>CM040818.1:5889674-6257174 GCA_022828995.1 Vimba vimba | reverse complement strand
ACCCCTAAACTTGACACGGAACAAAACGAACTGTGATTGGTTGTGTTACACATCAGTCAAACGTCCTCTTGGGCGGTCCTTGGCCAAGAAAAGCTGCCGTCAGTCTGAAGGTCTGGCTACGCGAGACTACTCGCCCGAGCACGTCTCGTCATATCCGTAATTAGAGAAAAGTTTCTCAAGCTACTTGGGAGTGCCAGAGGTTAGTTGTCACAACAATGGGCGAGAAAGATTGACATGGAGCAGCTAAATCTCCGACCTCCGGGGAATCAGCAGTTAATTTTAATAAACCCGAACAGAGGAGAGTCTGCTGACAAAAAGAGAACGAGACAGAACTCCATGAGATCCCCATATGCAGCTCTCTAACAGAGTTCATTATAAAGCACTATCTATTGTGAAGGGTCATTTCATTATGGTTGTTGCAGCGCTGTGCTGGAGTTTATTTTCAAGGAAGTACAGAGTCTGTTAATGGGTAAAGCTACAGTAACATCTTCAGCAAGTCAGCTTGAGATCCTTTCCGAATTTCCTGGTTATATCTCTTAAGCCTAGTAGTGAATGTTTTATGAGCAGCAGGAGAACCATATTTATCCGCACAGTCACACCAAAGCACAACCAAAATAATGTTCTGCAGCAAAATGCATGGAGTTTTGTTTAACCACTAGAGGACCAAAAGTTACATAGTGTACCTTTAGGAAAGGAACAGTAATTTTCAATTATGTTAGACATTACTCAGACAGTGTAAAAGAGAATAAAAGATAGGGCTAGGGTTAGAGACAAGGTGGTGTCACAATGGCTCAATGCAGGTGGATCCCAAATATCTCTGAACAGAGAGAATAGATCATGTAAAGAAGGGACATTAATATGGCAAAAAGAGACAACCATCACAAAACAAAATAAAACAAAGTAGTAGACAAAATGTAAAGCGAAACAAAACAATAAATACAAAGAAATAAATAAAAAAAACAATCAAAAACAAAATGAAAACAAAACACCAAGCAAAGAAACCAAAAAACGAATGCCAAACAATTCAACAAGTCAAACAAATAGCAAATACAATGAGCACATGTTTGATTGCTAAGAACATATTCTTGATTCAAGAATAAAAAGATACACAAACAAAATATTAATTAAACAGGAGGAGAAAATAGCCAGAAGAAGCAAGTCCAATTTGCAGTGAAACCTAAAATCCCACAATGAAATTCATTTAAGCTGGAAAATACGTCACCTTCCTTCAGCTGCAGCCAGCATGTCCTGCCTCGTCAGAGGGATGCATTTGGCTGCAGTTAGGTACAGATGTCCAAAGGCAACAGACTTCTGGCTTACAGAAACTCACCCTAAACCTGGGCACTTTGATAAAGGGGCAGAGTAAAAGAAACTAAAGTGAATTGCATTTTGAATGTACAAATAGGAACTCAAAAGAAAAGTTCTGAGGAGTGTTTTGTGGACAGTTTCTTTTCTCAGTGTTCAATGCAAGTCAGGAGGAGTTTGAATTGAAAATCCTTTAGAAAGCATTTGCCAATATGCATGCATTTCTGAGAATATATATGTTGTATATAGAATTTCTGAGAATACATTTTGCACATGTTGATTTTTCTCATTGGAATTTTATTCTAAACAGAATAACCTTTTTTTGTTATTTTGTTTGTTTTTTTCTCACATTTTTTCAGTGCAAAACCAAATGAGATTGGGAATGTGGGACCTAAAGGCACTGAGCCAATTATGTTCATTCATAAAACTAAAAAAAATGCTGGAGAGCAAACTGGAATTTCACAAGGGAAGACAGTCTGACTGCTTTGTTAAATTATATTTTTTATTAATAATGTGAGTTTATTATTAGTAGTAGTAGTAGAAGATTATTATTATTTTACTAATTGTTAATCACTGTTAAATAAAAAATAAATTAAAAATAGGACTGATATTTAATTACTATTTGCAAAGCATGTTTGCTACTCTAATGCCCCAAAAATATTTTAGTTTACTCTGAAATATCGTTTTTTTATTTATTTTTTCATAAAAAAGGCTTTTTGAAGGCTTTTCTTTATATTCTTCCAGCAAGGACCAACATTCACAACAGGATCTAGATTTTGGTAAAAGACCGCAATCCATGCTAAATGCAATCATATTTATATTTTGTAATTAAATAATGAGTATTGTTTTAATGTTTACCATTAAAACACTTTTCTTTATATTGTTTGATTAAAACTGAAATTAAAAAAATGTTCCTATTTACATCTTAATGCACGCTCCTGGTCCTATTATGAACAATTCATCAGTGCATCTCTGTAATCTTTTATCAAAACTCGCTCCACCTCTGAAACGACTTTCCTTTTTCGTCTGATGTCACAAGCCCTCCCTTCAAACCACCTGTCATATAGAGACCATTTTTCATTAACCAAATTAATCAACCACAGAAAAAAAAATGGGCAGTTGAATATGCATCTTGATGTAGGCCTTAGTTCCAGTCTTCAGCATCAGACTCAAGTCAGCTTGAGAGAAAAGATGGCTTAAAAGACAAAAGCCAAGCTTACCTGCGGCGAGAGCTGTTGACGGAGGAGGTCCCGCCTCTCCACCACTTTTTTGACTCATAGCGGCTGCGTTCTGCTCTCTAGAAGATGGCAGCTGCAGCTCTTTTGGGAGAAGATCATATACTGACTCTAGAGGGAATCAGAAGAGAAATCTATGAATTATGGGTACGTTTACACAACAACGATGTACTAAAAACGGAGAGTTTTTCGTATACAGGCGACAAAGCTGTCATGATACCCATTCACACAGATCCGCGAAAACGACTAAAAACGCTGTATTACCCTGCCAGACCAGTAGATGGCGATGTCACTTTGTAAAGAATCACTACGCACATATAGCCTGAACATGTAATTTGCATGTACATGATGTCACCGTTTTCACAAATTCCCGTTTTTGTAGTTTACACGGAGGCGATAACGGTATAGTTTTCAAAAACTTGCACTATGAAAGTTTTCAAAGGTTTGCAATTTCAGGCCCCCAAAACGTAGTTGGCATGTAAATGAGTGGCCAAAAACGCATAAAAAGTTTTAGTTGAAAATGGTGTCGTGTGAACGGGCCCCTATGTCTGCAATTTAAAATAGCCATGCACAGATTTCTTTGTGGCAACTGATATATGCAGTGAATTTACAATATCTCATTTCAAGTGGATTATCGCCAGGCAGGGCCTGATAATCACCACAAAATTTATTTCAGTACTTTTCCATGACCATAAAAGTCATCTACATCTGTCAGTCCAATTTCAGGTATACAGTGTCTTTCTGAACCCTACACAGCCTGGCCAAAGACATGGAAAAAACATGAGAAAGGTCCTGACTGCTTATTCTACACCAATAGTAAGTGATAAATACTATTTTTGGCATGCCAGAGGCCTTAGTCACCACTCTTGTGATTGTAGTGGGTTATTTTAACAGAACAAGAACACAAAGCCTTCAATCCTTGTTCAGGACTCTGATCAGTACTACTTTGAAAACAAGGCTGCTACAAAGGGAAGAGGAATTTGAGAAGTCAAATGGTGATTTTATACTGTTCCCACCAGTTAGCCCATAACAAGCACAAAAAATAAATAAGTTAATGGAAAAAAAATAACCGTTGCCCATCTGTCCATAGTCAAATCCTCAATTCTGTACCTTGAGATTCTAATGTTTCCATGCAGATCATCTCTCACAGTTGTGTGATCTCAAATGATGAAAACAATATAATTAATGGTCACACCTGCCAATGGTGGGTTAATGGAAAAAATGTACAAGTCATGAACCTTAGTGAGGGTTGCCTTGCCTGACGCCATATTAAATGTGAATGAAAATGAGGATACCAACGACAATCTGATCAGTGGGTTGAGCCATCTTAATGTTATAGGTCAGGGATTTCCACATTTTTTGTCAGCCCAAACCCCTTCGAATATCTATATTTATAGTATTGGTCAGCACAGTTTGGTTAAGAAATTACATTCTGCATATTGCATTTGAAGCATCCATGCAAAAAGAACTTAGATGCCACACTATTGGAAAAAAAGGTTCTGTCAGGTGATTCACATCATAGTATAATTTTACGGATTTAGTATTAATTAACTAATTTTGTTTTGATTCAATTTTATGAATTAAACAGCTTAAAATTTAAATAACCAATTAAACAAGAAATCATTATGCAATCATATAAGACATTTCTCCTTTTTGGCAAAAAAAAGGGGGGGTTCTTTAAAATTGAGTCGAAAAACCCTTCACTGTAAAAAGTGAACGTGCAGTTGTTGCTTTAAGGAGGTATTTCTACCTGATTCTACCTGAAAATTCTAATTTTGTTGTTGTAACCTAATTCAATCAGGTTCATTTAACATGCTATTTTAACTTAATTGAGTTACATTGACTCAATTTACAATTTGCAATGGACACATTCAAGGATGGACACATTCAACACATGAGCACTACGACTCCACTACACCTATAGAGGGCAGTATAGTAGTGACTCGTGTCAGCTACAGGACATCTGCTCTGAAGGACAAAGAAGAAGAAAAGGTTTGTGTTTGGCTGTTCCTTGCTGATCTGAGAATTGTGCTTCAATGAGAAACTGTGATTTGGGGTTATTATACACATTATGTTGCATCAAGTGAAAATCGCAATTGACAGCGCTACTCTTCAGCACAATGGTAACCACAACATTCAATAACAGAAACTCCTCTAAATGTCCAACTGAACATTAAACATTAACATTCCCATGACAAACATTCCCTTTACTGCAAGTGCAAAACAGATAAAATAACACTTAATCCCTAATTGTACTCTACTAATGCAGTCCCTTGCAAAGCATGCTGGTACAGATCCACTGCCCAGGGCTGCATTTCTCAAAAGCATCATGAGCCTAAGTAGATTGTAGAGCCTTTGCCACCAATGGTCTCTACCATCAACTTAGCTCACAATGCGTTTTAGAAATGCAGCCCTGGGCAGTGGATCTGTAATCCCCAGCATGCTTTGCAAGTAAATTTAGGGATTTCCACCAGTGGCACCAAACAGAAATGCAAAACAATGGCTTACAAACAGATTTCCTAATCACTTACAGTGCCCTCCATCTCCCATTGGTCAGACAAACAGGTAGCCACACCTCCAATCACACCATTGGCTGAACAAGGCCCTCCAACAAAGCAAGCATGTTTGCAGAACGCCATGGAATCACACTGTTTAAACTCTTTTGGGGCCTACAATCACAAATGGTTTACTTGTAGAAGTCTCTGCACATTGGAGAACAAACTATTTTCCAGATCTGAGGATATCTGCATGTTCACACTCTTTCCATCTGCATCTACAGTGTAATAGATGCTTAGATGATTTCAAGCAGTCCTACAGAAAATAAAATGTGAAAAGCACAGGTATGTTTAAAGGCCTCTTAAATGCTGAGAACAAATTCATCTCTTATATGGCTTGAAACAGATGCAAACATGGGGGCAGGTAAAGGCAAATTCTCAATAAGGCCGTGAACACAGTTTACAGAGGCGAGACGGGGAGCAACAGACACTCTCTGTTTCTAAATCAAACAAGCCTAGGAAAGTGGATTTTAAAGGTCTTGAGACCAAAAACATCACAGTTCTTGCATAACCACCATTCATTGTCTATTTGATATAGAATTATTTCATTTCTGGAGCTTGCATCTTTCTGCATGGTACCTGTCCACTGCAATACAATGATTTTGAAAGTTTAGTGATATTTTAAACACCTTTCATGGCATGTTGCTTGAGAAGGACCAACATGCAGATTAATGCAGAAAGGATGCACTGTATGCTTGGAATTTGCTTCTGAATCCTCACAGCTCTGAACAATAGTAATTGAGTCTGCTTCCAATTAACATAAGTAGTTTTTTCCTACACCAGCAAGCACATTAATCACATTTAAGACAGGATAGTACCCAAATCCTGCTCTTTCCCAGCATAACCGTTTCCAATTTTTGTCTTCTTAGGCTGGTCTGCACATGCAGGAACATGTGCCGTGTGCACAGAACCCTTCCAGTAAACAGATTGCCAACCACATAGACAGAAAATATGCGCTGTGCACTAAGACTGCGGCTGCAGAATCAGTACCTGGATTGTTTCTAAGTGTTTCCACTCATTTTAAGAGAGAAAATTCCTATTTTGCTGCAGTTTCTTCCCACACAAACAGGACACGGTGGCTGCCGTTCATGTCCCAAAACACAGTTTTTCTTTCACTAGGGAAAAGAAAAACAAAGAGCAATATTAACTTGGTAAACATTATGATTTCATTGCTTCTACAAAACAATTTCTCACTTTCAAGCTTCTTTCTTGTTCAGACTAGATCTGATGCCAAAACACACTTACACTGAATTAAAGGGCAAGAAGAAAATTCCGACATTTACTCTTCCTTGTGTTGTTCTAATCTAAACCCAGAAGATTTGCTTTTTCCATGTGACACAAAAGAAGAAATTTATCTGAATCTCCGTGCTGCTTTTTCATTCAATTTTTCTTGTGAACTATCCCTGTAATTGATGTTCCTGCATGTGTTATAATATAATAAAATTATGACTTTAAGGGATATCGAAATAAACCATAATCGCAATATGGTTTAGTGCGATCATCAATTTGCAAAAGCGTAGCTCAAGCTCCTCAAGTTTGAGTCGCTTATAACGGTGTTTCTCAACCTGCCTTTGGGTCGCAAGACTGTTTTGAGTGGGTCGTGTAGTGTGTAGTCAAAGAAACAACAAAAACGTAATTCTAAATGTTTTTCTGATGTAAAATGTTTATTTTAAAAAACGCGCATGAAAGCTGTTGACCCTTCTGTCAGACGCAGTTTAAGTAAAGAGTGCTTGAGAAAAACACAACCTGATTGAGTATCTGCTGTCAGATGAGATGTTGCCACGTTATATGTGTCATTATTGTAATCTTAATAACAGAAGTTCGGCCACACGTGGACGATTGACTGAAATTCACGCTCTCGAACCATAAAGCTCATGAACATATTTGAGCCCATTGTGCATAAAAGGACAAAAGTAAAGGAAGGAAAAACACATTATGCAAGTAATTCCGAACTATTATTCACACTTTCATTCACTATTGCAGATTCCTGGCACTTGTTCTGATTAGCCCTGGATACGCTAGAGTGCCAGTGTTTTTGGCTGGTGGCCCGTCAGCTCCCCGTTAGCCCCTCGTGTTTTTTCTCTTGTTAGCTTTTTGGCTTGATCCTCTTGCTTTATTTAACTAGCTAAACAGGTTTTGTGAAGTAGCTTAGAGGCTTGTCAAGCAGAAATGTGAACTGCCAAAAAAGACTGTCAAATCACAGGCAAAACAGAGGTGGGAAACAGATTACAAAGGAGTAAGTGACGTCACTGAGCTCATGAATATTAATTAGCTCATGATGACATTGCTCAGTATGCAGCCATGTTACCTAACTAATATTCAGACCAAATCTTGGTATTATTTTGGGCACTGAATGAATCAGAAATGGTTCATTTGAATGACCTTGTAGACATTTTAGTTTAGCTTTTTTCAATATATTTACAGTATCTGTCAAAAGTTTGGAAACATATCAAATTTTTTATATTTTTGAAAGAAGTCTTTTATGCTCGCCAATGCTGCATTTATTTGATTGAAAAAAATATATTTATTTAACACAACACTCAGAACACTAGAAACAGAACAACCGCTATACACATGATGAGAACTGAAAATCAACTGAAAGAAACATGGAGCATAAATACAGACCATACTAAT
Source organism: Vimba vimba (assembly GCA_022828995.1). Classification (NCBI taxonomy): domain Eukaryota; kingdom Metazoa; phylum Chordata; class Actinopteri; order Cypriniformes; family Leuciscidae; genus Vimba; species Vimba vimba. The sequence continues at coordinate 6,249,445 of CM040818.1, read as the reverse complement.
TAATGAAATGAACAACAGGTGCAAACAATAATTAAACAATGAGAAACAACATTAACTAACTGAAACATAGGAAACTCATGAAAACCCACCCAAACATACACAGAACACAGATCACCCATGACATATCCCCCCCATCGAGGTGACAAGTCCTTGCGCCTCATTAACTTTACAAAAATTACAACAGAGGAGGGTGGGAGGGGGCTTTGGCGGAGGACTTTGGTTGCAGGAACACAGGACAGGAACCTGGCTGGAGAAGACAACAGTAAGAGCCAGGGCGGGAGGGCCAGGACACAAGCCCACAGTGGAGTCGAGAGGGAGGAGCCATGGTGGAGGCTTGGCAGTAGGAACCAGGGGGACCACGTGGAGCTGTTGGCGGTGGAGTCCCAGGCAGAGAACTGGAGGGATCAGGCGACACAGAAGGTCCTGGAGGGCAGCCGAGGCAGAGCTGGAGGGATGGAGGAGCCCGCCAGAGCCAAAGGGGTGGAGGGACGAGTCACAGACTAAGTCCCATAAGTCCATGGTGATAGCAGTGTGACGACTGACCAAGGTGGAGCCGGAGGGATGAGGAAGCCCAGTGGAGCCATAGGGACAACGGTCCCAGGTGGAGCCGACTGGTCAACAGGCCGAGGTGGAGTGACATCCACGCGGAGGTTCTAGGTGAAGCTAGTGGGTCGACATTTCAGGGCTGGACTGGCGAGCACTCAGAATGAGGCGAATTTATCAGGGAGACAAAGGGTTGAGGAGATTGGGGATAGGGTTGAAGGACTGGGCAGTGCAGGCTTTGACTGTTTTTTTTTTCCCCAATATATTTACTGAACAAAACTATTTTTTTTTCAGTGTGTTTGAATTGCTAAAGCAAGAATCAGAAATGTGCTTTTAATGCAAGCCAGAGGTGAGCATTGTATTTTATTATCTGCAATGGTATGTGGGATAAAAGTGATCCAGGCGGCCCTGATACAGACAGTGCTTTTAAAGATTTACAAGGTGAAAGGCTCCATTCAAAGGACAAGAGGATTTAAGCAGGGAATCATTTATAACACTCTACACATGTTTATTACTTATTCCACCCTGCTGCCGATGGCACCATAGCAACCAGGAGCAAAGCGCAGCCTACATCTCCAAGTATTCTGAGCATTAAGTAGGTGGTAAAGGGAAATTTAAATGGGTGCACTATATGAGGAGAAAAACAAGGCAACAGTTGCTGTCCTGTCTGTTTTGTCACTAGCAAACCAGAAAGAGAGAGAGAGAGAGAGAGAGAGAGAGAGAGAGAGAGAGAGAGAGAGAGAGAGAGAGAGAGAGAGAGAGAGAGAGAGAGAGAGAGAGAGAGAGAGAAAAAAGTAGTCTAAAGTGTCTAAAGTTGTACATTTATATTATTAATCAAAATGTGTGTATTGGAGGCTGTCTGTCATATACCGGTATACGTACTATAGATAAAATGAAGTACATTTAAAAAAATGGTCAGAAATTGAAAGTCAATTTTACAATTTACTACAAAGAAACGGCAAGTATAACACTCAAATTTTGAAGAGCTGCATGATTCTGGATAATTGTTTCTTGTTTTAAACAGAGATCACGATTCTCTCATGATTCTGAACAGACAACTAAACAAAATAACGTGTCATTTACTAGAGGTTCTGACAAAATGTTAATTGCTACAGTCTATTTAAAAATATTTATTTTTTATTTTAATGTATGCCATTTAATTTTAATTATTTGATTTAATTTGATACTTTTAATGATTAATCGTGCAGTTCTATTTTTAAGTAGAATGACAATAAATGTAAATAAAAATCTTGAAATACAAGTTCATGTTTTTCATATGGATGTAGTGGTATGCGGAAATCATAAATATTTTAAACCAGAATATTGAGTTGAGAATAAAATTGCTCTTATGGTATGACTATAAACGACATGTCAGCTGTTCACATTTAAATTAAAAAACTTTAAAACTAAAAAAAAAAATCAACTCTATTAAAAATGCACAAAAAAAGTCTTACATAATAAAAGTCTTAATACTGTAACTTTTTGTCTCAACTCAATACTCCAAGTATTTTGTTTTGTTTGCTAATGTAAAAAAATGCAAGTATATGCAGCTATATTTGGAATTATAAGTATTGGAGTTATAAGCAAAGCACCATCTGAGATGATCAGGATTGTTCATTTACAAGCCAAAACACTTGTGATCTGCCATGAACCCAAACTATCAGGAAGTGGAACATAATGGATCAATGCTTTCCCATCTGATCTAAATCATCTCATCTGCATGGATATTCCCTCCACTCACACACTCAATTTAATTAACTGGTTAATAAGGTACTCGCACTAAAATAAAATAAAAAGGACACTAAAATAAAGTGTAACCAAACTTTTTGTATTTGGAGAGAATGTACTATGAGGAATTGACCTAACTGGATGGTAACTTACATGGCAAGACAGTTTCTTGCATTTTATGATATCTCTGTCATAGGTCTTGTTTACTTTTTTTTGTCCTAAATTGTCATACAATTAATCAAACTCACTGTCGACGTTAACTTTTTTCCCCAAAAAATATGTTTCTCTCAATTTTCTAAAGAGATAATTTTTATGCTTTTTACAGTGTCTTTTAGTCAAAATAATATTTTTAACAAAAACTATCAGACTAGTCAGAAAAGTCATGGTCTGAGCACAAGCACATTGACAGATGTGGCAATGACAGCTACAACAGAGATACAAACACAATCTGTAGTCAGACATTCAGAGAAGAGCTGAAGTATGACAACATCCTACTTCATTTCACAAAGTCACAAAATTCAGACACACAGAGCACTCCTTCATTCAGAGAAAACACAACCAGTCCACTTCAGTCCACTTTTAAATCCACTTCAGTTTAAGCTCTGGACCAGAGTAATGGGATCTGCCCTCTGTCCCATAAGGGCAATCGATAATGAGAACGTCCAAGGGCAACAGATTACATGGCCTAGATTTTACAAGCATGTCAAGAGGTCTTACTGTAACAGAAGCCAGGAGGATAGATGGACACTCTTAGTCCCGTGTAAATAGCTATGGGCTAAACAATGGCCTAATCTTGAGGCGGACGTAAAGGGGGACTTTACAGACCAACCTGGGACAGGGTGGAGGAACGGAGTGTACCGTAAGGAGGATGTTTATTTCATTCTGCGTGCCACCACATGCTTCCCATTACATGTAGGTTAATGTATTACATTCCATAAACTCTTAAAAATAAAAGTTCTAAAGGGGTTTTGCACAGCAATGCCATTAAATAACCATTTTGGTTCCATTCATGAAACAGTTCTTAAAAGAAAGATTATTTTAAGCCGGGTGCAGACTGTACGATTTTGGCCGTCTGAGACTAATTTAGCAAATCCTTGTAAGAATTGATAAATTAGGAAATTCCAAACAGCCTGTTTTGGGGGTGACCAGGCCCTGAGAGGACAAAAGGACCTCTCTGGAGATTAGCATTTGAACTGGCTCTCATGCACCATCGAGACGAAAGTCTCACCTCCGAGTCATCTAATCTACATCTCTTTCCATCTCCCCTCACCCCTGTCTCTCTCATGCTCAGATGAACAGCTGAAATCACCCAAGAAAATGTATAGTTTAATGTGAATGATTATCACAGAGTATTTTCATGTTTGGTATCATTTAAAATGTCACAGTGCGACTGGTACAGATATCTCATATCCAGATAGATAAAACAAAAGGTAATAAGGTTTTTAAGAGCTTATGGATAACTGATTTACAAAGGAAGGTGGTCTCTAAGCAAATGGTCCCACACCCCCATGAAGATGCAACCACTGCATGCAAATTTCTATTGTTACATGGTTCCAGGTGAAAAGGTTTGTCTATTTAAGGAATTGCAGCAGGGAGATCGAGGCCCTTTTCTGTACTTCAGATGGCCCGTGAGGCTGAGAGACCGAGATCTCTCAGCCTCATGTATTTCTTAATGTTGGGTTTGCATCTTTTCTTTATTCCAGAGAATTTGATGTTTTGTATCGATTATCTTTGAATTGATTATGAAATTGGCATGATCCATTTACCTGACATAATAAATTGTTACATTTGATTATTCTAACTGACTTTGATATTATTTCCATTGAAGAGTTAAACGGAATAGTCAAACGTCCACTCACTTTTAGTGAGGCACAGATATTATTAAACCCTTTCATTTATGGAGTCAGATGAATTAATGAGAGAATACATAACTAAATGTATTGTAAATTTAACCAACCAATATTTTGCACGAGTAAGGACAGAACACGTGATACCTTCCCTGTGTATTGGCGAACCGGCAGATTGGACCAATTTCACGGGCCTTACATCCTAATATTCCTCTGATCAAGCGTGCCGCCCAAGCCCTGAAAAGTGAAGCCAAAACGTCTCGATCGCCCCCCGGTGACTGGTCCTAGTATAGGTCATAAACCCCGCCTCCCCGTGTTATTCAACGGGACATGAGACCAACTAAACAATTTAATTACACTTCAAATATCTTTTTTCCGAAGGTGGTTTCTGTCATTTACTGTAGTTTTTATAATGCTGATTTAAATTCAAGTGTCTGTCATGATTGACAGCTGTGATTGACAGGTTCTCTGAGCGAAGTAGTCACTGAAGCACCAACATACTTTTTTTCGGGATCTTTGGAGGACTGAGGAGATTGGAGCTTTAAATTTAATATCTAAATTTCTATAATTAATTATTTCACACCGAGAGTGAGGACGGGGCCTTGATTTCGCGGCTTTACTTCCTGCTCACTACTGCGCAGGTCTGGTCCCGAAATCGCTACTGCGCAGACTCAAGCCCCAAGATGTCAGCGCCATATTGGGACACTGGAGGCTTCACTTCTCATGTAAGAGAGCGAAGGAGCATCGTCCATATTTTTTTACAGTCTATGCCTCTGATCCTAGGCTAAAATCTGAAGTCTTTGATTGGTAGTTTGACATGTTCACCGGCAGCAAATTAATATGATAAAATGATCAAATTTGAACTCCGACGAAATTCTGGCAGTGTCCGAAGATTTGATGCACAGTCCTGCAGTGTGACTTCTACGACGAACGTCAAATTGTCTTCATTTTTCAAGACACAAGCCATGACCAAAATTAACGTTAGAGACTACTTTGTAGCCACCATTTCTATCTCACAGGTAAATGCAGCTCACTGTCACCGAACATGTCATTGATTGATCATTCAAATTAAAACTCCAGACGGGTTTTCTTGTGTGCGTCCGTTTTTAATGCATCTTGACTTTCGTCCAGTCTGACATTAATGACTGAGATATTACAGTGTGAAATGGCTTACAGCTGGGATCATGTTCTTACAGTCTGACAAGGAACAATTGTAAAGGACTATTATAAATCGCAACTTCTTAATAATCTTAAAACCCATTTTCCACTATTAAGAACGTTTTGAACAATGGAAAGGTTCTATGGATGTTTAAGGTTCTTCATGGAACCATAAATGCCAATAAAGAAGCTGTATTTTCTGTGTTGCTTGGGATCCATGGGATGATTCCAGAGGAGTTTATTGACTGTGGAAATGAGGATGGTTCTCAACAGCTTCCTTCCAATGTGCAGACAGAGAAACAAACCTCTGTTGTTACATTCAGCTTTCCAAAGACCCAAACACAAAGAGGATGGAAAAATAAAGGCACCATCATCACTATCATCAGAAGTTGAAGTTTACCATTTTCCACTTTTTCTCTGTTGCTGTTTATGTGTGCCAAGGTTTATGTGTATATGTAGTAATAACTATAAATTATGCATAATTACATGCAGTTAACCCTAAACCAAACCCTCATCCTAACCCTATAGTAAATACATGTAGTTAATAATTATTACTCAGTACTTAAATGTATAATTACACTGTAATACTGACACATTAAAATAAATTAAATTCAATTCCATTAACATTCATTTGTATAGCGCTTTTCACAATACACATCGTTTCAAAGCAGCTTTACAGAAAATGCATGAGTCCACATTACAATTTAGAGTGATCTGTTATCAGAGGTGACTGTCTAAGTTATGTATTTCAGAAATGTATACAAAATCACAGTTAGCTAAAAATGTATTCATTTAAACAATGTGATAATTTAAGGCAGAAACAATGAGCTCATAGAAGTAATGAATACTTGTTTGTTAACAAATGATTATGACTTTTAAAAAAATGTAGCATTGGTGCATGTTGATTCAGAGTTTGCGTCATCTGAAGTCTTTGCAGGGGTTGGCGCCGTCTTTTCTTTTTCACATGGGTATACTATCTGAGCCTGACATTTGACCTCTTGAGTGTGGATACATTGTACTGAATTCCTGACAAAAATAATGTAAACATTGCATGACTGCTGCAGATTCATTTCGGCGTTGATAGTGTTGACATAGAAACCCTTAACTATGAGTTTGAGGACGTGAACAGCTCCGGGTAGAACGTCACGGTTGCCATCTTGTAATTACGGTTACAACATGGCGTGAACGCTGCATAAACTCATTGTTTTGGTTCAGGAGGAACTGTAAAATGCGGCTGCTGTTTCTTTTTGGGACTCAGTGACTGTCTGTCTACGACTCTGCAGAGGCTTACGGAACGACGTGTGATGTCTGCGTGAGCAGGGTGTGCGGAGGATATGACATCCTATTATTGCATTTAGACCGAATGCAAATGATTGCACGAACATTTTTTGGTCCTGAGACTTCCAAAGAAGATATCTGTACATTGTTTAGTATTTAGACCACTTTTATTATTAATTGCTATCAGGATATGAAGAGGATTTCAACCAGTATAACAAAAAGTGTTTATGAATAAAAAATGCCTTCCCTACCTTTAATGCCGTATATTTATTTTAAAAACTTAAGGGGAAATGCATTCATTGCACCATGAAGTGTGGCTTCACCTGAGGTGACACTTGTGAGAAGCCCGTTCTAGCTCTCAGATGGATCTCAGAAGTGTGTTTTTAGCACAGAAACAAGTCTGTGTCTGCTGTGTTTACCAGCAGCTTCAACAGGGCGGCGGAGAAGGGAAGAAACAGCCATTGGGCTCAGATGAAAGCAGGGCCTCAGCGCAGTGAGGAATTCATGCTGTTTACACAAGCATGACCACTGCTCTGACAGGCTCACATGCACACAAACACTCTCACAGACACAAACACAAAGCCATCCAACCCTCACTGAAAGAGTAAAACTTCACATTTAAATCCCATTTAACAGCGTAACACATAAGCATCTGCAATGCAATAATGAAAACCATCTGAGAGAGACACACGCTGAGTGCCATTTCCAGGTTTACAGGATGGTTGTCAACCCTCCACATAGCTATATGCAAAACTACTTATGTTCACAATTTACTAATCAAAGCATATCAAATCAACCTGGTAAAAGTCAAGATATTCTCAAACAAATGATAGAGAATAAGCGATATCTAGCACGCCTGGCCTAATGAATGACTGATGGACAGTCGTTGTGTCAAAGCTTTGTGTTTATTTTAGGATCTGCGGAACAAAAATTTGACAAAATGCATTATGGATGTTATAATTATTTGTGATTTTTTAGGGGTCACCCTATTCACCTTATTCACAGCAGCGCCATCTTTGATTTTTAATGGGAATGAAAGTCAGGCTGTGAGGGATAGACCCACATCTCTTCAGTGGGTTGTACTGTTATTTAATTGTTTTTGGAATGTTCTGCTGACAAAACACTACAAAAATATCTTTCCAAGGAATTTCAGTAGACAAAAAACTACAGGCAACATGAGCTGTGGAAAATTATAAGTGATTTAGGAGCTTTATACAGCTTTTTACAGCGGATGCCATTGAAAACACTGTAAGTCTATCCCTAACAGCCTCGCTTTCATACCTGTCATGGCACTGCTCTGAATAAGGTCAATTGACTTGTGCATTGGGGACCAGAACCAAGTCCACCATTGATTTGCCAACATTTTTATGAACAGTAACTGTTTATCATATACACTCACAGGCCCATTTATTAGGTGCACCTGTTCAATTGCTCCTTAACACAAATATCTAATCAGACAATCACATGACAGCAACACCATGTATTTAGGCATGTAGACATGATCAAGATGATCTGCTAAAGTTCAAACTGAGCATCAGAATGGAGAAGAAATGACATTTAAGTGACTTTGAATGTTTCATGGTTGTTGGTGGCAGACGGGCTGGTCTGAGTATTACAGAAAATGCTGATCTACTGGGATTTTCACGCGCAACCATCTTTAGGGTTTACAGAGAATGGTCAGAAAAAGAGACAATATCCAGTGAGCGGCAGTTCTGAGGGTGTAAATGCCTTGTTGATGCCAGAGGTCAGAGGAGAATGACCAGACCGGTTCCAGCTGATAGAAAGGCATCAGTAACTCAAATAAACACTCGTTACAACCGAGATCTGCAGAAGAGCATCTCTGAACGTTCAACACGTCAAACCTTGAAGCAGAAGAGCATCTCTAAACGCTCAACACGTCAAACCTTGAAGCAGAAGAGCATCTCTAAACGCTCAACACGTCAAACCTTGAAGCAGAAGAGCATCTCTAAACGCTCAACACGTCAAACCTTGAAGCAGAAGAGCATCTCTGAACGCTCAACACGTCAAACCTTGAAGCAGAAGAGCATCTCTGAACGCTCAACACGTCAAACCTTGAAGCAGAAGAGCATCTCTGAAAGCTCAACACGTCAAACCTTGAAGGAGAAGAGCATCACTGAAAGCTCAACACGTCAAACCTTGAAGCAGAAGAGCATCTCTGAACGCTCAACACGTCAAACCTTGAAGGAGAAGAGCATCTCTTAACGCTCAACACGTCAAACCTTGAAGCAGAAGAGCATCTCTGAACGCTCAACACGTCAAACCTTGAAGCAGAAGAGCATCTCTGAACGCTCAACACGTCAAACCTTGAAGCAGAAGAGCATCTCTGAACGCTCAACACGTCAAACCTTGAAGGAGAAGAGCATCTCTGAACGCTCAACACATCAAACCTTGAAGGAGAAGAGCATCTCTGAACGCTCAACACGTCAAACCTTGAAGCAGAAGAGCATCTCTGAACGCTCAACACGTCAAACCTTGAAGCAGAAGAGCATCTCTGAACGCTCAACACGTCAAACCTTGAAGGAGAAGAGCATCTCTGAACGCTCAACACGTCAAACCTTGAAGCAGAAGAGCATCTCTGAACGCTCAACACGTCAAACCTTGAAGCAGAAGGGCATCTCTGAACGCTCAACACGTCAAACCTTGAAGCAGAAGAGCATCTCTGAACGCTCAACACGTCAAACCTTGAAGCAGAAGAGCATCTCTGAACGCTCAACACGTCAAACCTTGAAGCAGAAGAGCATCTCTGAAAGCTCAACACGTCAAACCTTGAAGGAGAAGAGCATCTCTGAATGCTCAACACGTCAAACCTTGAAGCAGAAGAGCATCTCTGAACGCTCAACACGTCAAACCTTGAAGCAGAAGAGCATCTCTGAACGCTCAACACGTCAAACCTTGAAGGAGAAGAGCATCTCTTAACGCTCAACACGTCAAACCTTGAAGGAGAAGAGCATCTCTGAACGCTCAACACGTCAAACCTTGAAGCAGAAGAGCATCTCTGAACGCTCAACACGTCAAACCTTGAAGCAGAAGAGCATCTCTGAACGCTCAACACGTCAAACCTTGAAGGAGAAGAGCATCTCTGAACGCTCAACACGTCAAACCTTGAAGCAGAAGAGCATCTCTGAACGCTCAACACGTCAAACCTTGAAGCAGAAGAGCATCTCTGAACGCTCAACACGTCAAACCTTGAAGCAGAAGAGCATCTCTGAAAGCTCAACACATCAAACCTTGAAGCAGAAGAGCATCTCTGAACGCTCAACACGTCAAACCTTGAAGCAGAAGAGCATCTCTGAACGCTCAACACGTCAAACCTTGAAGCAGAAGAGCATCTCTGAACGCTCAACACGTCAAACCTTGAAGGAGAAGAGCATCTCTGAACGCTCAACACGTCAAACCTTGAAGCAGAAGAGCATCTCTGAACGCTCAACACGTCAAACCTTGAAGCAGAAGAGCATCTCTGAACGCTCAACACGTCAAACCTTGAAGCAGAAGAGCATCTCTGAACGCTCAACACATCAAACCTTGAAGCAGAAGAGCATCTCTGAACGCTCAACACGTCAAACCTTGAAGCAGAAGAGCATCTCTGAACGCTCAACACGTCAAACCTTTAAGCAGAAGAGCTACAGCAGCAGAAGACACACCGGTGTCACTCCTGTGAGATAAGAACAGGAAACTGAGGCTACAATTCACACAAGATCACGAAAACTGGACAACAGAAGTTTGGAAATACGTTGCCTGGTCCGATGAGTCTTGATTTTTTGCTGCTACATTCAGATGGTCAGGTCAGAATTTGGCATAAACAACATAAAAGCATGGATCCATCCTGCCTTGTATCAACGGTTCAGGCTGCTGGTGCTGTAATGGTGTGGAGGAGATTTTCTTGGCATACTTTGGGCCTCTTAGTACCAATCGCCACCAATTGTTTAATCGCCACAGTATTGTTACTGACCAAGTCAATCCATTTATGACAATATAACCATTTTCTGATGGCTACTTCCAGCAGGATAATGTGATATATTACAAAGCTCAATATCATATTGTGATAGGGGTGGACTCAGGGTTATTGTAGTTAACTAAAACTAACACTAAAACTAAAGCCATAAAAAAAATTTTTTTATTTTTTTAAATGAATTACCTGAAAAAAAATAAAAGTTAACTGAAATTAAAATAAAATAGCTGAGCAATGCAAAAAGCTGATAAAACATTTGGGTTATAAATATTTGGATAACTTTTTTTTACATTTTCTTGCCACACGGTGGTTCAAAAGCCTGAGACCACAGGTGGAAATTAGTGACCTAATGTATAAACAGTACAGATGTTTACATACTTCATTTTTTTTAAAAAAAACTTTGCTTTGTGTTACTTTTTAAAATCCTAAATCTAGTTTAAAAATAAATCAATAAATAAATAATAAATAAATAAAAATCCCAGATTTTTTAAATGTGGCCCCAGACTTTTGGGCCCCACTGCTACTCCATGTCATCTTGTAGGAGAGAGTCCTCAGCTCTGTGTGTTTGTCCTTTGGACTCAGTCAGACTAAATCCACACCTTGAGAACATTAATAGCATAAGAGGATTCGGCCAGCAATCTAATTAAGGCTGTAGAATGTCTGCCGATCCATTAGACACAAGGAGAACACACCTATTATTACATCAATGCACCTGGGCAAGAGTTGAGGTTAGCAGAAAAACGAAATAAACTAAATCTCACAGTGGAGAAAGAAAATAAATGGCACAAAATTATACACAGCTAACAGTTTTAAGTTATAAAAATGCTTAAGAATAGCTCACCCAAAAATAAAAATCATTTACTCATGATGACAGAATTTTCATTTTACATTTTGATTTTACATACCCAAAAAGACATGCGTCAGTCAACCTGACATGAATCTCTAGAGCTAATAGTCCCAACCTAAAACATTGCACCATTTAGTATTTGGTAACAAGATATTTCTTTAGCAGATGTTTTTATCTAAAGCAACTTAAGTGATTAATACAGAGGAGAAAACAGCAGTACTACTACCATACCAAATTTCAAGAATAGTTCATAAAACATAAGCATAACAGTAAGTGGAGAGCAGCAGGGGAAATTAGTTGAAAATAAAAGTGTGTTATGTAAAGTTATGAGTTAAAGGTGAACTCAGGACATCTTTAATAGATGGTTCTGCTGGTCCATGAGTTGTCTGACACTTTATTTCGATAGTCCACTTTCTATGAGTAACTTTGCAACTACATGTCAGCTAGCAGTCATTTAACTATTAATATAATGTCTGCTTAATATCTGCTCACACTTTATTTTCATGCTCCCCAACAGACATTCTACTGACTATAAGTGACTTTGCAACTTCATCTAAACTTATTCTACTAGCATAGACTTGGATGACTGGAAGATGATTTGAAGGCAACTTGGTTGACTTGAAACAGGACAAGAGCGTTGCAGACGGTCACAGAAGTTTACGGTAGGATTTACCTGGCTAAGTGAGTCTGTGTTCTCAGATGAGGCCAGTGTGTGTGTGTGTGTGTGTGTGTGTGTGTGTGTGTGTGTGTGTGTGTGTGTGTGTGTGTGTGTGTGATCAGTAGGCTGACTCTGGTGACTGTGAAGGCTGAGTGAGTGAGGGAGAGCCTGGCATGATTGTGACAGGAATATTATGGGCAAACTGAAGGTTATTTTTAGGGTGCTTTCACACTTGTTTTGATTACCTGGTCCAAACCCGAGTTCAATTGCTCGCCACTCCCCCTGCCCCCGCTAGATTGAGTTCACACATTCAATTATTTGTGTCTGAACTGCAGTGTGTGTGTGCGATCAAATCAGCAGCTGTTTTCTCCTGTTGCTTGCTAATGATGACGCAGGAGCAGGGGGCAAAATACATAGTGTTGCTCACCTCACTTTTACATTTTGGTTTTTGAACCTTTGGTTTTGTTTTCAAAGCATCAGCACATAACAGCACTTGTGTCTATCTGCACCAGATACGCACATTCAACGAGCTCAGTTATCCCAGCACACAGCATTGTCTTGGATGTTCGGTAAGTTCGGTCGCAAAATGTACGTCATAAAAGCCGACCAATCAGATGGTGAACATATTCCTATGCCTTTAGATTCGGTATCTTTAGGTTCAGTGTTAAAAATGCCAATGCCAAGCGGACCAGGACCATTTTTTGAGGGGTCCGAACCAAACGAACCAAGTGAACTGAACAACAAGTGTGAACACACTAAGCAGACTCGGGTATGGTTCGCCGTTGCGTGCCAGAGTTCGGATCGAACAGCTTTCACAACATCCAAACTAACCAAACTCTGACGTCAATCGAACCAGGGTGCGCACCAAAAGTGCAAGTGTGAAAGCACCCTTAGACTACTAAAAACTGTAATTGTTCTGAGGTACTAGTTTACGCCAGATTTGGGGTATTAGTGGTCTACAAAAAGTCGGTCCACCAAATGAAGAAGTTTGCTGAAATCATCTCATGTTTTCATATTTTTTCCCCACTCCTTTGTGTCCACTCTTTTCCCCACTCCTGTAAAACATTTTAATAAGCCAAAAATTACTGGCTGCACTTTTTAGTAGATTGTGATATAGCATACTGTAAATCAGCACTCCTTTTATCATTTTTAGAAGTCTTTTGAAGTGATGAGTCACAAATTCAACCCATACAACAAGAATTTGCCTGTCAATATAGCGTCATAAGCGATTGACTGGAAATTGAACAAACTCTTCTCACTCTAAGCGTAGAGTTTAACAGGTGAGTCACTGAGCAGGAATGAAAACACAGGAAATTTATATTAAGCTCCTGCTCTGCCCATCTCCCCTTCAACCTCAGACACGCTCACAAAACCTCTGGAGAAACAAAGTCAAGGATTAAGTCGGTGAGAAAGCTTTTGAACTTTGACCAAGAGTTGTGTGTGATAGAGTGGCACATGATGCAATGAAAAACCTTTTAAAGCACAGCCACCCTCACAAATCTGGATCTGGCTTTAGGCTTTCAGACCGTACTGTCCGTCAGGAAACTCGGCCAAGTGGCGGATGGAAAAAACGCCTGCTTAGTCATAGTCAGGGACAATATGTGACACAAGGAAGTGCGTTCTATGGTGTGGCTCTGGTTTTAAGAAGAAAGTCGATCCCGTAACCTGAGTGTTTCTCATCAGCCAATGGAAAACCTACTCCTTGGATTTTTGATTAACTTCCTGCATATTTAACACACAGTGTGTGACTTTAAAAAGTGTCTGGGTCAGGGTAAAGAGTCGAGGAATTTAGGCACTTTTCAAATATAGTCATTTTTAAAGACAGACAGTAGAGCCCACTTTAACTGATCCCTCCACTTTATTTTTCATGCATTACTTATGCCTTGTAATGCACCTTATAACGCATTGTCTCATGAATAATTGTAACCAGTTGGCAGTTATAATACATTATAATTCTTATCTATTCATTCTTACACTTTTAGAAAGCATAAGGCATTAAAACACATGACAAACAACAAATTTAAGATATAACAAGGAATCTGCGAAAATTATAGTGCATTTTAACTTTTTAAAATATTTATGAAAAGATGTAGTGCATTATACATTATGAATACCTTTATAATGCATTATACATAAGGCTTTGAGTAAAGTGTTACCAATTATTTCTTCACATATCAAATCAGCCAACCTTTGAGAGAATTGGGGTATTCATGTTAGCCTGAACTGAAGAAAAAAAAGGTTAACAATATCATTGGTTCAATCACAAGCAAATCTCTTAATTGTGCCACAGTCTTAGAAATGTTGGATTCATATGGTTTTGAAAAGCTAAAAGATTTTTTTAAAGGGGTGGTTGATCAAAGTTCAAAGCAAAGGGAGATATTTGCTTTTAAAGAAATCCCTTTTTAAGGACTACAACAAACGGCTGGTAGGGACTACACAACATTCCTCACGGGTTAGTGACATCACCAACCCTAGAATTTACATAAACCCCGCCCCCTGAACACGATTTACAGATTATCAAGACAGAATATGCTAATCAATGACTAGAAGATTACTACACACTTCTTCTTGAGTCTCTCCATCATTGTCTGAATCTGGTTTGAACATAAAAGGCTAAAAGTTTTTGAAATTTTCAGTGCATGTCTGTGTGAGTGCAAGCTGTTGAAGCTCCGCCCTCTGTGCCGGGAGCAGCAGCTCATTTGCATTTAAAGGAACAGACACAAAACGGTGCGTTTTTGCTCACCCTCAAAAAGTGACAATTTTAACATGCTATATAAAAATATCTGTGGGGTATTTTGAGCTAAAACTTCACATACACACTCTGGGGACATCAAAGACTTATTTTACATCTTGTGAAAAGGGCATTATACCACCCCTTTAATTAATTACTTGCCATTAAATGAAAATGTCATGTGGTGCAACCATCACATAAAATGTAGGCTAAGACACATTTATTCCTTAGATCTGGAATACATGTGAGTGCACACATCTTAATCATTTTTTTTTTAACATGGTAGTTATTATTTCACGTTATTTATTCAGATATCAATCAAGTTTTTGGGGAGTCACACGACATGACATTTTTCATGCAGGGGTCACAGTGTCACAAACTTTTTCAAATATTAACAAACATTGAAGCAGTTTTGTTACACAATTTTTCTTTCAAGAATGTTATTTTTTAAGCTTAATGAAATTTAAAACGGAAAAAACAAAATAATCAAGGTGTTTTTAGGTCACTGCATTCATAAATTAATAGATTCAGACAAAAAATGAATGTCATGTCTTTGACCCCTTATTGACATGACAGCACATATAACTCATTAAAATGACATACAAACAAACAAATATGATTGTAATAAAGTAATAAATTGTAATAAAGTCCATGCTCATACTTTACTCATAAACTCATACTGAAGAATGGACCACAGTCTTATCTATGCACCAGCACTTCAAACAGACACTTGATACTTGTGGATTTTTCTTAAAGGTAAAGATGGGAAATATACAGCCTTTTCAAAGCCCTCTTCAGCAGTTGCCAGGGGCTGCTGATATAGTTTAACCACTCGTGCATTTCTTTGTTGGCTCTAGAACAACATCCAGAGTGTGCACGGCAAATAGTGGGGGAGGTAATATTTTGACCCAGAGTCAGGAACTCTTTTATTTTTTCTTTGCCTCTTTAAATTACAGTTTGGTTAGTGTTAACCATTAACTACCAAGGAATTTTGAGGCAGGAGTTATTGGGGCATGACAGCAGCACACTTCACCTTAGGCTGGCAGAGGAAGAATAATAAAGAACGTGACGTCAAGAGAAGGCTGGACCATCAGGATCACATTTCATAAGTCAAAACAAGCCAGCTTACATCTGTCATTTCTCAGCAGACAACAAACAGCTGAGCTTAAAGGTAACACAGACACTAGGCGCATTTACATGGAGTTACAATCAGTTTAGAAGTCCAATCCGAATGAAAATGCTCCATGTAAACACCTCAATCAGAATAAAAATGTCCAAACCGATTGAAATTTCAGTTTGAGAGGGGTGGGATAAACCTTTTCTAATCCATTCGTTAACACTTGATTGGACTGAAAAACGTGCAATGACGTAGAAATGGAATGACGTAGAATTTCACTCCTTAAAGGGATATTTCACCGCTGGAAAGATGAATGTGTATTTAAATTGGGTCATTTATGTAGTAGAAATGTGAAATTATTTTAGAAGTTGGTGCCTTCTAGACTGAGAAAAGCCAGAAAATGTATTTTTGGCTCATGTGGATGAAAGACAACAACTCCCAGAATGCACCTGCTTCGCTGCCCTACGAGGCCACATCCAAGCCACGCCTACCGGTTACAGAGGGCAGTCTCAGAAGAAATGATACAACTAGACGACTAGTTGACTCGAAACTGAAAAGACGCCGTTTTATCGTGAGATCCCCCTATGGGCGGTTTGAAAACATGCGGAACGAGCTCCTACTACTGGCTGTAGTCTCTCAGATGATCTGAGGTTTTTTTCCAGAAATCTCTCGTCTCAGGGGGACATGAGGGAGGGGAAGCACGGTCATTTGAAAATACTACCGGGTTTCTACTGATACAAAGCTTGATGCTAACCGTTGTAGTATCCCTTTAAACCCTCACTATAAGTCACTTTAGATGTAGTCTCAGCCTCAGATTTCACGCCCATGGACCGTTGGCTGAACGCCTGATGCATATGGCACACAAAATGGAAACACTTGGGGAGTTTCGAAGTCGTTATCTGATTGGTTGAATTTGTGTGTGTGTGAATTTGTGTGTCATAGTCTGCCTAGAAACAAAGCCAAACTCCCTTATGGAAAAACTGTGACAATGAGCGCTTATCAGGATCAACAAAACGCAGGATTTTTAAAAGTATGTGAAGTTGACAGCACCATTGTTGCAGTAAACTTGCACAATATTCTTGAATGAATTGTCTGTTATTGTGGGGACATCAACCTTTCATTTTCACCTCCCTATAAACATGACACTGTGGCTGAACAAAACAAACTGTGATTGGTTGCTTTACGGTTGCTTTAACTGTGATTGGTTGTTTTCTTGGGCGGTCCTTGGCAAATGGAGGCTGCTGTGGTGTGCAGACCTTCTGCCGTCAGTCTGAAGGTCTGACTACACACAAGACTACTTTAGATGTGAACACTTGCCACATTAATATTTAATTAAATTAATGTTTGGTCACATTTGTGTGGGGCCATTTTCCAACAACTTACATACAAAACTAGCAAGAATAAACACATTTAGCGCACACATTGCACAATTTAGGCTGGTAGCACAAGTGATATTGGCACATAGTTGACTGGTACATTTCAGCAGTCTGTGAAATAGAAGCATCATCAGAGGCAAAACCACTCAGGCCTAATTTTGTTCTGCATGGGCCTTTGTGTTTTGTTTATTCAGAAAACATGGACTGGCTCTGGAGAATAGTAATCAAGAAAAATAAATAACCAATAAAGACAAATATTAGAAGAAAAACCCTGGTAAACTGCCTTGCAATCTTCTGCCTAAAGAAACAGCATTCAAACTGAAATGGAAATTTATAAGTGACTGATTCGGAACAGCAACTTTGACTGATGTGAAGCGCAAGAGAGACTTTTGATCAATCAATCAATTGATTCAACGGAGTTAACAATTTTATTTCTTTTAAGTACAAAAAGACACATACATATTGAGTTAAATAGACCATTTTCATTAGATTTAATGAAGAAGGGAAGAGAAAGGGAAAGAAGGGAAGAGAAAGGGAAAGAAGGGAAAGAGAAAGAAGGGAAGGGCAAGGGAGGGAAAGGGAAAGGGAAAGGGAAAGGGAAAGGGAAAGGGAAAGGGAAAGGGAAAGGGAAAGGGAAAGAAAGTAAAGTGAAAGTGAAAGAAGGGAAATAAATGAAAGGGAAAGAAGGGAAGGGAAAGGGAAAGAAAGGAAAGAGAAAGGGAAATACATAAAGGTAAAGTGAAAGAAGGAAAGGGAAAGTGTAAGACAAAGAAAGGAAAGAGAAAGGGAAAAGGAATGAAGGGAAAGAAAAGGAAGGACAGGGAAATGAAGGGAAGGAAGGAAGGAAGGAAGGAAGGAAGGAAGGAAGGAAGGAAGGAAGGAAGGAAGGAAGGAAGGAAGGAAGGAAGGAAGGAAGGAAGGAAGGAAGGAAGGAAGGAAGGAAGGAAGGAAGGAAGGAAGGAAGGAAGGAAGGAAGGAAGGAAGGAAGGAAGGAAGGAAGGAAGGAAGGAAGGATAGACAAAATAAAATAAAAACTAAAACCATCAAATAAAAAGACCATTTTATTCTTTACACGAGTGCACACATCTTAATCGTTATTTTAAAAAACATTTTTATACATTTCATGGTAAAACATTTTTTACAAACATCATGAATTATTAATTCAGAGATCCATCAAGTTTTTGAGGAGTCGCACCACATGACATAGTACATCCTCATCTAACCTTGCCTTGTGATTAAAATGTCAAATTATCAGATTTTTTAATAGATGTATTGACCTTGACAAACGGTCATGAAGGTCTGCGGGGGTGCACCACATGACTTCGATTTGGCGGACAAACTTTTTCAAATATAATAAAGAGTGAAGCATTTTTCTTTCAAATAATAGAGATAGTGTTTTCTTTGTGTTGACAAAGCAATCAGAAAGGATATTTGCAATTTCTAACATATCTACTCCAAACTGACAAAAAAAAAAAAAAAAAAAGGAATCTAATTCCTATTGCCTTAAGCGAGGAGGATTTCACAATTTTTATTCACCTCAGATTATAGATTTTTAGCCATTTTATAACAGTCCGGGAGTTTGACAAATTCACTTTTAAAATAAAAAATAATCTCTAAAATAATGTAAGGTATTGCAATCATTAAAGATTAATAATAGTACATTCAAATTATTTTCGATTAATTCTAATGTCACATTACAGACCACATATAGGTAGACCGGCTTCCTACAGTATAACCCATTGACTTAATGAACGTAGGGAGCTAATCCAGTGAATGAAAACAGGATTTGCCTCTATAGAAAACAGTGATCAGCTGCATGGAAATAATCAGATCTTGGCTGCAAATCAATCCCACATCACACAGCCACTCAAGCTGGACAATGTGTTTGGAGCTCACATACCAAACAACGTCTAGCTAAAAATAAATTCACAAGCCACATCTCCAGGGCGTTTTGCCATCCTTCTGGGAATGCACAGCCATATGCTTAGCTACATCTCATCGTCCCACGTCACATGACACACGAGCTCATTAGCCAGTCCACTCCGAGAGATCCGCGCGGCAGGGATGCGGAAGGGGAAACAACAATGTGAAAAGGTCAACTGCAGATGTCAGAGAGTGACAAGAATACTGAAAGAGCGAACACGTGCGATGACGGAACAAAACTGGCCTGGGTCTATGAGAAAAGGCCTAATCTACTGACTACTTTAAATAAGCTCATTAGACGGATTGCCGGTTTCCCATAGACCCCTGCCACTTTTTCAACTCTCACACCATGGATACTCAATCTACAATTTTTTTTAAACATTTCTAATGTTTTTCAAATTATTCAGCATGCAGTTTCATAATAACTGAGATACTATGTGAAATAATGTGTGACCACAGGACTATTCAGAAAGAGGATTAAACGGTTCTCACAGAACATCATGGAAAACCTGTAAATGTCAGACCATTAAAAACTGCGATTTACAGGCCTGGAAAAGTCAAAAGGGATCTCTAAAAGTCAGTAAAACGGCATGGGAATTTCAATAGTAAATATCACTTTTTCAAAAAATAGCTTTGTCCAATTAAAATTCTCCTTTGTGTGCTCATTGTCAAAATAGTCAAGTCAAGTCATCTTCATTTATATAGCGCTTTTAACAACGTAGATTGTTTCAAAGCAGCTTCACAGAGCTAAGCGTATAATTTAAGGTAACAGAGATTGTTTTGGCTTTATAGCAGAGTTAGTTAGTTACTAAAGTTAGTTTTGATTGATTCGCTTCCGTCGCAACGATCATTTGTTATTAAATTAGGGGCCGCTAAGACGACACCATTCCCTCTACACAGACTTTAAACGCGAACCTGTGAGAAACACTGATGGCGTTCACATGCGCATTTAGAATGGGTTCTATAGTTATATAGTTAATAATAAATGATTAAATAAAAAATAAAAAAACTCATCCAGTATCATAAGAAAATAGGATTATTATCCTTAACTAATATAAGACTAAAACACATTTTTCATTATTTGAAGAAAAAAACTAATTATTAAACTAAAATTAAACTAAAACTTATTTAAAAACTATAATAAAAATTACAAAAACACACAAAAAAATCAAAAAATTATTTTTATATATATATATATATATATATATATATATATATATATATATATATATATATATATATATAGTTTCTCTTTTACATATCAATTTTAGCCTAAAACATCTGAAGGCCATCCTCCAAAACCTCACATGACTATAATTCTTCGTAGTCAACATCTCATTCAAAAGCGAAAATGAAAATGTCTCATGACTGGTCTTATCTTGTTAACCTGATAAGGTTGAGGTTTTTAACCCCCGTCACTGCGTAACCTTGTGTTCACCTCTGATATCTGGCCAGAGGAAGTGGGTATGGAGGTCATTTATTTATTACTCTAGGCCAGGGGTCTCAACCACCAAAAGGTCCTTAACCTGGAGAAGGTTTAAGGAGACGCAGCAGGTGTTACATAAATGGAGTGTTGTATTCACATACTGTATTTCTTATGATGGTTGCAAAGTAAGGACAATCATTATTGTTGAATCAAAGAGGCATATGCATTGCAGTTCCCCTATTATGCTTTTTTTTTTAAATATCATCTTTCATGCAATGTGTAATATAGCTGTTTGTGAATGTAAAAGATCATGACAAATAAAGTTATTGTCTCCTTGAACAAAGAATGGAGTCTGAACTGCTGAAATGAGTCGTCAGCAATTCCAGTCTCACTTCCTGTTACAAACCTACGCAACAATGTAACAAATTTGCATAATCCCAGCCTATGGTCTTCATTGGGTGCCGGTGAACAACATCTTAGATCTACCTTAAAAGTATGAGGACTCACGCTCGAATGGATACGATGAAACCGATGCTATTTGTATCATTGTGTATAGTACTGAAGAAGCCTGAAATTCAGATATGACACGAGCTGTAATCGGTCGACCAATCACAACAGACTGGGCCATCTGACCAATCAGAGCAGAGTAGGCTCTCAGAAAGGAGGCGTTTAGAGAGACTGAATCTTTTATCAAACCATTTCAGACACTGTGAGAAAAGAGTTGATGCTGCAATGTATATTATGAGAAAATTCAAGTGTTTTTCTTTTTTTGCCTTGGACCTGTTCGGAACCTTTAAAATAGCATAAAAATAAAAATAAATTAATTGGCATCAATGAATCCATGAAGAACCTTTAACATCCATGCCACCTTTCCATTTCAGAAAAGGTGTTTTTCACACTATAGGATAAGGTTTCTGTTCTTACATCGCTGCAAAAGCCTTTATTTACATTTGTTTTTAAGAGTGAGTGCACAACATTTTCATTGTACTAAATATATTTGACTGGCAAATGAAACATTTAGCTGAACTTGAGCTTCTTAACTTTTGTTGAAGTTACGGAAAGATGGATTTCCTGCAGAATAGCTAGGCCTATATATTTACTGTATAACTGTATAAATTACTTAGACTACAGAAGTCAATGTCAAATTGAAGCTGAAAAAAAAATGGACAAGAACAGCCAAACAATCACTAAAACTTTGGTCTGGATGTCTTGAATATGAAGCAACAATAATAACAACAGCCATGGCGGCCAGCAGACTATTACCAAGAACTGCAAATGAGATTAGGCTGAGTCTTACGTAACATGTGTGACTAAAGCCCTGATTCAGGATACTACAACACACACCAAGGCAATAACACTCGTCACCTGTAATAAGATGAGAATCCACATCAAATCACTGGGCAAATTAAAATCTAAGACTGCAGCCTCTCTGATAAAAACATCATTTATTTATATTGATTAAGGCTGATAAAAACAACTAATGCACAGGAAATTAAAAATGCACCAACAGAGGACCTCAGCGAGAGGGGTGTTTCATGAGAAAGCTGCCCATAATAACTCTACAAGTATGAGAACAATGTTTGAGGCCACCACAGTTTGAGTTACTCCCAGTTTATAATAAGTGCTGCTTGAAATAGTGTTGTTATTGTCATCTAAAACTATTAAAAAGTGCTGTCAAATTGATTACTTGTGATTAATTGCATCTAACATCATTTTTTATGTTTATATAATGCATGTAGGCTATATAATATATATATGTGTGTGTGTGTGTGTGTGTGTGTGTGTGTGTGTGTGTGTGTGTGTGTGTGTGTGTGTGTGTGTGTGTGTGTGTGTCACACATTTGTGTGTGATTTGACAGCACTATTAAAAATATTTTTGCTGATTAAAACAAAGCTCAAATAAAATATAGTTATTAGATAAAAATAAATTAAACAAAACAATTCAATGAAAAATAGAAATGTAACCTTGGCATCTAACTGAAGTAAATAAGCTGAACTACTTACATTACTAAATCTGGAATAAAACCAGAAATAGGCTATAAAAAAGAACTAATAAAAATGACAAAAGCACATAGGCTAACAAAATTAATAAAACTTAAACTAAAATCATGGGGGAAAAAAGGCAATTCAAATATGAATAAATACGATAAAAATAATACTGAAATAACACAGGTTCACACATTAGCATTGGCTTCTCTCATACACACACCTTTAGATATGTCATTCACTCTCCAGCTTTCAATCACTGTCTAAAACAACAGGCAGTCTCTGATGTCTGAGGTTTCCATTAGAAGAGTTCATTTTCCTATAACCAAAGGAGACACAGAGGCATTATGCACGAAACTTTTGAGATCTAAAGCTGTTCGCGTTTTTATAAAGAGAACAGAGGAGTTGGGAGGGTTATATATTCTGCACAATTATACTTTCACCAGATGGGTTCATACAGAATGTGTTAAATAGATGTCAAACTCCATCGCAGGCCCATTAACCATGTCTGAAAGTCTTCTCATTCATTCAGACCATCAGAGATATTTATAAACCAAATAAAGAGTGATATGCTGATGTAAGTTACAACTGCACACCCCGCCCCCTCAAACACAAACACACACACACACACACACACACACACACACACACACACACACACACCAAACATGCAATGTGTGTATCATCTCACACAGTCTCATTTATTTGGTCACCATTTAAACCACTTGTCACATGGACTATGTAAACTAACAACAAACTGCTTGACAGTCTAGTGTGGCATTACACAGACTGAGTGAACGAACACAACAAATCCTAGTGAGCACTGTTACACTTTATTTTAAGGTGTCTGTGTTACAGTGTCATTATGCATTCAAGCACTGTGTAATAACAATTAACTACATGATGTACTTACTATGGAGTTTGGTTTAGGGTTAGTTGCATGTAATTATGCATAGTTTATAGTTATTACTACAGCAACCACATGTAACATGTGTAACAAAGACACTGCAAAATGAAGTGTTACCACCTAGACAGCACTTTTGGCCATCATACTAGACATAGTGAACTTGAACGTGCCTGTGACGCTGTCTAGGTGGGCAACGCACTAGGTTTGGGAACACAGCCTGGCTGCGCGTGCACACAGTAAATGTACAGTATGAGTAGTGTGCTGAAAGTGAGCAGAAAGTGAGTTACCTTTGGAGTAGAGGGACTTGGGCGAATCGAGGTCGATATCCGCGCTGAAGAGCGTTGTGAAATCAGAGGGCATCGCAGATCCTCCGAGCCGCCGAGAAAATGACAGACTTGCTCTTCAACCGCAGCTTCTAACAAACTGCCATCGTTTAGTTTGGCCGAAACGAAAGACGAAAACAAACAAAAGCCAGGTGTAGAAAAAGCAGGCAATGACACTTCTAAATATCATTTAAAAAAGTGTTTGTGTCGGCCAGCCCTCTTCGTAGTGTGAGTGTGTGTGTGCGTGTGTGTGTGTATAAACACTCTCTTGAAACAGTTGTCTGTGTTCCTCTGCGGCCCCGCCCACTCCACGCGTCATCACTTTAAGAGCAACACGTTCCAAACACAGGTTAATTAGATCAATAATGAATAGAACTCAGATGTTATTACCAACCTGCGTCTACGTTTTTGGAATAATACATTCAGTGACATAGAATGGAAAGAATTCTGGCTTCTTCGACTAAATTCTTCTGCCCAACAAAGTTGGTAATGTTACTTTTTAAATTATTCATAATTGTTAGGCCTAACTAATCTATAAACGTACATGCATGGTTTCACAGACATGGCTTAAGCCAGTCCCAGACTAAAATGCATGTTTGAGCTGTTTTAAATGAAAGCAACTTGCACTGACATATCTTATGTCACTGCCATTGTTTTGTCTCAAGATGCACACCAGTAATGTTTTTTTTAAAGGCACGTTTATAGAAGCTACTTAAATGTCCTAATTTAACTAAGGCCTAATCCTGGCTTAATCTAAGACTAAGCCTTGTCTGTTAAAACAGTCTATGGTTAAAACGGGCCACAAAGTTTAATGACGGTGTTTCACCCAATTGCCATTACTTTCAAGAAACAATTACCCACAATCTTGGAATTGGAATTGCAAAGTGTTATGGATTTACTTTTCTTATTTAAAGGGGTCATCGGATGCCCATTTTCCACTCATTTGCTGAGAAATTAGTCATGAGACAGGAGGTAAGGGAAGGCTTTATTTATACTGGCTTCTTCTTGTGCTGATTGGATGATTACCTGAACATGCCCCTCCCGAACTTTGTTACATAAAACTTCATTTAGGGAACACTCACCGGCCACTTTATTAGGTGTACCTTGCTAGTTGCCTTCAGAACTGCCTAATTCTTTGTGGCACAGATTTAATATGATGCTGGAAACATTCCTCAGAGATTCTGGTCCATATTGACATGATATCATCACGCAGTTTCTGCAGATTTGTCGGCTGCACATCCATGATGTGAATCTCTTATTCCAACACATCCCAAAGGTGCTCTATTAGATTGAGATCTGGTGAGTTTGGAGGCCATTTTAGTATAATGAACTCACTGTCATGTTCAAGAAACTAGTTTGATATGATTTGAGCTTTGTGATGTTATCCTGCTGGAAGTAGCCATCAGAAGATGGTTATATGGTCATAAAAGGATTGACTTGGTCTGCAACAATACTGATGTAGGCTGAGGTGCTGAAAATATGCTCTATTGGTACTTAGAGGCCCAAAGTGTGCCAAGAAAATCTCCTCCACACCATTACAGCACCAGCAGCCTGAACCGTTGATACAAGGCAGGATGGATCCATGCTTTTATGTTGTTTATGCCAAATTCTGACCTGACCATCTGAATGTCTCAGCAAAAAATCAAGACTCATCGGACCAGGCAACGTATTTCCAAACTTCTGTTGTCCAGTTTCTCATGTGAATTGTAGCCTCAGTTTCCTGTTCTTATCTCACAGGAGTGACACCGGTGTGTCTTCTGCTGCTGAAGCTCTTCTGCTTCAAGGTTTGACGTGTTGAGCGTTCAGAGATGCTCTTCTGCTTCAAGGTTTGACGTGTTGAGCATTCAGAGATGCTCTTCTGCTTCAAGGTTTGACGTGTTGAGCGTTCAGAGATGCTCTTCTCCTTTAAGGTTTGACGTGTTGAGCGTTCAGAGATGCTCTTCTGCTTCAAGGTTTGATGTGTTGAGCGTTCAGAGATGCTCTTCTGCTTCAAGGTTTGACGTGTTGAGCATTCAGAGATGCTCTTCTGCTTCAAGGTTTGACGTGTTGAGCGTTCAGAGATGCTCTTCTGCTTCAAGGTTTGATGTGTTGAGCGTTTAGAGATGCTCTTCTGCTTCAAGGTTTGATGTGTTGAGCGTTCAGAGATGCTCTTCTGCTTCAAGGTTTGATGTGTTGAGCGTTCAGAGATGCTCTTCTCCTTCAAGGTTTGATGTGTTGAGCGTTTCATTGATGCTCTTCTGCAGATCTCGGTTGTAACGAGTGTTTATTTGAGTTACTGATGCCTTTCTATCAGCTGGAACCGGTCTGGCCATTCTCCTCTGACCTCTGGCATCAACAAGGCATTTACACCCTCAGAACTGCCGCTCACTGGATATTGTCTCATTTTCTGACCATTCTCTGTAAACCCTAAAGATGCTTGTGCGTGAAAATCCCAGTAGATCAGCATTTTCTGTAATACTCAGACCAGCCCGTCTGGCACCAACAACCCTGAAACATTCAAAGTCACTTAAATTTAATTTCTTCTCCATTCTGATGCTCAGTTTGAACTTCAGCAGATCATCTTGATCATGTCTACATACCTAAATGCATTGAGTTGCTGTCATGTGATTGGCTGATTAGATATTTGCGTTAATGAGCAATTGAACAGGTGCACCTAAGAAAGTGGCCGGTGTAAAACCATTAAAAATGGTACTCTCTGACCCTTGACATATTAAGTTTATAATTATGTATTTATTATTACAATTCCTCGCAAAATGTTACATTTTGTTTAAAATGATTCTTTGTTTATTTTCAAGAAAGAAATGTATATTTTTATTCTTTAAAGAACTGTTGCTTGTAAGACTCTTCTGTACTTGACTAAGTAAAAGTAACAAAGAAAAATAAGTTAACTTTGTCAAGTACGTTGAGTAATTTCTACTTACTTTGCAATACTCTGTTTCAAGTACATTTTACTCAAAACAATATAACACTGAATTATGCTATGCTTTTAAAGTGTATGCTTTACTTACAACATCTACAGTAAGTAAATAATGCAGTAAATATTGTATAGACAACATATTAGAAGTAATGTGGTACCCACCCAAACATCAACATTTTTGCTCATCAAATGCTAGTGGAACATGTTTCTTAGAAAGACAAACATGTTTAACAAAAGAACCCAATCAGTGTCCGTGAAGGGTCATGCCATTGCCAGTGATGTTCTTGGGAAAAATTAAGCCATTATTGTCTAGGGACAGCGCAGGCTGTGAGGACTGTTTGACACAATGTTTGGCAGCTTGACACATGATTCATGTTCAGCAGATTCACTATTGTCCTCACACAATGGATGTTAAAGGGATAGTTCACCCAAAAATTAAAATTCTGTCATCATTTACTTTTTGGGTGAACTATGCATTTTAAGGTGCACCATTCAGAATTAAACTGAGAATGCCTGAATTTGATTTGAGGAAGCAAACAGGATCGAATTTTAATGTAAGGAAGTAGAATTCAAACTGACTGAAATCTTACAGGGATTGTTAACAAGAAAAGCTTGTCGAAACAAACTTTGACCTCATGAAAGTTTAAAAAGCCTTGAAATGATGATGTAAGCAGTAGTTGACATTTACTCTTTTTTTTTTTACAGCTATTAATAAATTATAATACAGCATTGTATCATTATAAATTGAGTTTATTGCTTATAATGCAAAGCAAATTATATTTGCTGATCAAAGATAGATTTACAATTGTTTAATCATTGACGAATCATCAGAAAAGCTACATGGATTATAGTCATTAATAATAACTACATAATACCTCTTTATATTCCTACGTGACATTTAGCATATGATATGTTGTCAGTTGTCTTTCATGGATCTGTCACAGAACCCGTTTAACATACTTACCTCACTGCAATATTACTTCACTCTCTCAGCCCTTCCATTTTTTATATGTTCACAAAATTTGTGGGGTCAACTAAACTTCTAATTACTATGAAATTCAATTTGACAAAATGTTCAGAAGGGTCATGGACCTATAGTTTTTATAGCCCTGTATGATTTTATCTGTGCTAGATTTATAACTTCTTAGACCTCACAGTGATTTATTACTCTACAACGGACATATCGACCAAACATTAAGGTCATAATGATGATTCATAAGGTGCGTTTTATTACAGTTTTCACCACTACATGTAAATGAGGAAGCGTGACAGTAAAGCATCAAACTTACTACGATTCTGTCTTCATTTGCACGGTTTAACTTGGTGTTTAGTCAGAGTTTTCAACACACTGCACGAGAACACTACAATATCAGAACAGCGTAAATGATTTGCCCTCTATTTACAAATATATTATGCTGGAATTGTTGACACTTTTTATTTGATTTTAGAGAGACTCCAATGGATTTGTTAGTACATATATCAATTGACTAGAATTAATTAACTTGATGACTGTCATTTAGAAAAGCACCAATGTATGAAGTAACAATAAACAGAATAAACAGCGCCATCTGGTGTCTAAATGAGCGCTATAATATAAGCAAACAAAACAGATTACAACGCCCATGCATTCACAGATAAAAAGCATACTGAATGTTTTCGTGATGGCACATTTATTGTATCTAAGTTAATATATTGTCATATTGCAATGCTCATCTTGATTTTAGATGAAAGGCTGTAATTCCTCCTCCACTCCAGAGGGCGCTCGTGTGCGTCATGCTGAAGCGCCACTGTGGGAAACACACGAGAAGCAGAAGCGGAACAAGCGGCGCAGCGTCAATGAAACTGGCGTGCTGAGCAACAGAAAAACAATATTTTTTCCTATAAGTATTCGGATTTATTAATTGAAAATGCCGGACTTAGCGGTAGAAAGGGTCGTCGTTCATCCCCTGGTGCTACTGAGTGTCGTGGACCATTTTAACAGGTAAATATGAGTGTTGTGGAGTTGCTGTGGTAAAACTGTTAACTCACTGTCATTATGTGTCAATGAAAATAGCCGCTACAAGCTAAAGGCTAACTGGATGCAGTCACAGAAACAAAACATGAAAAGAAGCAAAATTTTAAGTGTTTATTCATTGAGCTATATTACGGGGTCGCATATCGGCTGAACTTAATAACATTAAAGTTTATGTTAAAATGTCGTCTTGTAGAGGCACAGATATATCTGTGAGTCAGTTATGATTATTAACATGCTAACTTACAGATAATTTTATTCCCAAGAAGGGCTGTAAGCTAGCCAACAATGAAAATTCAATACACACACTATATAATTTAATAGTCTACTATAATAATAATAATAATAATTTCGATATTGAACCAAAGTATTGCGCGGTTTTTTGTTGTTGTTGTAGTATGTGCTTCATTTATTGCGATACATAACTTGCTGTATGACAAAAATCTATCTATATGTGACACTGGACCACAAAACTAGTCATATGGGCCTTTTTTTTTAAAAAAAATTGAGATTTATATAAGCTGAATAAATAAGCTTTCCATTGATGTATGGTTTGTTAGGATAGGAGAATATTTGGCCGAGATACAACTATTGAAAATCTGAACTCTGAGGGTGCAAAAAAATCGAAACATTGAGAAAATCGCCTTTAAAGTTGTGCATTTATGTTCGCGATTGTGCTGCATCCACTTACAAAATTAAATGTTTTATATAGTTACGGTAGGAAATGTACTAAATATCTTAATGGAACATGATCTTTACTTAATATTCTAATGATTTTTGGCATAAAAGAAAAATCAATAATTTTGTCCCATACAATGTATTTTTGGCTATTGCCACAAATATACCCATGCGACTTATGACTGGTTTTGTGATCCAGGGTCACATATTAGTATAGATTCTAGAATAAACAAAGCTTTCTGAACAGATTTATAAAGTGATCTGAAACAGCTTAGGCTATATATTTAAAAAGCCATACATTTATACATTTAAAAACATTCTATTTTTGTATTGTTTGTAAATCTTGTGTTTGTTTGGTAGGATCGGTAAAGTTGGCAGTCAGAAGCGAGTTGTTGGTGTTCTGCTGGGTTCATGGCATAAGAAAGTGCTTGATGTGTCCAACAGCTTCGCTGGTATGTTTGCGTCTCTTGGTGTAAAATGCATTTCTTTCCCGTTGAAATATAATGTAAGTAATGTTTAGTAATTGTGTGCCAGTGCCTTTTGATGAGGACGACAAGGATGATTCAGTTTGGTTCCTCGACCACGACTATCTGGAGAATATGTACGGCATGTTCAAGAAAGTCAATGGTAAGATCCATTGCTTTACTATGCACATGTCAACAACCAATGTTATATTTTATACAATGTTATATCATTATTATAGAACATGACCTCATATGCCAGGTCTAATAGAGGTATTGTTTCTTCCAATTCTAGCACGGGAGCGAATAGTCGGGTGGTACCACACGGGCCCAAAGCTGCACAAGAATGATATTGCCATAAATGAGCTCATGAAACAGTACTGCTCCAATTCGGTATGTAACACTGTTTATTTTAACACTGTATTAGCTTAGTTGTACTGGGTTGAATAATGGGTTGAGTAATGTTTCAAATTAAAATTAAACAAAATAATATTTATTTGATATACATTTTTAAAATAAATATCTAAAGGGGTGGTTGAGTATGATTTCACTTTTCTAACTTTAGTTAGTGTGTAACGTTGGTGTTTGAGTATAAACAACATCTGCAAAGTTACAATGCTCAAAGTTCAAAGCAAAGGGAGATATTTTCTTTTAAAGAAATCGTTTTTTAAGGACTACAACAAACGGCTGGTAGAGCCTACACGACATTCCCCCAGGGTTAGTGACATAACCAACCCTAAAATTTACATAAACCCCGCCCCCGGGAACACGCAGTCCATGTTGAGAAGAGGAAGAGTTGTAGTCGAGCACATTTGTGAGTCAGCTCAAACTGTAGCATCCGTCTTTTCACATGCAATAGAAAGTCACTCTGCGTGGCGTGCATCTCACAACAGTTCCTATACGAGCGATTTATAGATTATCATGACAGAATATGCTAATTGATGTAGTTAACTCTACATCAGCAACATAAATTAATCAACTAACCATTCAGAGACGTCCTGTTGCATCCTACGTGTTGTCACTTCTTCTTGATTCTCTCCATCTTTGTCTGACTCCGTTTAAACATGAAAGGCAGAACAGTTTCTGTCATTTTAGTGTGTGTCTGCATGAGTTAATCGGAGCTGCTAACACACAAGCTCTTGAAACCCCGCCCTCTGTGCCGGGAGCAGCAGCTCATTTGCATTTAAAGGGCCAGACACAAAACGGTGCTTTTTTTGCTCACCCTCAAAAAGTGACAACTTTAACATGCTATATAAAAATATCTGTGGGGTATTTTGAGCTAAAACTTCACATACACGCTCTGGGGACATCAGAGATTTATTTTACATCTTGTGAAAAGGGCATTATACCACCCCTTTAATATAATTTTATGCAAAATATTCAAAATTTTTATCTGTAATATCTAGGGATGCACTGGTCAGGTTTTTTGCAGACAACCTGCTCTAAATAAAGATGTGCAATTAATTTACCATGGTTTACTAATGTTTCGTGAAGTTACAAAGCAGAATGTTGCGCATAAGCCTCATCTGACGGCAACGTTTTAGTTTTACGTCATCAAATTGCGATTGGTTTGTGAGATCGGCCAAATTTAATGACTACCAGTCGAGTCACAGAATGTGATTATCGGCCGATGCCGATCTTTAGTAATATCTTTATCTGTAATAATATTTTTGTTTATTTTTTTGTTAATACAAATAATATTTAAATAATATTAATACAAATATAAACAAAAGCTTTGTTTTAGTACTATTAACTTTGTCTGCATTGTGATTTATTTTATTTCCACTGTCATTCTCGATAGTGATTCTCATTACATACAATTTTTACTGAATGCTTGAATTACAGGCAGTTCAACACATATAACTATGACGTATAAGTCACAATTTAAGTCTTATATTACCTATTGTTATTATTTTGATTTACATTAATGCAGTTTGGCAGCTGATTTAAATGTAATGAAAATAACACCACAAAACTAAACCTTAATGTTTCTAAAAATAGGCTTAATTTTCTTTATGCAATATATAATTTCCTATTTTTCTTTTGATTTTGGGTTGAAACGCATCCTGTACATATTCTTGACATGTTTCATGAGGTTCGCCCACCATACAGGAGAAACGGCTTCATTTAAGCTTATTAAAATCCTTTGTATTTTCCTAAAGGTTTTAGTCATTATTGATGTGAAACCCAAAGACCTGGGGTTGCCAACTGAAGCTTACATCTCAGTGGAGGAAGTGCATGATGTAAGTATTTGTACAGTTCTATTATACATTAAGCTATGTTTGTGTCTTTCATGCTAATGGTTGACATTTATTCTTTGCTGAAGGATGGAACTCCCACTTCCAAGACGTTTGAACATGTGACAAGTGAGATCGGAGCAGAGGAGGCGGAGGAAGTGGGTGTAGAGCATTTGTTGCGGTAAGACGGAGACAAACTTGTACATTAATGATTATCTGATTCATTTTACATGTATTAAAGTGCCCCTATTATGCTTTTTTAGAAATGTGATCCTGGACCACAAAACCAGTCACATGGGTCAATCATGGGGGGTGGAGTATTGTTACTCACAGTAACTGCCATGCAGGCTAGAATTGCGAAACATTATTTGATAATTCTTATAATTGACATTTCTCTGGGCCAATCGGAATCTTAGCACTTTTTCTCTTGGCCAATCGGAATCTTAGCACTTTTTCTCTTGGCCAATTGGAATCTTAGCACTTGAGTCAGAATATTGAAGCACACAGTGTCAACTGAGCTCGGCTCGCCATTGGATGAGACGCCTGGCTACCGTGCGAGTCTAATGGAAACTCACGCATGAATTTTCCTGCATTGAACTTGTTTTAGCGCCCGCCAAAGTGAATTTTTGTCCCGCCAAAGTCTTATTTGATCGGTGAGTAATGTAGATGAAAGGCTGCGTTTGTGACAGGGCGCATGTTTAACTGAAAGAACGAGGAGAGAGAGAGAGAGCCGGTCGCGCGCGCGCACTCTCTGTGTAAACGACTTCACCGTCTCCAAACTAGGCGCTGTGTTGCTCTCTCTCCCTCGCACATATTAATCAAAATAAATCGACACGGTGGTAAAAGGTCGGAAGACCAAAGTTTCATGTGGAGCATTCGGAGATTTTTTTTTTTCCCTGAATTACTGCTGGGTGTGAATTGTGCTAAATAAGTTGCCTTATCTTCTCTGAAAAGCGTTCCGGACATTCAGCTGACATAAAACAACACTTTAATTAAACGAAAAAAAACTATACAGTGATGAAATGTTTTCTATGTTGACACAAATCTTGGATGTCCATGTCCATCCCCATAATCACAACGCGCACGACACGTCCAATTTGCGAACTAATGACTCATTTGAACCGATTCATTTTAATGAATGGTTAAAACAACTGATCTTTCCAACAGTGAACTCAGGAGACGTCTGAATCGGTGTATAACTAATCAGTAACACTTTACAATAAGGTTCTATTTATTACATAAATTATATAAAAAGTACAGTTTGCTAACTCAAGCTTAAACTTTAAAATAAATAAAACCACTTGTTTTTTTTGAAAAGCATATGACTACATTTTTCCACACAGTGTTATCAAGAATCGATAGAGAATCATTAAAGAATCAGATCGATAAGCAGAATCGTCAGTGGCATTATTATTGATAAAATCTTATCAATTCCCATCCCTATGTGAAGACAGTAAAATTATAATCAAACATTAAAGAACACATGTTTTTTTAATAGTTTTTTTTTTAGAGTTAAAAGATTAAAACATTTTGCTAACATGAGGTCTTATTGTGTCACTGTCAGTCTTTTTACATCAGTGCAAAACTAGGGTATGCAGATTAAGACCACTATTCATCAGCATGCAAAAAAAAATCGAAACATTGAGAAAATCGCCTTTAAAGTTGTCCATTTATGTTCACGATTGTGCTGCATTCACTCACAAAAATAAATGTTTTATATATTTATGGTAGGAAATTTTCAAAATATCTTCATGGAACATGATCTTTACTTAATATCCTAACGATTTTTGGCCTAAAAGAAAAATCGATAATTTTGACCCATACAATGTATTGTTGGCTATTGCCACAAATATACCCGTGCGACATGTGACTGGTTTTGTGATCCAGGGTCACATATTACCTTTCATGTAGTGTAATATAGCTGTTTGTGAATGTTTAAGGTCTGCAAACTTTGAAAGACTGGAAGAGTTTGCTTCGTGTTGTCGACATTACTAGAAGACAGTGTTTTCTGCGCTGCGAAAGCAAATCCACTTTGCTTGCACTTCCAAAGATGTGCTCACGCTGGTATATCGATACGCCATTGTTACTGTTTGTATCACTGTTTATGCAAGTGCTGAGGAAGATCCGGAGCTGAAGTTTAGATATGTTAATGGTTGTTTAGTTTCCAACACGCACTGTAAGCGGTCGACCAATCACAACAGACTGGGCCATCTGGCCAATCAGCGCAGAGTAGGTTCTTGGAAAGAAGGGGTTTAAGAGACTGAATCTTTTATCAAATTGTTTCAGACACTATGAGAAGAAAGTTGATGCTGCAATGTATATTAGGAGAAAATTTGTGTTGTCTTGACCTTGGATGCATGTAAACTATTGTAGGAGACCTCCAAACTAAAATTAGGAACCTTTAAAATGGCATAATAGGGGCACTTTAAATCATCTCTAAGTAAGCAACCTAGTTTATTTATTCTCATGATGCTTTCTTGCAGTGATATCAAGGACACAACAGTTGGCACTTTGTCACAACGCATCACCAATCAGGTGCACGGCCTGAAAGGGCTCAACTCCAAGCTGTTGGATATCAAGAGCTACCTGGAGAAGGTTGCGACCGGAAAACTGCCCATCAATCACCAGATCATTTATCAGCTGCAGGACGTGTTCAATCTGCTGCCTGATGTCAACCTGCTGGAGTTCGTCAAGGCCTTCTACCTCAAGACCAACGACCAGATGCTTGTGGTCTATCTGGCCTCGCTCATCCGCTCAGTAGTGGCGCTCCACAATCTCATCAATAACAAAATCGCCAACCGTGATGCAGAAAAGAAAGAGGGCCAAGAGAAAGATGACAGCAAGAAAGAGAAGAAGGATGAGAAGGATAAAGATAAGGACAAAGACAAGGAGAAGGGAGATGCTGCAGCCAAGAAAGATGACAAAAAGGAAAAGAAATAAACCTGAACTGGCATGAACTTGGGCTTACACAATCTTGGCTGAATAAAGGAGCAAGTCTGCGTTTCTTTGCCTCCTCTTTTAACAAGCTCCAGGCTAAATCGGCCATTGTGTCTGTCTTTTTGATATAAAGGACTTATATTCTGTTGTGATTAAAAGAGAGAAAGAAATTCATTTCAAATGTTCTTTTCTTTCTTGATGTTTTGGTCCTGATCAAGGTTGACTTATTTACATTTATATTAGTACCATTATTAGACCATCAGAATATCAAGAGTCCAGTGTTACAGCAAAGCCCAACTGCAGCCATGTCATTGTGTCATTGTATTTACACTGATGAGATTTCTTCTTTTTTTTATATCATAAACAGCAGTCAAACAAGCTCCTGTGGCCTAACCTGTTTTATTTTGTTCACTAGTTACAAGTTCACACAAGCACATTCACAAAACATGTCTACTGTAGTGTAGTTTTTCCTTACTAGTTTATAAAAGAAGAGAAATAATGTGCTTTAAAAAAGTACATTTTGCTTTTCCTGAAAAAAGTAAAGTTTGACCAAAAATACCACATGTTATTGTTGAAGCTGAGTTATTTTTAAGTTAAAATTCAGCAGAGATACCGATATTCGTTTTCTTTGTGCTGATTAAGAAACTGAAGACAAAATGCAGAAGGTCAGTTTGTACACGCAATCCTCTGAGGACCACAGACCAATGAGGAGGACTAGGTATTCTTGTCACTATGATGAATTTCTTCTGCTTCTTTCTTCTTACATTTGATCCCAAAAAGACTGAGGATCTTCACCAACATCAGGTCGACGATTTCCTCTTCCTCAGAAGGCTGAGGATCAGAAGAGTAATTTCAGTTATTAAAACTTAAACCATATTTGGTACGTGCAATGTTATTGACTTCACCCGTCAGTGGTTTTAATGTTCTGGCTGACCAGTGCAGACTAAGGCCGCCTTTACATTACATGGTTCAAGTGACCCAATTCCCAACAGATCGGATATGACCCATGAACGTACAAGCAGGAAAAAAGCACATGGATTGCGATATTCTCAGATCGGTTTCGGGCCTCATTCATATGTGGAAATAAATCTGATATGAATCTGTTACGTTGAAAGTGATGAACCGCAATCACATGACTCTTTTCAATGGAGCAATGGAGGACGAAGGCTCAACTCAATGTTTTGCTGACCTTTAAAGATGATGTGGAAAGCAAAAGATTGTATTCTCATTTCGTCTGCATCCATTGCAAATCGCACCGTTTTTACTTCCTTTTCAGACTAAGCTTTTCCAGGTCAGTACGTCTACCTTGGGTTGTTCCACCAAGTATATAATGTAAAAGCAGATATAGGATATGGGTCACTTTTAAAAGAAGATAAAGTCAATCGAAATTGGGCATCAAGACCTGCAGTGTAAATGCAGCTAACAGTAGTTACTCGGTATCAGTAGTTAGTTAGACTGAAATATGAAAGTGACTCGTATAACCTGGTGATCCTGCTGTTCTTCACTGAACGCCTCAAGGATGACTGAGACAAAGAGGGTCAGAATCACAAACGTAATGAAGATGACACACGTGGAGATGATGAGAGCGCCGAGCACGGGATCAGATTCCATCACCTATAGAGATAAAGCAAAAGCTTTTCGGTAACACTTTACAATAAGGTCTCATTTGGTAACATACGCAGTAAATAACAATGAGAAATATATTTTACAGCATTTGTTAATGTTAGTTAATAAAAATGTTCAAAGTGCATTAACTAATGTTAACAGATACAACTTTTGGTCTTAAAACTGTATTAGTAAACATTAACTAAAATTAATGTTGTAGAATAATTGTTTATTGTTAGTTCATTTTAAGTAATTTACCAGCTATTCTGTGTTACTTTCCCAGTCTTGGCCTGTAAATCATTTTACATACCTCATCATAATTGAATATGCCAAACTGCAAACTGAAGATTGTCTTGAGCGCATCTAGGAACGTTTTGTATGAGTACAGCTTCCATCCAAATATTAGATTGCACTATCGAAAAAAGATAAATGGTGTTAAACTTTTTTTTAAAATGACTGAAATGCACCCAACATGGAAGTCTGATGTATTTACTGGTGTGAGGGCGGGACAACCTGTCATTCACATGAGATAGACCAATAGCAAAACGAAACCATCCAAACAAACCAATCAATTCCCCATGGACAAAATCATGTCCTGCCTAGAGTTGTCAAAAAGTACTGAAATTTAAAAAATGTGACGATACCAGCATTTCCCTCTTGCATTTTGAGCACTGTTGAATGGATTCTTAAACCCCTCTGATTGGCCATTATGTTGACGCGCTCAACATGTATGTCTGTGATTGGTTACAATGATCAACAATTCAAAAACATGTCGTCTTTGACGCTCTTCATCGAGCGCTGACGGTACTGATCCACTTGTCCGTGCGACACTTCTGTCGCGCCGCACTCCACTTTATTCCTGTGGGTGACGTCAAGTGACTTTGACGCGCCCGCAAAGCATCCCGGGAAGGCGGCGCTTCATTTGAGGTGTGTTCGACATCGGCTGCGGCTGGATGCAACCGATCGGCGAGAGTAGCCACGTGCAGGCGGGGAGGAGCTGCAAACGGAGACGTGAAGTAGGGTTGCCACCCGTCCCGGTTTTCCAGGGATTGTTCTCTTTTTTGAGCGACAGTCCCGGAAAATTAATATTCTTTCCCGGGACACAAATTGTCCCGTTTTTTTGTTAAAATGTACTTCTAAAGTAGAATTTCCTGGTTTCAAACCGTTTCGTTCTACTGTTACTGCAGAGCTGCCTCGCGCAATTAACCCTTCTCACGCACAGAAAAATCGCGAAGCAAAGAGGACACGGAGACCGACAGACTAGACAGAGCAGGTTACTTGTGATATAAAAAAATCTCAGCTCTCAGATTCTGTCAATTTTATTACGAAATTCAAACAATAAACACCGTTTTGGCATGAAAGATCCCTAGCGGCATGTGAACTGATCACCTCTAGCTAATAGTAAATAAACACGAATGAACAATGTTAAAATAAAACGTACAACTTACCGAAATGTATATTCATCATACATAATATCGATCAATCAGTGTTTTTCAACCGCGGAAAGGGTCAATAAAACAGCTGGAGAACAATTGTCACATAACATTACCTCAGGAAAGCCATTTGATGACCATAATAGGCTATAGCACGTTAGTTGGCTAGAAGAAAAGAGCTATAGAGAGTAGGCTATTTTGCTAAACATAGGCTACTATATTACATATTTATTATATTTACTTATCATTAAATAAAGTTGTTATTATAATAAAAAAAACGCATTATATTTAATTTGTTAAAGTTATTTTTAACCTTAAATAATTTTACCAGCTGATAAGGCTCTCTGTATGCATGTTTACAGCATTAGGTGAGATTTTTTTCTTGAGAAAAATTTATGTTTTTTGAATGAATGTAATGTAAATATTCTTCTAATATTTATCCAAATCAGTCAATTAAATCAAATCACAAGAATTGAACTGAATTGAAATCCTGAAATTTGTTTCAAGCAATAATAAAAAACGTATCTTACCAGAAATTGTACCATATAAACATTGTAACATGTTGTCACTAAACCTAATACAATTCAGTTTAGTTACTAAAATGTTTTGACAATCACAATACACTTATTTGCAAGATTATTTTTTTTTAGAGTTAAAAATTTCAGTTAAATATAAAGAAAAAACAGCGCTGGAAAATCATGCAACCCCCCCCCCCCCCCAACAGAAAAAAGTGTCCCGGTTTTTCACAAATCAAAGGTGGCAACCCTAACGTGAAGTCCCTAACACTTTCTGGTTCCCGTAGTGACCGCTCACGTGGTGTTTGCATACTTCAGCTGCAGTGCAAAAAATGCAATATTTGCCAAATAATACACAGATGTTTCAGAGACATTTTCATTCAATACTTTATGTACTGCTTCATCCAGCGTCTATTTGAACAAGAATAAAGTTCAACATAAGCTACTATCAATGAAGTGGAGTCTACGTTTTTTAAGCAGTTTTAATTTGATAAACATGACACAATATAACATGACAACGACACGAAAAGAGTTTTCACTGTTATAATAAACTGATTTGAGAGCTTTAGAGGAACTAAAGGTGTTCGAATAAACACGAAACACACGTGATCGTTGTCATGCGGTGAATCCGGCCAATCGTGGAACAGCTGTGTCGTCATCAGCCCACGTGCAGCCCAGTGCACCCGCTTTCGAGAAGCTGCGCTGGCTGAGTTCTCCGGCTACTCTCGAATTGCTCTCGCGGTACTTTGATGGCACACGTCACAGTCACGTGGCGTCGGCGCTGTATCAAGTCGGACAAAATTTCTAACCGGCATGCACTGCTTCAAGTCAGCCGCCGATCGGTCTGCGCAGAGCTGCATGAAGTCGAACAAGCCTTTGGAAAAATGCTGCGCGTCAAAAAGCTGGCCGATGCCCATCTTTATGCAAATGAATTCCGTTGAACGCAACGCGACTTTAGTTCCTCTAAAGCTCTCAAATCAGTTTATTATAACAGTGAACACTCTTTTCATGTCGTTGCAATGTTATATTGTGTCATGTTTATCCAATTAAAACTGATTAAAAAACGTAGACTCCACTTCATTGATAGTAGCTTATGTTGAACTTTATTCTTGTTCAAACAGACTCCGTATGAAGCAATACATAAAGTATTGAATGAAAATGTCTCTGAAACATCTGTGTATTATTTGGCAAATATTGCATTGATTTATTTCACTTAAGCTGTGGTAAAGTATGCAAACACCACGTGAGTGGTCACTACGGGAACCAGAAAGTGTCCGACTTCACGTCTCCGTTTGCAGCTCCTCCCCACCTGCACGCGGCTACTCTCGCCGATCGGTTGCATCCAGCCG
Organism: Vimba vimba; assembly: GCA_022828995.1. NCBI lineage: Eukaryota > Metazoa > Chordata > Actinopteri > Cypriniformes > Leuciscidae > Vimba > Vimba vimba. The sequence goes on along the minus strand of CM040818.1, from coordinate 6,209,485 downwards.
CAGCCGATGTCGAACACACCTTATTTCTACGGGTGACGTCAAGCGACTTTAACGCGCCCGCAAAGCATCCCGGGAAGGCAGCGCAGCATTTGGAAAAAAGCTAGCCGATGCCCATCTTTATGCAAATGAATCTGTTGAACGCGACGCGACTATCCAATAGAAGTAGAGCACATGGAGACTGGGCGAATCATGAGCCGCTGGCTCAAAACCACACCCATAGTGATAAACTTGAGGAATGCCCATCAACGTACAAATGAGGGGAGGCATTGCGACACCACGCTTCAGTAGTGTCGCAAAAGTGGATCTGTACCGTTACACGGATACACGCGGAAGTGTTTGAAAGCGGCGTCTATCAGCGGATCCGTCTATCAGCGGATATAATAGGAATCTGCTGACAGACACCTGCTTTTAAACGCTCCCGTGTGTATCTATGCAAGCGCTCGTTGAAGAGCGTCAAATATGTCATTGTTGATCATTGTAGCTAATCACAGACATATAATGTATGTTGAGCGCATCAACACAATGGCCAATCAGAGTTGAACGCGTCAACACAATGGCCAATCAGAGACATATGTTGAACACGTCAACACAATGGCCAATCAGAGGTGTTTAAGATTCCGTTTAACAGTGCTCAAAATGCTAGAGGGAAATGTTGGTATCGTCACATTTTTTTACTTTCAGTAACGACTTGGTACCGAAGTCAGTACTTTTGACAACTCTCTGCCCTACATTTTTTTCTCATTTAAGAGGCTGTTTCACTCGGATATACAGCCCAATGGGGAAGAAAAGACTATCACAACTTCTGTTTCATGTTTCTTTAAACCGTTATTGACAGTAAAAAAGTTGTTGCCCCTTACAGAGAGAGAATAGGCCACGAGGATAATGAAGATAACCACAAAGAAACTGGACATTTCGTTCCATGCCCGCTGCAGGGAGGAGGTGATGAGGTGTAGTTTAGGGTTGAGTCTCAGCAGATGCCAGAGTTTCACACAGGCCAGAAGAACCAAGAAAGCCATGAGATATCCCAGTGTAGCATCTATGACAGCTGTGTCATGGAAACTGGGAAACCTAAAAGACAGGAATAGCATTTTTAACATATTCAGTTTACCCACCCATCCATCCATTCTCCAAATCGCTTGTCCTATGTAGGGTCGTGGGATGTTCAATTCATGATAATATCAAAACATTAGAAAGAAAAGAAAAGAAAAGATCTACTTACTGATCTTTGTGTTTCTGGTAGTATTCAATGTCTTGGTCTCCCTGCACTGTTCTCTTGATGAACACTGATAATGAACTCCAACTTAAAATGATGATGGCCAGGTCTAACAGATTCCACTTGTTTTTGAAGTATGCCCATTTCTGCCGCTTCAACAGCTTTCCCTGTTCATCCACAAATGTGAATGGTTTAATATGAGCATTGCAATTTAAAGAACAGTTTACTCATACGTACTCATACATTTCTATCATTATCAGTACTTCTTTATTCTGTAAAACAATGGAAGGAGATGTTTAGTAGGGGTGTAACGGTACACATAGGTCACGGTTCGGTACATACCTCAATTTTGGTGTCACAGTTCGATACTACTAATTAAACTAACTAACTTAAAATACTCTGTCGTTTATTGTCATACAGATAAGTGTAAGACATCATTCGAAACTGTAAAGGGTCTATTTTTATATGTGCACACTCACAATAAAAACAAAAGATTGTGCTTTTGTAAAATAAAGAAATCAAACAGATGCCACTTTCTGCCATCCCGGTTTCCTTTCCGTGAAGTTTGTGGAACACGTCACAAAAATAAATTGAAACTCAGCGTATCGGCTACTAGCAAGGTCTTGCGTGCCATCTGAACTCTTGTTTTGGATTGTTGCTTAGAGATCATCTCTTCGTCTTCTGCTTTTTCCTGTGTTGGCGGTTAGCAAACAGTGTTGCATTACCCCTTCTGGATTGGAGTGTGGATCACCTGTGATTGGAGTGTGGATCACCTGTGACTGACTGTATTCGTCGTCTGACTGCATGCACTAAACCGTGAAGTCCGTACCATGATGATTTGGGATGAATACATATGTTTAAACATGATCTTCAAGCTACTCTTTTCTATATAAAGAAAATTAATGGTCAGTCAAGCTCCAAAAATAATAAAAAAAGGAATCCTAAAAGTCAAAAAGCTCATATGCACTACATTCCAAATATTTCAGTTTGTTCCTTGCGAAAAGCTGATGAATGGCTTAAGAGGAGTTGAAATATAATGCACAAGTCAGAAGGCCTACTTTTATGGTTTCTTTTTATCAGTTTTGGAGCTTGACAGACCCTGGTCATGCTTCACTTTCATTATATTTGAAAAGAGCTTCGGGAACATTCTGATCTTGTGTTCTTAAAAATAAAGATTCTTTATTGGCATCGATGGTTCCATGAAGAACCTTTAACATCCATAGAACCTTTCCATTGCACAAAAGGTTCTTTAGATTATTAAAATGTTCTTCACATTTAGAAAAAAAAAGAAGTTATTTTAAGAACTGAATACTGAAAGGTTCTTTGGTTAACTCAAAATGGTTCATAATGACATTCGCTGTGAAAACACCCTTTTGGAACCTGTATTTTTACTGAGGAAAGAAAGTCATACGGGTTTGGAAAAACTCAAGGGTGAGCAAATGATGAAAGAATTAAACATTTTTGGTGTGAACTATTCCTTTAAAATTTCAATGAAATTATGCTTTCGGAGAGCTGACCTGCAAAAACATGTAGTAGAGGATGAAGAGGAAGTAAAAGACCTGAGAGGCCATGAGAACCGACTGAAAGCCACCTGTGGACTGGTAGAGACGCACACTCTGCACCACACTGCGAAACTGAAATGCGCCTGAAAAATAAGAAGTGTAAGCTCAGCTTTGCAATAAGACATGATGGTTTTATATAAATGGGAATGATTGTTCTTTTTCCTCACCCACTGCAGTGCTTTCCAGTATCAGCGTGACAATGCAGAACAGGTTGACATTAGCGTTGTACACCGTAAACTCTGTAAAAACCGCCCTTGTGTACACATCCAACCAGGTGGAGTCAAATAGATATTGAAGCTTCCTGTTGGTTGAAGGGAGGCATGGCATTAGGATAGTATGCATAAAATAAACCCTTGTGAAAAAGTATTATTATTTATTATGTAAATAATAGACTTTAAAAGAATATACTTAAGTGTAAATGGAATGGAATGTTTTTAGACACGTAAATATATGCTATGCAACTCAATGAAAATTAGCTAAACCTTAGAGTGCTTTTTTTTAGACCCACTCAAGTAGGGCTTAAGTACATCATTATATGTAGGCACGGTTACACAGACAGGGTTTAGATTAAGCCAGGATTAGATCTTAGTTCAATTAGGACATTTAAGTAGCTTTTATAAACATGCCTTAGAAAAAAAAACATTACTAGTGTTCATCTTGAAACAAAACGGGCACTGACATGTTTTAACCTATGTTAGGGCTTTAAAGGTGAAAGGTTTCATTTTTCTGTAATAATACTTTCTGTTATCCTAATTCAGTGTGCATTGAGAGTCACCTAATAGTGAGCCCTTGGCTGCATCCAAAATTGCATACTTCCCTACTATATAGTAGGCGAAAAACAGTATGTGAAAAAGAGAGGTATGTCCGAATTCACAGAACTCATAAAAGAGTGGGCAAAAAGTACTCGATTGACCTACTACTTCCGGCGAGATTCTGAAGTGTGCATATGATGGACACTTTACTATCCCATGAGGCCACAGGAGAGGATTTACGAATGGAGGTGAAGCGACATAACTGACACTGGTGGGTCACATGATAATGACAACATGGCGAATGTATTCTTTGGGAAGTGCTGGAATAGACTTTACAGAGTGATTGACTCTTGCATTGTCAGTTCAAGATCTTGACCAAAAATGAATGCACCTCTTGATGGAAATAACATCTCAACATTTACTTTCATCAAGAGGTGCATCAATTTTGGTCAAGATCTTGTAATGAAAATGCAAGAGTCGAACTCTGTAAAGTCTCCTCCAGCACTTCCCAAAGACTTTCAATGAATTTAAGGTCTGGACTCATGTGTGAAAATGATTCTTCATGCTCCTCACAACCATTCTTTCACAATTTTGAGCCTGATGAATCTTGACATTGTCATCCTGGAATATGGCCATGATGTGTCTTCCTACAGGATTAAAGAAATGAAAAGCTACACACTCCATCAGTTAGGGTTAGAAGAACTGTTGCCAAACATATAACATGCTAGAAACATAATAATCACTGCAATAATGATCCAATCATAGACTCTTAAGCATTTGCTTAAATCCAAACAGCAACTTTTTTTTGGCGGGGCAGTGTATAGAACATACTTTTTTAGTGGTCGTGAAGCACTTATTCAAAACAAGTACCTACTCAAGAGAGTATGGGATTTCGGACGCAGCCACTCTGTTTGGTCCAACTAAAATGGAGGTCGTATTTATGCGATTACTCACCTGCTCGCGTTTTGCAGGTCAGAACCCAGGTCCATAACATAGCCTCCTCCTCTATAAAGTGCAATCATACCCCAAACGGGGACTGCTTTGAGCGCGGACTGGCTTTGGTACTGCCAAGCTGTGACGGTGTCCTCAGAGTCATTTACAAAATTAAACTCTTCCCAGCCTGGACCGTAAGAGCCCATGTCCTCATTTTCCCAAGAGTAAGGGGCATTGCAGTCGGGAACAGCGTGATGCATGGACTTAGCAATCTTGCAAGAGTCTCTCGTCACCCTAACTTGACGAAGACGAGCACCGCCAACAAGTTTTGAGTTTCCATCCGTTATAAAGCCTTGGAAATGAAAATGAAGTAAACACACATCAGTCAATAATGTGGATATTTACTGGAGCTTAACAGGTTTAAACTAAAGCTCTTGCGATCCTCATGATATATATAGTTTTTTTTCCACTACTATTTGGATAGTATAAAATGGGAAGAAGATTTTAAGGAAACCAATCTATTAGGAGTCCTTATACAGTAGATCTGATGGCCCAGGACTATGTTAAATACAAATTAAAGACGATTGTTGTGCACTGAGATATTCTTGACAAATCAAGATAATGGAACTACCTGGATATTTTCCAAACAGGTTACTAAGAAGTACAGTATTAGCCCAGGTGAACACATCATTGTGGTTCATACTGTCTGAAATGCCATTGCTGAAGCTCTGCCGGATGTGCTCTGTGAGGTAGAATCCATTTTCATCTCGCTGACCATAGGCCACCAAGAGCAGCATCCACAAGAACCCCAGAAAAACTGCAAAGGAAATACAGGTCTGTGCAAAACCGTTCTTTTACATAGTCATTGGCTGAAAGGGAAGAGTTGTTTTTTCCTACCTAAAATCTCAATGATGAGCGCCCGTGCTTTCTGCTGTTTGACCATGTTTCTCCTAATCTTTTCAATATCACTGGAAGGTGGAGGCTCATAGCAGCTGTGTGTACAATCCCTCTTAGCAAGTCGCACTCCATTGAGATCTATTGAAGAGATTGTGATTGAATGTGACAAATAAAAGATTAAAAAAGATCTGATTAGGCTCTTTAAATTGAATATGAGAGACATTCCCCTATGAAAAACAAATGCACTTTAGCATACTTTTAGAAAGAGTATTATTACGGAAATAATTTATGATTCTTTAGAATGAACAGATTGTAATGTTTTTGACCACATCTTTAGATTAATTTCATAATTACTATTGTCAAATTTAGAAATCTACAAATTTTCTGAAGGGACTCGATCGCTTTATTTGATGAACAGATTGAATTTAGTCTTTAACTCACATTTAAACATTTATCAGCTCACATATCAGTTGTGGTATACGGACCAAAAACATGTTCGCTTGACGTGCGAGAACCAATGAGGTTCGTTCTCGTGTTACGCAGCTTCAGAAAGAGGTTTGTTCTCTTGCGTCAAGCAGGTTCGGTTGAGCTTCTGTTTACAGTATGTCCACTTATCAATGTTTAAATGTGAATAAAAGCCTAAATTCAATCTGTTCATCGTAAAAAGCGATCGAGTCTCTTCAGAAAATTTGGACTAAACTGCTCAATTCATATGGATTAGTTTTACAATCTCTTTATGAACTTTTTGAAGCATCAAAGTGGTAGTTGCGTAGCTGTCAATGGAGGGACAGAAAGATGAGTAATTAATGACAGAATTCACATTTTTGGGTGAACTATCCCTTTAAAATTTGAAGGACAACAACTGCATAATCAACACAATTAATTGGCTATTTGATCCGCATACCTGATTTCCAATTACCTGAGCAAGTGGTTGTTTTCTTATGTAAAGTGTCAACAAGTTCTGTATCCTCAAAATTGATTTTTTTCACCACCAATGCAAAGAAAATTGCCAAACAAAACACCTGCCAAATGAAACGCACAATAGCATAGTCAAAAAACATAACTGTGAATACAATACAAATATATAGCATTTAGACTGCAGCTCTTTACTTTTACGGGCTGGGTAAAGAAGACGCTCTCAGTGAAGGACATCGCAATGGTGATTATCCAACTGATCGAACGATCCTTTCCATATTTCAGTCCATACAACATGGTAAAGTATCCTGATATCACACTTGTGGCTGCAACAAGAAGCCAACCCACAAACACAAACCACCAGGGCAGACCCTTCCATCTGCTGCTGTCTTCCATCTGCTGCTGTTTTTTGGGGCTCCAGGTCCGCTGCTCAATGAGGGGTCTGGAGGAACAGAGACTTTCCAGTAGTTTCTTCATGCTCTGGATCTGCAGTAAAACCTTGCTGTAGCCCCCAGGCCTAGAGAAGCCTGAAGGCCCCAGCAGCTTCACTTCTCCCTCCAAGTTTTCAAGTTGTTTGGACAGATGATGGCTGTAGGCCCAGAAAACGGAGGAGGTTTCGTTTTTGTGTATTAAGTGCTGTTGTTCGATGAGGTTCTGCAGCTCTGACAGTAAAGTGCTGACGTCTGCCTGATCACGGTTCTTCGGGACGGGGCATCTCAATGCATTTCCAAACAAGTATGTGATTCTCTGTATGTCCTAATGAAAAACGGTTACACTTTTTTTAAGGTGTCCTTGTTACAGTGTAATTATACATTTAAGTACTGAGTAATAATACTTAAAGAGATAGTTCACCCAAAAATGAAAATTCTGTCAGTAATTACTCACCCTCATGTTGTTCCAACCCCGTAAGGCTTTCGTTCATCTTCGGAACACAAATTAAGATATTTTTGATGAAACCTGAGAGCTGGATCACTCCCCCATAGGCTTCTATGGGATCGAAACTTGCCGGCCCAGAAAAGTTATTAATAAAGACATCGTGAAAATAGTCCAATTGACTACACCATAAGTTTATCAAGCGACGAGAATACTTTTTACGCGCAAAAAACAACAAAAATAACGACTTTATTCAACTATTTATTGTCATCTGTGTGGGCCTGAATGAATTCACTTAGTGTAACAGCGCAGCGCGTCTGGGTTGTATGTCACCACATAGGCTCACCATTGGCCGACGCTGGTCATGTGTGTGATGCGTGTGACGTACAACATAGAAGCGCTGCGCTGTTACACTACGTGAATTCATTCAGGCCCACACAGATGAAAATAAATAGTTGAATAAAGTCGTTATTTTTTATGCTTTTTGTGCGCAAAAAGTATTCTCGTCGTTTGTTGAGCCACTGTAGTCACTTAGACTATTTTCACGATGTCTTTACTAACTTTCTGGGTTTGCAAGTTTCAATTACATAGAAACCTATGGAGGAGTGAGACAGCTCTCAGATTTCATCAAAAATATCTTAATTTGTGTTCTGAAGATGAACGAAAGTCTTACGGGGTTGGAACAACATGAGGGTGAGTGATTACTGACAGAATTTTCATTTTTGGGTGAAATAACCCTTTAACTACATGTCATTTTTACATTTTATTACTATAGCAAGTACATGTAAGATGTGTAAAATTAATTACTTTTATTCAGTATGTACACTTTGAAAATAAAGGTTCCAGAAGGTGGTTTTCAATGCCATAGAAGAACCATTTTTGGTTCCCCAATGTTCCCCTTAAAGTGAACAGTTCTAAAAAGATTTTTTTTTTCTTTGTGTGAAGAACATTTTATTAACCTAAAGAACTTTTCCACTATAAAGAACCTTTTGTGCAATGGAAAGGTTCCAGATGTTAAAGGTTCCTCATGAAACCATCAATGCCAATAAAGAACCTTTATTATTAAGGGTGTAGATACATGAATATAGTAGACATGGCATACTGTATATCAAAGTAATATCATCTGTTACCATCACTATTGCTGAAACATGCTTTACTTTTTGTTTAAACAAAAATAATGTGCATAATTAATTAAACATGGAGGATTTACATTAATAAGGAAATCTACTGTTAAGTTGTTTTCAGCATGTGGAGAGAAGGTCTCATCCGGGATCTCTTTCTCCATCTGAGGAGGCGCAGGCTGCTTATGTGCCTTTTGTATCTCTGTCTTCTTTTTTCGGGGACGTGAGTGTCTGAAGATTCCCACAATTAGTAGGTTCACGGGGAACACAATAAAGGAGCTCTGGATGCCAATCTTCACCTGACTCCAGGTCAAATTAATCGGGCCTTTGGATAAAAGAGAATCCAAACACCCACCATACATCAGTTTTGACTAGAGCTGTCAATCAAATGTTCAAATATTTATATGATTTCTTTATTTATTTATTACTCGCATATATCATAGGACATTATTTTAAAACCTGGCATCATTCAAAGACACGATTACAGTATTGTGGCAAGACAAGTGAATGTTTGGATTCATCTTTGGATTTAGAAGTTAATAAATTGTTTATGTCCATGCCATTGAACACAAGTAAGACTATTATCTAATTAATTATGTTACGGTAACAGTATTTCGATAGTTCACTTTAGACATTCTACTGACTATAAGTAACTTTGAAACTACATGTAAACTTATTCTACTAACCCTAACCTAACAGTCTACTAATCCTCCAATGAGAGTTAGTTGACATGTAGTTGCTAATTAATGAAAGTAAGCTGATATGTAGTTTTATAATGTCTAAAGTGGACTTACTGAATAAAGTATAACCGCTACTTTTTGAATCATACCCATATCCATTGTCTGCTCAGAGGGGTCTGTGGGAATCCCGTAGAACATGATACTGGTCAACATGGAGCAGAGCAGCACTGAGAAACAGCACGAGACACGCTGCACACAGGTGAAGTTACTGCTGGGGGGTCGACTGACCACAGAGTACCAGATGTGGCCGTCACAGAAGTCTGTTGTTGTCTTCATGAAGAACAAATTGCTGCAAAAAAGGAAAGTCTTTTAGCTGCATTTTCAAATATTCTCATTAAAAAAGCTGCGCTGCCAGATAGTGAATTCACCTGAAGCCTTTCATGTCCATCTCTGATGCAACGGGAAACACTCTTTCAACAGTGCAATCATCTATGTCAACAGACAGCCATGAGCTGCACAAGAAGTGCCACTTCTGCTCAGTCTGCAGGTCTTCAACCATCACTGAGTTAACATACCTGAGAAATATAAAGTCATTTTTCTAACACATGCTGGCCTTGGTGGAAAAAGAAGTGCACTTAATTGTATTCAATGTGCACTTGTAGTTCACTTTAAATCTTAAAAGTATATGTTTAAAACTGTACTTGCAGATAATATAATTTTAATGAAATTATAGGGCACGTACGTGCAATTAACAAGTGTCCACTTACATGATTATCTCTTTAAAAACAATTTTAAGTATGCTTTCTGTAATAATGTTAAATAAAATTTTTACTTTAAGGTGCATTTAAAATCATTGTTGTGCTTTAAAGAAGTACACTTATTTTAATGTGTTCACTAACATATGAAATCACATGTAAAGTACTTGATTATTATTTTAACTGCTGTGTTATTCAATATTACTTTAAAGTTCATATATTTTAAATGTACTAAATTGCATCATTACAAATGTGTAATTGCAAATATTTAAATACATGACATTCAGGTTTTAATAGAAATTAAATGAAAGTCCCCCTGTAGTGAAAATCAAGCGTTTAATGTTGTTTATATGTCAATGTGGTGTTTTTAATATGCTTTAAGACAAACAATGTGCAAATTCTTAAGTCAGCACCAGTGATGAGTATTTTCTCCTTAAAACTGCAGTGAACCAAAGACAGTCTCTTGAAATCGCTGGTGTTTCTGACGTCACAAATTACATTGTAACCAATCAGGTCAACGTGTGATCGTCAACGAGTGGATCTCTGAGCTGGTGTGAGTGAGTGGAGGTGGGGCTAATTTGCATATTCATAGAACTACATATGAGGCAAGGGTGTGGAGTTACATTCAAGCTATTTTAAGGCATTTTTTTTATTTTTTTCATTTTTAAAAATGAAGATGAAGGAAAAAACTTTTAAATATATCATTTTGTTGATCAAAGATTAGTTTTAAGGTAAACTATCATACATTTTCATTGAATTGCAATTAACATGCAATTATGTGTCTTAAAACATTATAGTTAGCACTTTGACAAAAATACTTTCTATATATTTTTCTATTTTATTCTATTTTTATTTATTTAATCCTTTAAGCTGCGATCACACTAGACTTTGAGCACACAGAATTTCTATGGACACTGCAATGGTCGCAAATTGACATCTCACTGTTTAAAAAAAAAAAAAAGAAATTCACTATTCAATATGCAGTCTACTCCACTTTACTGCAATCTTGCTTATTTAAAGTTTGTGTTCTTTTAATTCAGATGGAAAAGTTCATGGTGTGGCGTATCAGTCTTCTATTGGTCACACGTCGTCACGTAATGCGAATTCGCAGGGCAGAGCTGAACAAATGTAACATTTGGAAAGCAGCGAAAATTTCTTCGCTTGAGCTTGTGTTTCCTTTCTACCGCAATCACATGTGTATGAATGGAAGTCAACTGAACGAAAAGTGTGACTGCACCTTTAGGACAAATACTGAAGGTGAGTAGACAATGACTGTAGGACTAGGTGAACTGTTCTTTTAACACCATTTTACCAAGCAGGATGATCTCCTGAGTTGTCATGCCACAGTCTGATGCTCTGCAACTCTCCCAATGGGAAGGCAGTGGTCAGTAAGAACAGGTCCACTCCTCCCCTTTCAAACACTGGCTTATCGGGGTCAGTGAGATGATGGGGCTCACATTCTCCCGCTGCACCTTGTAGAGTCACTATGACCTGAAGAGACAATGCAGAGTTGGTTTGTAACAACATATGATCATAATTCCTGAAGAAGTGCTTACGATAAAAGCACATGCTAACCCGCGATGAAGTGGAGGCTCCCATGCGATGTCCAGTGCTGATCTTCAGCAAGTAGCGGTACTCAGAGAAGGGATCATTGTCCTCTAGCACAGAAATCTTCACCTTCACAGAATATATCTTATTAGATCATCACATCATTTTTTATAAAAATCATGTTAAAATGTGAGTATCAAATATGAGCCATCAGGCTTTTGAGGAACGTTTATTTGTTCATCTCTAAATTATTATTGTATTGAATTGCATTATATGTTTTGCCCCCACAGTAAAAACGAAGCATTTAAATATCATCTTACTAAGACATATTATTGGGAGATATAGAGTGATAACTAATATGTATATGCATTTTATGTTATATACAGTATTACTTACTTAATAACAGTAGCTACACTGTTATAAATACCTGATTAAATTGAAATCTATATTTCAAGCCATATAAATATCAGCAACTGCACCAAATTGCATATTTTTAGCTTATTATGGGCCTCTAAATAAAACAAAGGTGCTATTTTTCCTATTTGAGTATGAGCTCCACTTGAGGCATAAAAGCCTGATGTATCAAATATGATACAAAAAAATTAAACTTATGTATTTTTTGTTGTTGTTTTAGATTTTTTTTAAAGTTTCAATAATCTGTTCCATTTAAAAAAAAAAAAAGAAGATTTTTATGACTATCATATAAGGGTTTAAAGGGTTAAGGAAGTAAATAGGATCAATTCTTTTTCAGCATGACTTTAAAACAAAGAATTAATGGTTGGCTAGGCCAGGGTCTAGAGCTTATAGATGCAGTAAAGTTAGACAGACCTTGGCTTTGTCCTGCAGGTCCTTCCTGCGCGCCCATGCCGCGGCCAGGATGTAAGCTAAGAAGATAGACCCGATAAAGCACACCACCACTGGGTTATTCGCAAAGTTGGAAAATAGCTCAGCAGACTTGGATGGATCTACCGTATTGGGCATGACAAAGAAACTGTTCCCAAAAAAGGTTAAATGAGTACACAGGCACTGAGTAACTTCTGCAGTCGTTTTAGGGCCAACCTAAAGAATGAAGAAGAGTGTTATCTCACAACTAAACTTTTGATAGCTAAGGTCTTGTTAGTCTTTAACTGATGCAAACTGACTTATAGCAAACGTCATTTACATTTCATTGATTCATTGTTTATTTGAACTTCACTTAGGCATTGTTTACACCTGGTATTAAGATGCGTTTTGGTCGATCGGATCACAAGTAAACGAGGGAGTTACATTCCCTGGTGTTTTAATCCCACTCTTTTGTCCACTTTTAACCACTTCTGTCCTGATTTCTTTGAGGGAAGAGTCTATGGGCTGGTAAATGTATGGGCTTTTGAATGAAATCTAATGGATGAAATAAAGTTGCACACTGAGGAAGGCACGCGCCGAAACGCGTCTGTGCAAATAAAATAAAAATATATTTAAGCATAGTGCGGCCTCTCTCCCATTTTATGAAATAAGCTTGCGAAATTTACATATGAATGTGCATGGAATCGATGGGAAAAACACACAGAGAGCATCAGCTTTCGCTTCGGCTTTGACAGCCGCAAGATCACGCCGAACGCTGTGAGTGTGTGTTAGAAATCAGGAATGGTGAGAGAACATTGTGCTTGGTACGTTTTTCGTCTTCAAACCAAACTTGGGTCTCCAGCCGACAAAAGTTTAAATACCGTCTGGCTAGCTCAAAACATTTTAGACCCTGTTTAAACCTGTATTTAGCATCGTCCACTTGTGATCCGATCGACCAAAACACCAGGATACCAGGTGTAAACAGGGCCTTAATATTAGGTCAGAGGTCAGCAACGTTTACATTTATGGTTTCCACCATTGGCACACAAAAAGAAAAAGTCACCACTAACCCTACAGCCATAGTCACTCCAGTTGGATCTGGTTCCTTCCCAGAAAATGCACTGAGCAGTAATGGATGTAATTGTTACTGATGCATCAACAGACTTTACGCCCGGAGGAACAACAGGTCGTATCAGGAGGAAGTAAATGCCCACGTCCATTGTCATGTCACTGGGGCCCAGTACCCATGTGTACCTTTGGTCTGTATGAAAAGATTACAAAAGTAAAAAAAAAGTGTTTGTTGCAGCTCCCATTGTTAACAAACCATTGTGTTGTTTCCAGCAAATGACTCACCTTGTGAATTTCCTTGTTGAGGAAGTGTAACTTTGGCCACATGGTTTTCCTCAGTAGGATAGTTCTGATAACCCAGCAGTACCAGTAGTGTTAACTCTTCAGAGGGACGTAACTTTAAGACCAGAGTAATGTTGGGGGTGGATATATTGATCATCAAAGTGCTGAAGTTTCTCAGAGCTAGAACTGAGCTGTTCACTGCTGTGTCCAGCCTTGGTAAAAAGATCTGGAGATTGACCAAAGTGACATTTTTTCAGTTTTCACCAGTAAAATCTCTTGACTATTTACAAATTCTGATGATATAAACTTTTATAAGTGTAATGTTGAAGTAATGATGTTAAAATTCTTTCCCCTGTCCAAAAGCATGCCCACTCAAGTCAGCTTTTAAATGAAATTTAAAAGGGATTTTCATATTGGGTTGTTCTAAACCCTGGGTAAACGCTGCTCATTATTTACCCAGGATTATCAATTACTCCTGGGTATTCATGGGTATACTGTACATTTCTAAACCCTTAAAGGTGCAGTATGTAATATTGATAGCTAGCGGTTTAAAGTCGGCATGAAATCAAATTTGACAAATCTTCTTTTTATATGTAATATTGTAGTGTTTATTATAAATGATTTATCTGTGCACTTCATTATTTTTTTAAAATTCATGTACCCTTATAATCTTTAATCAAATACATTACCCTTCCCTCCCCCCTCGAAACGACCTCTCTTCTCTTTCGGTCACGTGCCATGGTGAAAGGGTGCGGCCAGATGAGGTTGAGGCTATCGGTCTGTCTGGTGCGATGAGGGTCGCACCAGACAGATGAGGGTGCGGCTGAGGGTGCGGCTATCGGTGAGGGTAGCCGCACGAGGGTTGCGGTGCGGTCTGTCTGTCTCGCCCCCTTGGCGGGCTCTGACGCGCCAAGGCGCCCGCGCCATTGGATGCTGGTTATTGTTATGACAGTTAAGGTATATAACTAGATTTAGATAAGATAGATAGCCTACCATTCGGACACATCGAGATGCTCTTGAGGGTGAACTTGACTGATAACTTGACTTGACTCATCTTTGTCAACTCATCTTATATAAATATGGGCTGATTCCTGCCTGTAAATTTCGCTGCTCGTTCTCGTCGCCGGGCTCCTCAATAAACAATCCTTCATGGGAGGGTAACGGTGGGGAGTCCGGTGGAGAGAAATCCTCCACAACTGAATGTAAACTGGCATTCAAACGCCCAACTTCCAATGATCCAATCAATTCCCGAAGGACGAAATCAAGCCCCGCCCTACATTTTTTTTCTAATTTCAGAAGCCGCTTCACTCGGATATACGTCACAACAAGGAAAAAATGACAATCTCAACTTCCGTTTCATGCCGACTTTAAAGGGTAACTCTCACCAAAATTGAACCTAGGCTCTTTTTGTTAATCTACCAGAGTCAAACTTTCGTGTAAAAGCATAATTAGAATGGAAACACCACTTTTAAGATTGAGCGTATTTTCGTTTAGAAAGGTTTTGTACGACTCACTTTATCAGTTAATGTTTCCGGTGGCTGGAGATCTACTACTTTTGACTGACAAAATTCCAGCCATCGGAAACACTAACTGATAAAGTGAGTCGTACAAAACCTTTCTTTTCAGTAAACTTTGTGTACACAAACAATGTAGTCAATGCTCAAGCTCATGTGTAGAGCCCCTGGTGATACTTCAAGCACAGTTTCATGTTGTGTCGAGCCTTCTTAGTGCTTTAAAAATAGCGAATATACACTCAATCTTAAAAGTGGCGTTTCAATCGTAATTATGCTTTTACACGAAAGTTTGACTCGGGTAGATTAACAAAAAGAGCCTAGGTTCAATTTTGGCGAGAGTTACCCTTGAAGGGCCAAATTTATTAAATTGGGCAAATTAGCGTGAGAGGGTAAAACCAAAAAAGTGCCGATGGGAGTAGAAAGTTCTGCAGTTGATCTACTAATGACGCGCAAATTAAAAAACACAGACACAGCTGGTTTTCTGGTTTAAGACATGCTTTTTGGGGGCGTTAAATAATGCCGCAAATACCAGTAAATTGACTAGCACAAACCTTAGTAAATCATGCGTGATTCATTTAAATACTCTCCTCCCATAAATTTTGCAGCTGAAAGGGAAATTCCTACAAATGCAAAATGCATATATGCAATAAGGTCAGCCACAAAAATAACCCTGTCCATGCCTTTTTAGTACTACTCTTTAGTAAATCCCGACAGTAGTTTTTTTTCATGCCAAAAGAAGATTTGGGCTGCCGCAAGCTGTTAGTAAATCTGGCCCTTAATGTTTACTGCAGTCCAAATTCAAGATATTGGAGAGAGTTGTTTCCCCAGCCCTCCTCCTCAGACTCAGGGAAAGCTTGGAAAGCTACAAGCTTTATACTGTAAATCGGTCAGCTAATGTATCTGTGTTTTAATATGCTCCCGTTCATAGAGATTTTTAGATGGATGCCGAAGCTTTTTAGGTCGGGTAGAATCTGCGATCTCTGACCCAGTTCGTTTGCTGGCTTCCATGGCTGCAAAACACAATTCCACCTGATCCACCAACAATCCGACAAAGATCGCACATTTCAAAGTAAAATAACTGTCTGTAACATTTTTCCAGAGTACAAGTATGTGAACTTAACATGTTTCCTAAATTTCTGCAAACATATTATGGTATTTTTATTGCTTTAACACAACCCAAAAAATTACATACAGCACCCTTAGGTGTGTCAGTGCCATTGATTGGTCAAATGCCGCACGCAACCACGTTCACATATTATATATTGCAGACTGTACCATCCAGTTTATACTGAATGTACTTTTCGTACTATAAAGGTAAAAAAAAAATTAAACGGTTTCTTCACTCCAATTGTCGCGTTTTATGTCACCATTTATCGTTTTCCCCCTCACACACTGAAATGATTGGCAGTGTTTCTGTAACCGTCCAACGTGAATATGTGGCACATGTTGTCTGTTGCTAAGCCGATTTCGTGACTATGTTGGATGTGGGAATATCTCAAATTAAATGAGTTGACCACAAGATGTCGCCATGACACAATGAGTGAATCTTCGTGTTTTTGTGTCAATTATGGCAAAAACATAAAAACAAAAAAAAATGCCGGTGTAAAAACACAAAGAAAAAGTTAAGGTATCATTATATAAACTTGAAGTCTAATGTTAAAGTGTTTTTACGTTTGACACAAGGTAACCCTAGGCCCTGTCCCAAATGGCAAACTAAGCACTTGCAGTCTTCCTACATGTCCACACTTTTGTGACGTATCGTCGCTTTGACTGTCGGGAAGAAATCTGCTGCAGAGCTCGCTTCAGTGTTTCGGCAAAAGTGTGCATCGAGGGCGCATATCGACCTTCTTCACATATCACGAGCACCCTTCTGAAACCTAAAATGACAAATGGGACACCCTACGGTCTTGTGGACATAACGGACACGTGCACATGGCAGCCATTGTAAGTCCACAAGACCGTAAGTGCATATGAAGTGTGCCATTTGGGACAGGGCCCTACTCTTTGCTGGAGGCAGCAAGCAGGACTGACGATTTGTGCTACCCGCTCATATTTTGCTTCCTCCCTCTATTAAAACAGTAGTCAGATTAAAAGTCAGATATATGACTTCGAGCGGCATTCCAGATGTTATTTTCAAGTAGGACATGGAAAAATCCAAATTCAGAGTTGTCTGGAACGCAGCATAATACAGCATCGTTTTACACTGTACAGCTTTGGCACTATAATGCGAGTTGACACCGCAAAAACAGTTTCATAATCCCAGGTTAAAAAAAAGGTGCGAAATGTTGAAATGTTCCTTTACCCGGGATTAAAGCAGGGTTTAGAACGAGAAGCCCTTTCGAACATTTAATTCCCCATGCAATTTAAAAAATTACTCTTACAAGTCCATTTGTTTTTTTTGTAAATCCATTTGGTGATGCTAGGGGTGCATAAAATTACACACTTCACCTTTCCAGTTCCAGTTACTGTCAAGAGGTCATTCGTCTTCTTACCTCAATCTCCTCAGTGAGGTTTGCCACTGGAATGCCAGAGCCGTTTGTTTTGGAAAGGGACAAACCAGCCACAATACTATGAATGGGCTGACCTTCAATCCATGGATCAATGTTAAAATGTGTCATCTGTAAAAAGAGGACAGGTATGTGTACTGTATTATATGTGTAAAGGATCTGTAACATACATATACATGTATGTTACAGCATATAATAAAATGCACCCAAGACATATATTATATCAATTTTATTGTGGAAAAGATCCAAACAGGTGCAATTCTAGGATTTCAACTATAATTGTGGCTCATAAGAATATTTCATTTCAAAAGGTTGCAAGTTTGAATCATTCCTGACTAAATGTTTTTGAATAAACAAATTAAAATTGTCTGCTGTACATCAGCAATAGTGACATATTTTGTTGCACTTTTAACTAATAACTTTTTAAAGACAGGTAAATGGAGGAAATTAAAGGAACACTATGTAGCTTTTCAACCTTCATAATATATTTCCAAGACCCTTGTGATGGTACATCGACTTACAATAGGTTGAATGACACGTCTGCCATAGCCTGACGGGGTCTGTATCGCTTTTACTGGCACTACGTAACTTCGGGGTTCGGGTAGTAACCCGAGCACAAAAAGAACTACAAAATTCGACTGCTTTACGGCATACGTCACTTCCCCCACCACTTCCTCAAATTTGGACGTGAGCGTTTATATACTGTTTATGGACGTGAGAGGCCAACCAGCATTTGTTTTCGGCTTTCGTGCGTATGTTTTTGTCATGGGGGCTGTTGTGTTTAGACCTGGCCACTTCATGCGTTTTCTCAGATCGGATAGCTATCTGATCGTGAAAAGACCAGGTGTAAATGTCCTCCGAAACGCATTCAAGACGGATTTGAATCCGACCGCTCAAATCACTTCAGGAGGAGGTCTGAGACGCATTCCAGACGAAACTGGACAAGTGTGCATCTGGTTGTTGAAACCACATATATAAATTGTACTCCTCCCAAAAATGTAAAATAAATAAATAAAAAAACGTGTGAGAGCGTGTTATAGTCTATATGTTATTGCCAGATATGATATGATACTGGAACACGCATTACTGCAGCTGAGCATCGATTCATCAAGCCAACGTGCAAACTATCGCAAATCAAAGTGAAAGTAAGTCGCAGACGCTTATCACACAATCATCATCATTAAAAGTAAAGAAACGAAATGATCTTACCAGGGCTGTAACTGCTCTCTCTTATTGCTGTCTTTGATTTTGAAATTTTAGCTGATGATCAATAAAATGCAGCTCATATCTGTTGCTTTCGGTGACGTGCACTCCATTAAATCTGCATATAGCGCGAGAATTGAAGATCGGATTTAAATCCGTTTCGCAAAAACACATTTATGTGACCAGGTGTAAATGGAATCGTTTTGATAAATCAGAAATCCGATCTGAGAAAACGCATGAAGTGGCCAGTAAATAAATCTCTTATTTGTAAACTTGTTTGCATTCTATGTTGTATGTTGTTGCGCTTGCTTGTAGTATGTCATTTTTTTACATGCTGTTCATTCATCCATTGCTGATAATTAGACCAGTCCAATAATTTCCACATATGTCTAGCTAGCTTTCGAATATCAGAGCTGTTAACAGACTTGCTAACAAACACTCGTTTCTCTTATGTGTTTTTTGCTTTATGTTTTATTGCCTAGCTTGCCTCACGAACTAGTTTGCCAGCTGAACTCAGGTGTTGTGAGGTGTATTTATCACGTAGTCCTGAGGGATATCAGACGACGCTGTTGACGTTGATTCTTGCGATTATCATGAGAACAGTTTTCAATATCTCACATAAATATCAAGACATAGGGGTGGAGGGGTATTTACGACAGTGCAAGTATTCCACAGCGACTCTAGGGGTCGCTGTTTGACAAAAACACAATTTCTCCACAGTGTGCCTTTAACTCAGAAATGTTACACTTGCTGATGTTTCCTCAACAAACTTGAATAAATAATCACATGAAAGACAGGAGGGCTTTGGTGCAGGACAAATAAATAAATGATCTCATTTAGTCATGTATAGATGTTTTACGGCTTGTGGTGAATGAAAAACACTCACTTTCACATCCACTGGCTCATCTACAGGCAGTGTTATATCAGAGCCCAGATTTGGAAGCTTGAAGCTGGCTAGACTGTTCTGGACGCTGAAAGGCTCTTTCTGGAGGTTAGGTGGAGATAACCTAACCAGAAAAAAAAATCATTACTCACACAAAATGTTTTCAATGTTCAGTTTTATTTCCACTGATCACAGTGATTAACTGAACTCTGACTGTCCTACCTGTTGACGTAAACATTGACATTAGGAGTGCTGAAGATGACGGGCTCCAGATCAGGTAATTTATTATTTAGCAGGAATGTCTGCACATTGTTCACTGTATTTACCAAATAACCATAGATGTCAGCCTGAAAGGCAATGAGAATACATCAGAAGATTTCTTCACTTGGTTAACTGTTTAAGAACACGATAGCAGGTACTCAATATCTAACTGGTACAAACTGCTAGTTAGCAACAACAACAAAAAAAGCTTCATTGTCATGCAGTTTAACATGCACTGAATAAAATTTACTCTGCACAAAATTAAAATAAAACAACTCTAATTTGTTACAGTCAATTTTTTTATTTATCTCTCAACATAGTGTTTTGAATCAAACCTTAAATTTAGATTTAATATTTTAATCCAAAATATTTATTTTCCCAAAGACAAAAACATACAAAGTAAAAAAGATGATTTATTATAAAGGCCATACAATATACTAATCAAAGTGATATTTCTTAGATTTTTTTTTACAACTCAACTTAATTTAACCAAAAGTTAAATTAGCTATAGTAGGAAAGTAGAATTTTTATGGAGCCCCTAAAGAGACATGGTGATGGAAAAAATGTGAGATGGGAGGGAAAAAAATGCTTTTACGTTCACTCGTAAAATTTTTGCATTCGCTCGCAAAGAAATCAAAAGGTTTGCGAGTGAACGCAAAGTTTCTTGAGGGAACGCATCATTTGTGAGAGAGCATTGACATATTTTTTCTCTCATCTCATATTTTTTTCCACCACCATGTCCCTTTAGGGGCTCTGTACATTTTAACTTAAGATAAGACTAAAAACACTTTGTTAGTCAGTGTTTAATTAACTTTACTTACTATTAATAAAGACAAATTGGAAAGAACTTAATGTTTATTGTGATGTCTTTTTAAAATCATATTTTCTGTTATGTAGTAAAAAACCCGACATACAATTTTAATTAAACCCACAATAATTTCTGCAGTAAGTAATGCTAAACAGCTTGTATTCTGCACTTCAACACTCTGATGTCAAGCGAAAATACAATTTATACAAAGTTGTTTCTTTAATTTTATTTGAATTCTTTTCATTTTTTCGGTTACACTGTATTTGATGGTCTGCTTTAGACAAAGTGCTAACTTTGCAACTACATGTCAGCTAACTCTCATTAGAGTAAATTAGTAGACTGTTTGGTAAGGGGTTCAGGTTAGTTGAGTAAGTTAACATGTAAAGTTACTTATAGTCAGTAATCTCTATTGGAGGAGCATCAAAATAAAGCGTTAGCAGATATTAAGCAGACAATCTACTAATACTTTAATGAGAGTTAGTTGACATGTAGTTGCAAAGTTACTTATAGTTAGTGGAATATCTTAATTGGACCATTGAAATAAAGTGTAACCCTTTTTTCTATTTACTTTTAGACAAACTGAACAAAACAGGCTTAAACCGGAAATCGTGTTTTTCAATTTTCAAAAATGCACTTTAAAGGTCCCATATTGTACACCTTTAAGTTCTATTTAAGGTTTTGATGTCCTTAAGAATATATATTTGCAGTATAAGTACCAAAAAACATCTCAGTATATATTTTACAGCTCCTTTCTCAGGAGCTCTGCCAAGAACAGGTTGATTTTGGCCTGTCTACTTAATATTCATGAGCCTCTCTTCTGATTGGCCTGTTGTTTTCTGAGTGACCCACCATTGGTGGGGGTGGTGACTGAATGCGGTGACTGAGTAGTTCTGACATCACATTTATACGGAAGTCACAACGGCTCATGAAAAGGCACAGGTACTTTATGCAGGCAGTGTGCATTTGTCTGTGGATTGACTGTTTTGAAACTTATATGGTAGTTTCGTAGCCCCTAGACCTCTGTTATCATGAAAAATTTCAGTTTTGACAACATGGGGCCTTTAATTTGTTTAATCTGTTTTTTCAGCATAGTCTTTAAACCAACAATCCTAAGAAAGAAAATATTTGCGGGTTTAATCAGACAATTTCTTGGAAAAAACATACCTCTTTGTCCTTATTGAAGGCACCGAGAATGTGACTAGTGGACTCAACGAGGAGTTTGGCTGTGCCAGTTAGTGCAGTGATGTTATCTGGAGTCAGATCGATGGATGTGAGACATTCACTGAGACCATTTAGTATGGAACCAGCCAGCTCCTGTGAAAGAAAAGTGCCTCATCAGCCATTATAAGTAACATTTGATCACATGTCTAATGATGTGTTTGCTCACAGTGCTACCTGAGCATTAACATTCACTTTGTCCTCATCTTTAATGATGCTTGTCAAGGCATCAGCATAGAACTGTACGGCTGTGGGATCCTGGAGTGGACTGGAGTCTTCTAAAATTGAACTTATATCTGAAAGAAGATCTTCTTTGATCTGGAAGTGGGAAATGGATATTTGGGAATATAGATTGGTGTGGAAAACCTCAAAAACACCTTTTTTCATTGCTACGTATAGGCCTACAAACTAAGTCTTGTTAATTATATATCTTTCATCCTTTTTACCTCTTCTGTGTCGTCTGCTCTATTAGTTTCAGTCAATTGTTTTTTGACGTCTTCCTTGAGCTGATTCTCATCTATCTTTATTAAGGAATATGGTATGTTGAAATTCCCATAATAAGTTGTTCCAGCTTGTTGGCCTAAATCATACAGAAATAGTTATTAGATGCCCTTTGTACATAGATGTAATGCAATTGATTCTGTAGTCAAAAAATGTGAAATCAACGCACAAGTCACCACTACGAGGATGTCCTTCTTGAAAGATCTAACCGCTTTAGCTTTAACGTCCAATGTGTCACCATCATTGTCTTCTAGATTCAGCACCGTTTTGCCTTGTTTTCTGCAGTCTTCCATCAAACTGTCTTTCTAGAAACAGAACAATGTATATGTGAAAAAAGCCAGTTATCATAAAAATTAGACAAGCATCTGCATATCATTGAGAAAGTTAAAAAGGTATAGAGATTGTATTCAGTATATAGTAATATTGAAAATAACATCATCACATACATTTGAAATAGACTATATGTACCTCATTTTGCTTCGATTTTGTGCCTTGTTCCACATACCATTTATTTTTGTTACATTTAGGGTTTTCTAGCCTCAATTTGATTTTCTCAAGGTTACCAGTGGCACCACAATTTGAGCAGCTGGGAGAAAATACAAATACATATAGATCAAATTTCTTCATAAACTCCAAAAGTTATGAAAACCTCAGCAAGTACATACAACTATTTTTTTCTTTGGTTATACTTTATTTCGATGGTCCACTTTAGACATTCTACTAAGTAACCTTGCAACTACATGTCAACTAACTCTCATTAGAGTATTAGTAGACTGTTAGGTTTGTATTAGTAGAATAATTTTACATGTAGTTTCAAAGTCACTTTAAGACAGTAGAATGTCTGTTGGGGGAGCATCAAAATAAAGTGTGAGCAGATATTAATCCAGTCTGCTAATACTGTAATGACTGCTAGTTGACATGTAGTTGCAAAGTTACTTGTAGTTAGTAGAATGTCTAAAGTGGACTATCAAGATAAAGTTGCTTTTTAGGAGTTCAAGGTAAGTAAAATGTAAAGTAAATGTCACAAAAATGTGTCTTACCTGATTTGCAAAGTGTCTGTATTCTGTTCAACAGGATAACAAATCCCAGGCTTATTTGGTTTCTTCCTTTTAACCCTTTTGTGAATGGCCTGTCTCTGAGTACTCTGATACTTTAAAAGGTTTAGGAAAGCAGCATTTCGGAATCACTCTTAATAATAAATGTATCCATTTCCACATTGAAAATTACTTAAAGGACTAAAGTTTAAGGGGGTGGGGGGGTATGGGGGGTTTCACTAACTAAGTCTATAAAATTTACTAAAATCATATCTTGTTAGAGTAAAAGTGTCATCATGACAAAATAAACCTTGACAAGCTGTTTAAAGACACTTCATGAAAAATGTATTTAAAGTGAATAAATAAAAGTACAAAGAGCCGTTCTAAAAACGTTTAACTGCATCACACAAAGAAAAACTAATTTGATCACCTCAACAAAAGAATCTTCTCCACCATCATCTGCAGATCTTTTCACAATAACACCAGAGGCTCCTGCATTATGGAAGATATACATTGTTTGGTGAAACAGACGTTAATCATATCCTTTTTTCATCCTAAACACACAGGTCTTCAACTATAGGTTATTTATTAAGACAAATGTAAACAGGTTTGCTTCTAAAACTTCAATGTCTGTAATATAAGGAACAATAGGAGTATCATTTGCATGTTCCTCTATCCACCTTATTTTTAATATGCAGCCATTTGTAAACTGAATGTGTTTAAAAACAGTCCATTATTCTGCTTGATAATGCAAACAGTATTTATCATATTATTTTAATTTATTACCGTTGGCTAATAATAAACAATATGGAATTTCCGCCACATATGAAAAAACAATCATGCTTTAGTAAAGGTTAAATATAACATTTAAAACATTTAATACTAAGTCATAATTTTTAATTTTTATGTCACAATTATGACATAAAAAAAGAAATGATGACATACTAAGTCAAAATTATGACAGAAAAAGTCTTAATTATGACATACTAATGTACAGTATGAGATAAAAGGCCACATTATACGAAGCCTACGAAGGTATGGAAAAATATATGAGATGGGAGGAAAAATGATATGTCAATGCTTTTGCGTTCCCCCGAGAAACTATGAGTTCTTTGTGAGTGAACGCAAAAGTTATGTTTTGTGAGGGAACACAACAGTATTGACATATAATTGTTTCTCCCATCTCATATTTTTTCGTAAAATTAATAAAATTAATAATAACTTTTTATGTCCTAAGTATGACTTAGGGTAAGACTTTATATTACATGTTACTACATGTTTATTACTAATAACAGTAAATTATGCATAATTACAAGTAACTAACCCTAAACCAAACCCTAACCATAACTAAGTACATGTAGTTAATCAGTATTACTCAGTACTTAATTGAGCAAGTACAATGTAACTACGTCACCTTAAAATAAAGTGTAACTTGACTTAGTATGTCAAAATTATAATTTGCCAAAGCACGATTGTGGCAGAAATGGTCTTCGTAAAAACACACTGGTTTGCAGCACAAATATCATATCATAATTTCGACTTTTTAAAGGATGTCATAATTATGATTCACCAAAGCATGATTTTTGGGCTTCCATAAAAACACGCTTGCTTTGCAGCATAGATAGTTTTACCGTTTACTGCACTTAGCAAAATAAGGTGGATACAGTACGTAGAGAAAATAAAAGAGCTCTCACGGCTTGTGCAGTGGTATTCCACAGACAGGTAACTTCCCAGGTCAGGACACGGCTCTCCACGAGATGAAGCGTCTGCCACAGCCGTGCAAACCTGCTGTCCGTTACACAGCTCTTGGAAGGCAACAACAAACCTCATCATTACTATTCATCACTGCAGCCAGTCAAAACAGCATTACTGAGACACAGTAAACGAATAGATGCAGACATTCTCAATGCTTTTTAAACACTAAGCACTTTGACAACAATAGTAAAGTACTATTGAAACAGAAGAATCATCTTCACAAAGAGATTGCCTGAATCCTCTGTAAATATTTGTTCACAAATAAATATGCTCACAATTCTTTTTGCCTAATTATGAGACTTTTTCAGGTGCATTAGCTCCTATTGAACTATCAATACATTGGTCTTTTTTAAAGTTCCCTTTGTTTTCCTGCTTTACATGTGTTATGATGTAATATTAAACCGCAGGAGCCCTACATATTCAGGTAAAAGAAAGCTCATTGAAGCTCTGTTTGCCTTTCAGATTTCATATTGTTTGCTCTGCATTCGAAATTAAAAGAAAGTAGTCAGAAAAAGAGCATCAATTCACAAGCACCACACACAAAAGCGCTTTCTGTCCTTGACAGGTGGAGACACTAAACACTCATTAAAAGGTTTCGAAATTAAATGATGCTCTCGGATTACCTATGTACTTAAAAACATGCCGTTCCATGGTACAGTAAACCAGGTACTTGATACCATGGTACTGAATAATTTCCATTACATTATACAAGATTTTTCCAAATGCCAAAATACTTAATAGCCCCAAGGTTTTTGCTTTGTTTTGGTACTTTTCGCCCAAGTGTCGTCCAGTACCTGCGACTAAATCCCGCACATCGACCCAGCCGCACTGCTGTGGTGAAGCTGTGCGAGAGCTTGGCGTGTTCCTGCAGTAATGTGGAGTCTTTCTGCCATAGAAACCCTCATCCACCTCGATCACCTGATCTGAGCCACACTGCAGGATAGCGCTGTCCACACACGACAGAGAGCGTCCCAGTTCTACATGAAAGACAAAAAGGATCTCTTTTAAACAGTTTCATTTTTAAAACGACATCATGTTACTAGTTAAAATGCCTTGTAATGTTCAAATGAAAGTTGTTTTTTTCTTCTTCTTCTTCTTCTTCTTATTTTTTAGGCATACAATTAAAATGTCTTAGGAGTTTTTTGCCACGCTGTAAATATTTAATTTATTTTATTGGTGTAACTCAATATAATTGGGCTTATTCATATTACACACTTTAAATAACTAATAAATAGGGGTGTAACGGTACATGTATTCGTCCCGAACCGTATACAGCCGTCACTCACTGTAAAAAATGATATGATCAATAAGTTATGACAACATTTGTTTTTACATTGCTTTAACTCATCAAAATAAGTTAAGCAATAACTTTTTTATGTTAAAATTATAATATATTAGATTCAACAAATTTTTTTTTAGGTCAGTTTAATGTAATTTAAGTTGAAATGACTTAAACATCCAAGTTGATTGTACTTAAAAATTTTAGGCAGCAACCTTTTTTTTTTTTTTTTACGACGAATACATCCAATCACAGGCGATCCATAAGGGGGCGCGGCAATGCAACGCTGTTTACTATCAGTATATAGCCCAGAAGAAAAAGAGAAGATGGATCGGTATGTTTTACATCTCTCAACCAGTGTTTCAACTGCGGAAAAATATAAATACAACAGCTTTAGAATTTAGAAGTATTACATTTACCTCAGGCGTTTAGTGTCGACAGCAGGTTAGTTCGCTAGAGAAATGTCTAAAAACTCTAGAGAGAAGTAATTCATATACTGGTATGCACTTTTAACCTATTCATTATATTTACTTAACCTGCTAGTAATGTCTTGATTATTTAATGTATTTTTAAACAAATTTATCATGAAAACAAGTTATGACAGCCGCTATGTAAATGATTATATTTCAAAAATTGGAGTTGAAAATTAACTTTAGAATTAGATTTGGAAGTTAATGCAAAACCTGCCTTATGCGCAATTTACAGTACATATTTGAGTGTTGATTATTGCATCTAAAAATAAATAGCAACTGAATTTAATCATTTGAGCTCTGTTGTTAATTGTAACCTTTAATATTATAGTAATGTTAGTAATGTTGGCTCCCCATAGGAAGTTTACAGCATTAGCTAAGATATATATATTTTTGTCCTTAAAGACAATGTTTATTATAATAGAATTTCTTTAAACACATACACATTTTGTTGAAAAAAAAAAAACACAGTTTAATAAAAAAAAGAAAAAGCAATTTTGTGTTTAGTTTCCTCCCCCCTTGTTGTACCGAACCCATACCGTGACTTCAATACCGAGGTACGTACTGAACCGTCATGTTTGTGTACCGTTACACACCTACTAATGAGCATACCAATATATTAGAATACTTATGTTTAATTATAAATACTATATAAAAAGAAGCAAAGCGTAAAACACACCAAACTCACAAATGAAGTAGAATCTCTGACTACATTTACTCAATATAAGTGGGCTTATTCATATTATAATCTTGTGGGGGTTTTTTTGTTTGTTTTTTGAGTGTTGGGGAAAGTTACTTTAAAAAGGAATGCATTACAATATTGTGTTACTCCCTAATTGCATTACTTGTATAGAAAATAATGTGTTACATTACTTTTGTGTTACCTTTTCTTACCTTGGCTGGACTTGGGTTGTTTGTTTTATAATAACAAAAATAGTTCTGTTTTTGGCAAATTTAAAAGCCCTTTCACACCAAAAGTGAAATGACGCAGCGGAATAAAGTTCTACAATCTTAAATTACTTAAGCAAATAAAGGAAACACAAATGTGATATTTACTTAAAGTCATTCTTGCTTATTCCTATAGTTGAATTGGATCATCAAAAGTCAGCAGCAAAGACTTTGGTTAATAAAGTGAGATTAAATACATAAAGTATATTTGTGTTGTTTAACATGTTTAATTACTGTGGGTTTGCGTGATATTCTGAGTTTGCATTTCATGGTTTTTATTCATTTTGAGAAATACTGAATTTGTTTTTGTGCAAGTGAGATGGGTAAATGCTCACAATAGTCTAAAACTACAATAACCATCATGTTCACACACAGCGCCTTTGCACTTACTCCCGATTTCTCTCAACATGAGGACAGGAGAGGTGTCAGTCAATAAATGGGAAAAAGTAACTTGCCAGTACAGAAAAAAACTGGCAGCTGTGGTTACCAGAACAATACTGTAAAAAACACATCAAACCGTATACTTACGGAGTTACATGTAAATTTAAAATTTTAAACATGTATATTTAACATTGGATTTCAGTAATATGATATAATGTTAATTTACCAACCTATTGAAGTATCAATATCTGTTTTGTACCATAGGATTACACTGACAAACCAACAATCTCAGCAGTAATGAGAGTTACATGATTAATCAATGCTCATCACAAGTAGTTCTTCCACAAGAAAGTTAATACTAATGTATATAGAAGGTGCACAGTGTCATTCACACAAACATTAAACACCATCATGTTAAAACACATGAAATTTTAAAAATACAATAAACATTAATTTAACAACATTAAATGTAATATAAAACCCTAATGTACATAACTGATTATAAAAAAACTAAGAAAACTAGTTATTTCAACAAAAATACATCAAATGTGAAGTGTCATGCAGGGAATTGTGGGAATGTCAATTTACGTTTTTTCACTGTAAATTCTACAATGACTTGTTCGTTTTTACTTCCAAAAACTGTAAATTTAACGGTATTTTACAGTAAAATGACATTAAATTTACAATCTCAGTTATTTACCATATATAGTACGGAAACTGTAGCATTTTTACAGTCTTTTACTGTTAAAATCACGATCATTTTTTACAGTGTAACAGATATTTTGTTAAAAGTAATCCGCTACTTTTTACTTGAAAAAAGTAATCTGATTACAGAACTCACATTACTTGTAATGCGTTACCCCAACTGATGAGCATACCAAAATATTTAAATACTTATATTGTTCTGGACAATTATATATAAATACTATATAAAAAGAAAGAAGGCATACCACCAAACTCAAAAATTAAGTAAAATTCCTGATTAAATTTACTCAATCTAATTGGGCTTATTCATATAACATACTTGTCTTTGATGAATTTGAATAAAACGAATGACCATATAACATATTAAAATACTTTAAATATTAATATACATATCTACTACACTATATAAAAAGAAAGAAAGTGTAAAACTCACCAAACTCACAAATGAAGTAATATTCCTGACTACAGTTACTTGTGATCTTCCAGTGAAATCCAGAGTGTGTGTTGATGTGGCCACAGCCAGTTTCCAGCTTCGGCTCACTGAGCCAGTTTGAGTAAACCACATCTGAACCATCTAACCAGATCAAGCCATCTGAGGACATACAAGTTGATGCAGGTAAAATTATGATTTCTCTACTCAAAAATGAATGGAATGAATTATTAAACATTTGCATTTATTTGATTTTATTTCAATCATAAAATCATACTCTCAAAATGCATTTATTCAAATTGCTTAGAATCAGCACAAATTTGTTTATTGTGAAAACAATTAAACTTATTTAGTTAAAAAGGATGAACGTGGTTAAAATATGGCTGGCTGTGGATCGAGCAAAATGTATGAAATTGGATTTTATTAATCTTAAATATACATACCTGGTTATTTAAAAAACATTCAGTTTATTAGTTCTATTACATAAATCCTACCTGTTTATGTATGACTAACAAATGTGCATTAAATTCATTTTATTGGTTTAAGTTGTCTGTCTAATCCAAATGAAGGCCAAAATATTTTAGCCTAAATATCTTACTATTGCTAAATAATAGAAAGGCCATAATATTTCAACTAAACCATTGCTGGGCAGCATTAATTCAAGTTTTCAACAATAATCGTGCCGTCGCACAACCATGTACCTTCCGTGTCCAGAGTGAGGTTGATGGAGGTAGACACCAGTCCTATCCACCAGTCCTGCTCCGCCTGCAGGTGTTTCTGGAGAAATTTCTGGGTTTCATCACTCTGGATGAAGGCCAGGTGCCCACCGTCCCGCTCACACCAAGCCTGAGCGCTGAGGAAACTGCTCTGCAGGGCCACAAACTCATAGCAGGAGCTCTCGAAAGCCTGCTGGTGCTCTGGGCAGGAAAGACCTTCAGGTCCGGCTTTGCCGCATGCTGAGATGATCAGAAATACCAAAGTAAAGAGTATGCCATCCATCTCTAGTCGTACATGAAGATTAGAAGAAGCATCCTGGTGTTTTTGTCTATATAAAGGGTTTTGAGCCCTGCCAAAAATACACCAGCTTTCCAGATGAGTCTATTGATTGGCTCTCAAACAAAACCCATTGATGTAATAGCCTAATGGATGCATATTGTGTTTTTATACAAACAAAGGCAATGCTCATTTAGATCAACTAGATAAGCCAGCCTTTACCCACAGAGTGACGCACGGTCATTGGATAGGCACTGTAGAAGTTAGGGTATTTCCAGCTCAGTTTTTCACAAATCAGTCCACCATCATCAACTAAATGGTTTTGCCAAATCAGCCTCCCAGGCTGGCCAATCTGGTGGCCAAAAAATATGTCCAAAACCAGCCTGGAAGACCAGCTAAAACCAGACAACCATCTTAGGCTGGTTTGAACTGTTTTTTCCCCCCACCAAGGTAGACTTTCTCAAACCAACTTAGGATATGTTTACATGACAACGATATGTTTAAAGGGGTGGTTGATTATGATTTCACTTTTTTAACTTTAGTTAGTGTGTAATGTTGCTGTTTGAGCATAAACAACATCTGCAAAGTTACAACGCTCAAAGTTCAAAGCAAAGGGAGATATTTTCTTTTAGAGCCCGACCGATATGGATTTTTGGGCGCCGATGCCGATACCGATACCGATACCGATACCAATAAAAAAAGCCAGATACCGATATATCGGCCGATATTATTTAATACAGTACCAATATTATTTATGTGTATTATAGTACAGTAAGTTTGGACACACTTTCCAATTGGTGTGTACAAACTTTTGATGGGTACTGTATATAGAATACACAGTATAAACAGAATAAATATATAAACGTTTTGCAATGATCACTCAAATGTGGTGATCAAACACTTGTGTGACAAAGATATGTAATGGAGACAGGGTGAATGATAGAATGAGAATTTGAGCTGTAACCAAACTAGTTTGCATTGCATTTTATATTATATTATATTCTAAATACTGTTGCATAATCTTCACTAACGACTTTGTCTTTTAATTTAGTCACATTATTTAAAACATAACTTGTATCAATAAATATATCAAAAGTGTCACTGACAAAACCTTATCTTCTATTTTTAATCTTAATTTCTCTAATATCTACAAGTGTAGGAAGAACTCAGATCTTTTTAGTAAAGTAAAATTAATAATATCATAATGAAAACGTTTATAATTACATATGTACAGTAGTTTTATACTATTTTAAATAAGTAGTAAGCAAAATTTACTAAACGTGAAACTAGGCTACTCTCAATGCAAAATGGCCCTATATAAAGTGTTATAATTATATAAATTATTGGAATATTGCTTGATGTTGTAACGTAGCAGAATGAGCTTTAACACTGTGTCTACACCGTTATTTTTTGCCACTTTTGCCAGTTCTTTGTGACAGCTTTTAGGTGCTTTATTGGCAGCGCCATCCTTACATAAATCACTGCACGCTGCATTTTTTTAAATATTAATTTATCGGCCATTATAAATGCCGATACCGATAGTTAGGAAAATGCCTAAAATTGGCCGATAATATCGGCCTGCCGATATATCGGTCGGGCCTTATTTTCTTTTAAAGAAATTACTTTTTAAGGACTACAACAAACGGCTGGTAGGGACTACACAAGCTAAAATTTACATAAACCCCGCCCCCGGAACACGATTTATAGATTATCATGACAGAATATGCTAATCAATGATTAGAAGATAACTACACATAAGCTACATAAATTAATCAACTAACCATTCAGAAATGTTGTCTACATGTTGTCACTTCTTCTTGAGTCTCTCCATCATTGTCTGACTCCGGTTTGAACATAAAAGGCTAAACGTTTTTGACATTTTCAGTGCATGTCTGTGTGAGGTAAAAGGACATGAGCTGTTGAAGCTCCGCCCTCATTGAAGCAACAAAACTTTTCCTTTTGTTGTAATGTATAATTATTGAGTATTGTCCGTATTATTTTTGTATAATATCTATTATTTGTATGTGATTGGCATTTAATAAAAAAATAAAAAAAATTTAAAAAAATAAAAAAAGACAATCTCCATTTTTGGGTGAACTATCCCTTTAACTGATAGAGTGTATCACTCCTGAACAGCAGGGGGCAGAATAAACCTCTTCACTGTGTTCTGTGACATCAAAACCACAGAAGAAATATACCAATTCAAAACACACCGTTGTATTTCCCGATGTTAGGGACCTTGATATATGGAAATATTATACATATAATTTGATCCGGTTTGCCGTATATCTGGTAGATTTGTGTTCTTCAGAGAGGTGAGTGTCTGAAACACCAAACACATCTGCTATTAATGTTATAGATCAGGCGATATGCACTACATAGCTACTGAACATCAGATCCGCATCAGCTGCAGTAATAAAGCGTGTTTATAAACACTGTCCTGAAAGCGATCAACAGTAAGTGTCGCACGGCTTGTTTACATCTTCCTGACACTAGATATCGCGGCAGGTTAACGGCTACTCTGAGTTCACATCCCATTATGTCACGTGTCAATGTTTTCAAGCGTTAAAGATGTGTATGCTTAGGGTGGATTAACACTAATTAATGCATTTATTTATATTAACAAACGATAGAAGCAACAGGGGTGACTCAATAGCACGTGCAGCACTCCTGAGGTGACTAGAAAACACTAACTTACACATTTGAAGGACAAAAGCTTTTTTGAGAATAGGAAGTAAAGCTTCACGTCTGGTTATAGTATTTTGTGATCGTGTTAATGGATGTTTAATTACAAAACTTATATCATCTGAATCCTTATAAAGTCCACTTTATCATATTTGATACATGGATTTCAAAAAATCTGAATTCTGATACTTTTTCTTTTAGCAAGTAAAAGGCCTAGAATAGCCTAAGTGTAACAACTGTCCCCCTTCAGGTTGGTTCACGTGTCTTTTTGAAGTAAACGTTTATATTGTTAAAAATATTTCAATATGAACACTTACTGGACTGAAGCAACTTAGGTTTGCTTGATCATCAATGCATTTTTTTGTTTTTTTAAGAAATTTGTTTAAATGTGTGAGTATCAAATATAATTCATCACACTTTCGAAGAATGCTTAGGCTATTTGTTCATCTCTCAAACATCATTGTATTTCATTGCAACACTACACAAAACTATAAGCATTTAAATAACATATTACTAAGACATATTATTGGGAGATATAGAGATATATTTAAATATAGAGATATAGTTATATGCATTTTATGTAAGTAGTCTTATAAAGATTTTCATTACATTCATTCATCTTACTTTTTGGCCATATAAATATCAGCAACTGCACCAAATGCATATTTTTGCTAAGTTTGGCCCTCTGAATAAAATTGGGGTATTTTTTCCAACTCAAGTATGAGTAACTTAAAATCTTTTCCAAAATTAAAACTTTATTCTATAAAAAAATACTTTGTATTAAAAGTCTTTATATTACTATATTATCTATGTAACTGACTTTCTATTTAAGCAATACAGTGAATGACAACCGTCTGTAGTCAAACCTGTAGTATGCAGTTAGTTTAGTGATTAATTTACACCAAAACAAAAAGAAAACATGCATGCCTTCATCTCCAAAAACATTATATTTTGTCTTATAATGATCTCATACAAGCTCAATGCCGACTCATTTTCTGTCAGTTTCTTTTTCGGGAAGTGGAATGTATGCTAATGTTTGTGGGTGGTTGAAGGACTGTAAGACTACACTCGATGCATCCTTCAAAACGAGCCGAATGAAGGACGCGAAGCGAAGGCGGAGGATCTCAAGGATCCTTCAAATCGAATTTGCCTTCAGCAGGGCTTGATGACGTGGCAGCCGAGATATATGCAAAGCACCCTAAAATTAGAAATATCATGATTAAGGGTGTCACGATTCTCCAAATCCTCGATTCGATTACATTTTCGATTCTAAAGTCACGGTTCGATTCGATTCTCGATTTAAAAAAAAAAAAAAATTGAAAGCACAAGCTATGCCATTTTTAGACTTTTATGCAATATAATAATATCTGACCTTTGTTCGCAATGTACCACACACTACATTGTCAAATTTAAAACGTTTATTAACAACATAATGTAACAATAACTTATATCTTAAGTCAATTGGAAACTTAAACAATATAACCTATTACCTATAGTCCCGGGGCTCCCTGGACTCCTCAGAGCAGTCACAGGCGAATAGCACGGTGTTTTAAATTGGGTTCCCTCAGCGTTTGCATCGCAGTACGAGAGAACGTTCTCGTGAGGGAACGTACTTGGTTACTTGCGTAACGGTTCCCTTAGAGATAAGGGAACGAGTACTGCGTTGCCTTGCCGTGCTATTTCGCTCATATCAGGTACTTCGCTTGAGTCGATTTAAACCTAAAGTCCTTTGGCGAGGTTTCTCTGAATGTATACACTTCAGCCGCGTCCAAATTGGCGCACTCGAGGTTGGCAGGGCGCCAAGCGCTCCCGTTGGACCGCAAGCCACTGCTAACTTGCCATAGGTTCGTGCAGTTGCCGCAGCACAGGCAAACAGCTCGCTCAGACGAGCTATGATGCTCTCGCTGTGCAGCTGCAATGCATTTTAAAATAAAGGCTTCAATATTCTTGAGAAAAGGAGTTTTACCTATTACAGGCAAGCCGAGCTGACGTGACATATGGGGCGTGGCAGCATAGACGATTCCATTTTTTGATTCGATGATCGAGATTGAGCATTAATTTCGATCGATTTCGATTTAAAATCGAAATCGTGACACCCTTAATCATGATGGAGCATTGTGTTTTATTCCCATGTTGACCTGTGTATAGCTTTATGTTTAAGGGGAAAACGGCCATGAAAATAGTTTTTTGTATTATACTGTTAGAATTATTATATTGTTATTCTTAATTTATCTTGTAAACCCTTGTAACATTCTAACAGATAGATAAAGTTTGTTGTCTTCTTAAACTAAATTATACAATTTTAATAATTGAGGGAAAACAAAACATGGCACTGTTTTGTAAAAGTTTAGTGCAGTCATCCTTCTGTACCCTTAAATAAACTGTATCACTATGTTTTTTGGGACTTTTTTTTAACTATGAATTTTTTAATATTTTATAACCATATTTAGTCAAACAGTCAACCATTTATGCAATCTGAGACCTTCACTTCATCACAGTTTCATAACTCTTACTAAATGTGATCATATAGTTATATTGTGTTCCTAACATTTGATTTCTCCTAGGTTATAATGCTGCTGGCTCAGATAAATCAGTCAGCAGATTTCCAGCATGAGGGTGATGCTCAGGAGGTCACGCTCTGCTTAACTGAGGCTGTGGGGATTTCAGGTCAGAGCTGCACACTTTATAAATGAGCTCTTTTCAGACATTGATCTTTTATTAAAGGGAAAGCTGTGCTTTTTTTTCCCCGTAAGAAATTAAAGGGATACTCCACTTTTTTTGGAAATAGGCTCATTTTACAACTCCCCCAGAGTTAAACAGTTGAGTTTTACCGTTTTCGAATCCATTCAGCCGAACTCCGGGTCTGGCGGTACCACTTTTAGCATAGCTTAGCATAGATCATTGAATCGGACAGGACCATTAGCATCTCTCTCAAAAAAATGACCAAAGAGTTTTTTCCTATTTAAAACTTGACTCTTCTGTAGTTACATTGTGTACTAAAACCGACGGAAAATGAAAAGTTGCGATTTTCTAGGCTGATATGGCTAGGAACTATACTCTCATTCCTGCGTAATAATCAAGAAACTTTGCTGCCGTACCATGAGTCCAGCAGGCGTAATGATATGACGCAGCGCCTGAAAATAGTCCCCAGCTCGGTAACTTCCAACGTGACCGGGACTAAGTTTGTCTAACCTATTAGACCTATTTTCAGGCGCTGCGTCATATCATTACGCCTGCTGGACTCATGGTACGGCAGCAAAGTTTCTTGATTATTACGCAGGAATGAGAGTATAGTTCCTAGCCATATCAGCCTAGAAAATCGCAACTTTTAATTTTCCGTCGGTCAGATGTAAATTACATGATGTAACTACAGAAGATTCAAGTTTTAAATAGGAAAAATATCAAAACTCTTTGGTCATTTTTTTTTGAGAGATGCTAATGGTCCTGTCCGATTCAATGATCTATGCTAAGCTATGCTAAAAGTGGGACCCCCAGACCCGGAGTTCGGCTGAATGGATTCGAAAACGGTAAGACTCAACTGTTTAACTCTGGGGGAGTTATAAAATGAGCCTATTTCCAAAAAAAGTGGAGTATCCCTTTAATACTATTATGCATTAAATTGATCAAAAGTGACAGTTAAGACTTTATATTGTTATAAAAAAAATTATATTTTAAACAAATGCTGTTCTTTTAAATGTTCTATTCACCAAAGGGTCCTAGAAAATATGTATCGATGTTTTCACGAAAATATTAAGATGCACAACTGTTTTCAATATTGTTAATAATAAGAAATGTTTCTTGAGCAGCAAATCAGCATATTATAATGATTTCTGAAGGATCATGGGATACTGAAGACTGGAGTAATGATGCTGAAAATTCAACTTTGCATCTTTGCAACGTAGATTTTAAAATATATTAAATTAGAAAAGGGTTATTTAAAACTGTAGCAATTTTTCACTGTATTTTTTTATCAAATAAATACAGCCTTGGTTAGCATAAGAGACATTTGAACGGCAGTGTTCTCCATATTACAGTCATCATGATCTATTTGTTAATTGTTCAGATGGTGATCAGAGCATGGACACCGTCAGTTTGCAGGCTGTGACTTTATCAGATGGCTCCACTGCATATATACCTCACAACCCTCAAGGTATGTCTATTACGAGTTCTGAGCACAAACATTGTTCATCTGAGACGCTTTTGAGATGTAAAGCTAAGCACCACCTTCTATAAGAAACAAATTCGCATATTGATTAGCAAATTTGATGGTTATTTCATTATTATTATTATTTTTTTGGTTATTGTTAAGCACATTCTTTCTACATTTTCTATCAAACATTTGCATGTATGTGTTAGATACACCTTGCTAGTACCGGGTTGGAACCCCTTTTACCTTCAGAACTGCCTTAATTCTTTGTGGCATAGATTCAACATGGTGTTAGCTTATCATCTAACCCACCCAGAACTTCATATATAGCCTTGTTAGGAGATGATCAACAATATTCGCTTCACCTGTGACTGGTTATAATGTTTTGGATCATCAGTGAATATATAACAAATAAAATCTTGCTCAAATAAATGTTTTTTTGAAAGTAATCAAGAAAGCATCTGCAATCTATAACTCTGTATTTCTCTTTGTTTAATTTTATAAACAAATCAATGTTGTGCATGTTTTTACTTTCCCGTAAATGACTACCATGAAAGTTTAACTTTTCTTTTTTTTAAATCTCATATTTATTCACAGTTGACATGGTAGTTTATTTTTTTGAGTGATGTATTAACTCAGTGCTGGTTGTTTTCCCCAGACAGCAATATAGTTGAAGGACAGATGATCCAGTTAGAAGATGGATCCTCTGCTTATGTGCAACACATTGCTGTTCCAAAAGCAGGTACTTCCCTGTTTGTTATGCTGCAAATCTTCATGTTAGTTTCATTGGAAGGGATCTAGCTTTTATTATTTTATGTACGGGCTTATGATGTTAATATGCAAATAATGTTTCTTTTTTAATTTCCCATATTATATGCTCACTAGATGAGCCAAATAACTGGACAAGCTCGTCTGTATGTGATGTTGTTGGTAACGAAAGCTTACGACTGGAGGATGCTCAGACTGTGCAGTTGGAAGATGGAACTACAGCTTACATCCACCACACCACAAAAGGTTTTTCATTTACTCCCGTATTTGTTGCACTCTTAAAAGAAAAAGGTCTATATAGAAACTTAAATTGCCCCCATTATGCTATTTTAAAGGTTCCTAATTTGTTTTGGAGCTCTCCATGCATCAAAGGTCAAAAAACAATAAAAAAATTCTCATAATATGCAAAAGTATTATCATTTAAGACATTTCTCCTTATATAGAACCTTTCTGGCATAAAGGGTTCTTTAAAATTGAGTCAAGAACCCCACTGAACTTTTTTTTCTAAGAGTGTGTGCAGGATGTTAAAGGAGAAGTTCACTTTTAAAAAAACTTTTGCTGATAATTTACTCACCCCCATGTCATCCAAGATGTCCATGTCTTTCTTTCTTCAGTCGAAAAGAAATTAAGGTTTTTGATGAAAACATTCCAGGATTTTTTCACATATTATGGATTCCATTGGGACCCAAACGTTTCAAGGTCCAAATGATAGTTTCAGTGCGGCTTCAAAGGGCTTTAAACGATACCAGACGATGAATAAGGGTCTTATCTAGCGAAACGATCGGTCATTTCAAAAATAAATAAAAAAGTTAAAGTTTTATAAGCACAAATGTTCGCCTTGCTCTGTTCTGTGATGCGCGTTCGTGACGTCACGTAATACGCAATTACGTTGAAAAGGTCACGCTTGAAAAATTTAAGAAAATGTTCTTTTTGGCTTTTTATTATTAAAACACCCAGGATGCGCACACGAAATGGGCATTTTAAACGATAAACTGACACAAATACATTTGAAAATGTGTATATGGTCCTCCTTCCGCACATTTGTAAACACATCAAACTTGACCTTTTCAACGTAATTGCGTATTACGTGACGTCACGAACGCGTATCACAGAACAGAGCAAGGCGAACATTTGTGCTTATAAAACTTAAACTTTTTTATTTATTTTTGAAATGACCGATCGTTTCGCTAGATAAGACCCTTATTCATCGTCTGGTATCGTTTAAAGCCCTTTGAAGCCGCATTGAAACTGTCATTTGGACCTTGAACCGTTTGGGTCCCAATGGAATCCATAATATGTGGAAAAATCCTGGAATGTTTTCATCAAAAACCTTAATTTCTTTTCGACTGAAGAAAGAAAGACATGGACATCTTGGATGACATGGGGGTGAGTAAATTATCAGCAAAAGTTTTTTTAAAAGTGAACTTCTCCTTTAAAGGGGTCATATAATGGCATTTTTTTACAAGCTAATATGATTCTTTAGGGTCTAAATTAAAAGTTTGTAATATACTTTAATTAAAAATTCTCATTAGTATTGTAAGAAAACACTCATTTTACCTGGTCAAAAACAGCTCTGTTTTCAGCACGCCGTTTAAGTGCATATGTCTTTAAAATAAATGATAATGAGCTTTGCTCACCCCGCCCCTCTGTTCTGTGCGTACACCGTAACACAATAACCATAACATGTTGTTCATTATTAACGTGGAATTTTGAATTATATTGAGAACGTCGTACATAGAAAACATGCCGTAATGTCCCCTGAGTGTAAACAGCCGCATTCATCGTCTCAGCCACTGCGTCTTCAGCGGTTTCGGATTTAGGAACATCAAAATGACTGCTGTGTTCCTTATTACACCCATGAACAGAACACCGCAATCGCTTAGACGCCATTCTGCTCATAGACAGTGCTCCAGCGTATCAACAATGACCGCGCCGGTCAGCGCGGACTATGATTGACAGCTCGCTCACAAGCGAGGGCGTGTCTGTGTTGAAACGCTGCTGTCAATCAACAATCGTGGGAGGGGCGTCTGACCGTGTGACGTCACACGGTCGAACGGCTTGATTTGAGATGGGGGGGAAAACATATAAGAAGATTTAAAAAAAAAAACACTGGATGGATTTTTATCATTTTATGATGGTTGTGTACAGGCACTGCCAACACACATTTCAGTACAATCAACTTGTAAAAGTGCATGTACCATTATATGACCCCTTTAAATAGGATTCGTTGTACATGCTTTATATATATATATATATATATATATATATATATATATATATATATATATATATTTATATATTTATATATATATTTATTTTTTATTTTTTTTATTATTATTTTTCTATTTATGTTTTTTGTCATTAATGCATTTTCAGATACATATGACCCCAGTACCTTGCAGGCGGTGCAGTTAGAGGACGGGTCTACCGCTTATATCCATCATGCTGTTCAGGTGTCTCAGCCGAACACCATTCTGGCCATCCAGACTAATGGCACAGTAGCAGATCTGCAGACAGATTCATCCATTGACCAAGAAACAATCAATGCTTTGGAGCAGTACACAACCAAGGTACCCTTTAAAGATGACAAGGGCTAATGCAAAGACACTCAAAATCTACAGTATTTACCATGACTTTGCTGGTTATATAAAATTAGGCGACGTTGTTACATATTGTAAATGTTTTTTTAGCTAATCGTTTGTCAAAATTGGTAAGAAAATAATTTTTGTGAAGCGTAATGATCACTCTTGAATTCTTTCCTGCAGATTGAGGAAATGGACTCGTACACAAACTCTGAGCTGATCACCAATGATCCTCACGGTGTTGTGGAGATGCAGGTTAGAATACAATATCCATGCAAAATAAAAATATCAATAGTCAAACTAGGACATGCTCAAAAATGTTTATCCTCCCTCTAGATCGTACTTCAGGGTCAAGAAATCCGGCGTAGTGTGCAGCAGCCCGGGGAGAAATGTTTTCGGTGTAATTACGACGGATGTGGAAAGCTTTACACCACTGCAAATCATCTTAAGGTTATTATGGCTTGTGTATTTGAGCTTATCAGCTTGTTAAATAAAAGTAATTCACCACAGACAACATTACAAATGTAATGCATCATGATTATTTTTTCGTGCTTTTGTTTTATCAGGTACATGAAAGAGCGCATACAGGTGACAAGCCGTACTGTTGTGACATACCTGGCTGTGGAAAAAAGTTTGCAACAGGTAACAAAGATTTACAGATCAATTTGTCACCTCAGCAGGGTTTTTTGTGTCCTATTCAGCAAGGATGCATTAAATTGAAAAACAGTTAAGACATTTGTAATGTAAGAAAAGATTTTTATTTAAAAGGAAAACCTGTTCTTTTGAACTTTCTATTAATCAAATAATCCTGATGAATCTCTTTTTCAACATTTGATAATAATAAATGTTACTTGAGCAGCAAATCAGCATATTAGAATGATTTCTGAAGGATCATGTGACACTGAAGACTGGAGTAATGATGCTGAAAATTCAGCTTTGATCACAGGAATAAATTACATTTTAAGATGTATTACAATAGAAACCAGTTATTTTAAAGGTACACTAACTTTTTTTTAGTTCAAAATTTAAAAGAGTCAATACATGTGTTTTTGTCTTACCCTAATTCACTATGGTTAGTCTATTAGTATTTTTATTACTCAGTGGGTTAGTAAGGTATTTTAGTGAACAGATAAATTGTCATATTCAGCTCTCTAACAGAGTTCATTGTAAAGCACTATCTATTGTGAAGGGTCATTTGATTATGGCTGTTGAGGCGCTGTGCTGGAATTTATTTTCAAGGAAGCACCGTGTCTGTTAATGGGTAAAGCTACTGTAACGTCTTCAGCTAGTCAGCTTGAGATCCTTTCCATCTAAACTGGTTATATCTCTTAAGCCTATTAGTTAATGTTTTATGAGCAGCAGGAGAACCATATTCATCCACACAGTCACACCGAAGCACAACCAAACAATGTTCCTCCGCAAAAGGCATGCACCTTTAAATTGTAATAATTTGTTCACAAAATTACACTTAATGCATTTTCAATCACATAAATGTATTAAAAAAAAATCTTACTGACCCCCAACTTTTGAGTAGTTGTGTATTTCTGACGTATTTGCTGTGTTATATTCATCCCTTGTCATTCTTTTTCTATAAGGTTACGGTTTGAAAAGTCACATCAGGACACACACTGGAGAAAAACCTTACCGCTGTCAGGAGTTGGACTGTAAAAAATCTTTCAAGACCTCAGGGGACCTTCAAAAGCACACCAGAATTCACACAGGTACTTTCTTTGCCTTCTTAAAATCTTCCGTCTATTCCTTGGATTATTGGATTTATTATATTATCTGAATATGAATATAGATATCACACAGTACTGTGTTCAAAATACCATGGTATTGAATAGTAAACAAAAAGCTGCATGCATAAGAACTGTACTAGAATAAAATCGATGTTTCATATAGTTGCTCTCGGGCGGAAACCTCGTATCTCCATTTTTCGTCATTTTCGTAAATCATTACTATTGGTCACCATTTATGTCTTTCTGTGGGTTTTGCAAATATCTAACCAATGGAAAGTATTAAAAACCGGTTTCGACTAAACCCTGTAACTCCACTGGCTCCTCAAACTGTCAGTTAAACCTCATAACTCCACCCCGCCTCTATCGTGAATGAAGTGTTGTTCGCAGTTTGGACCGTTTCTGCTTGTTTGCAATGCAACAACCAATTGAACTGGTTCTTTGAATAAGTTCAGCGTTTTCTTTACTCAAGAAACACTTTATATAAAGGCTAATGTTTTATGTATTTGAAGAATGGAGAAGAGTCTAGCATTTTTTGTCGAGTCATAGCCAACAACAGTCTTAAATAGCCTGTGCGAAGCACTTCTTCTTTAATAACATGGGATTTTGGCCAAATGACAGAAAAAACTGAGCGCCCACATAGCTACATTCACTTTATAACCTGTAAGTTGATGAAAATGTATTACTGCTTCACATGTCTGAAATTTGCTTGTCAAAAACTTAAACTCCATTTGAGGTTGATTTTGGTAAAATGTTAATAATACAATGACATATAAAGCCACAGTATCAACTTTGACCACGTGGTGTTTAATTATTTTTAAAATATGTTTTTTTTTTCCATTTCCTGAAAACTAAGTAGCGTTTTTGGACATACAAGGTTTCTGCCCAACAGCGACGATATGGAGAGTTGTCATATTAGCAGCCTTATTACCAATGTGATAATATGGTACCACCACATTACTTGTGCTCCTACCAATGACCTCTGTTCTTTTAAGGAGAGAAGCCATTTTTATGTCCTTTCCCGGGCTGTGGACGATCCTTCACTACCTCAAACATCTGTAAGGTCCATGTTCGCACACACACAGGAGAGAAACCGTATCACTGCCCAGAACCAGGCTGTAATCGGGCCTTTGCCAGCGCAACAAATTACAAGAACCACATACGGATCCATACAGGTATGCTGCTTTTTAGCCTTAAAGGGGTTGTTCACCTAGAAATTAAAATGGCCATCATTTTACTCGTTCCAGACCTGTATGACTTTCTTTCTTACGTGGAACTCAAAAGGAGGAATTTTGAGTGATCTGCTGATCTGGTCAGATGTCAAGTTGTTATTGTTAACCTGGTTCTCAAACAAAGCTATCGTATGAATTCAGAAGACTTCGAGTATAGAGCATGGCCACTTTCATGGTGCTTCTTGTCATTTTGGAGCTTGTTAACTCCAGTCCTC
Organism: Vimba vimba; assembly: GCA_022828995.1. NCBI lineage: Eukaryota > Metazoa > Chordata > Actinopteri > Cypriniformes > Leuciscidae > Vimba > Vimba vimba. Next base: position 6,165,809 of record CM040818.1, on the reverse strand, counting down.
ATTCCCCTTCATTGTATTAAAATGATAGTTCAGCCAAAATTTAGGCTACTCACCCTCATGTCGTTCAAAACATGTATGACTTTGTTTCTTCTGCGGAACATAAAAAAAAAATATATATTTTGGTAAAACCTCACAATAAGGTAATAAGGTAAGGTAATGTACTTACAATAGTAATAAAAGTAAATTATGCATAATTACAAATAAATATCCCTAATCCTAACCATAACCCTATAGTATTTACATGTAATTAATTAAGTAATATTACGCTGTCCTCATTTGTGTAATTACACTGTAACAACACCACCTTATAGTAAAGTGTAACAAAAATACTTCTAAAGCATTTATTAATCTTAGTTATAGTTGATTTCAACTATTACTAATAGGTTATTATTATGCTCAAAAAATGTATTTGTTAATATTTAATGGACCTGAGCTAGCATGAACTAACAATGAACATTTGAATTTTATTAACTAATGTTAACGAAGACTAATAAATATCATAATAAATGTTTTGCTCATTGTCAATGTTAGTTAATGCATTAACTAATGTTAACTGATGGGCTCTTATTGTAAAGTGTTACCAATATATTAAGAAGTGTCTCAGTGGTTTTTGGAATGACACGAGAGTAAGTAAATAGGGACAAAACTGTCATTTTGGGTGGACTATCTCTTTAAGTATCTAAAAATTCACCAAAAGAAAGAAAGCAAGTCCTATGGATATGGGAAGACATCAGGGGGATATAACTCTTTCTTTATATGTAATCTAACCTAAATGTAATTGTGAATGCAACTCTTGTGAAATATCTAAACCAGTGTCCTTTTTTAACTTGCAGGAGAGAGGCCGTATGTTTGCACGGTTCCTGGATGTGACAAGCGATTCACCGAGTACTCGAGTCTATACAAACATAATGTAGTGCACACTCCCTGTAAACCCTACAAGTGCAACCACTGTGGAAAGACGTACAAGCAGATTTCCACACTAGTCATGCACAAACGCACAGCACACAATGACTCTGAGCCTATAGAAGAGGAGTCGGAGGGCTATTTTGAACCCCCTTCAGGTTGGTTTTAAAACATATCTAATATATCCTAGATACAGATCAGATTTTGATGATGTTTCATGAGTGGAACTGGGCTGTTTTTTGCATTTAGAGGCTATAGATGACCCCTCCATGAGTGTCAGCCCTGTGAAGTGTGAAGACACTTGTCCTGAAATGGCTTCTGAAGTCTCTGATGTCACGGAACAACAGCATGTAACTTTTATCACACAAGATGGAGCATCACAGGTTTGCATCTAAAGTTTCTCAGATGATCTACATGTTTTTATGTTGAGTCTTTTTTTGATTACGCTTTTGTTTAACAGCATAGAAAAAAGTCAGTAGATTCTTACACTGTAAGCTAAAATGTGCTTGGTCGTTTGAACTGTTGGTGGCACTAGAGACTGACTGCAAATTTGGTCAGGTGACTTTTCAGACCTTGTCCTAAAACTTGGCAATTTTCAGAGCAATGTGCATTCATTTGTGTGCTGCCATCATTGTTGGGTAAATTACTTACAAATTGTAGTCCATTACTGAATACAAATTACATTATGAAAATTGTATTTAGTGATCAATTATATAATCATAATCTATTACACATTTTAGGTATGTGTAATAGATTACGTGTATGTTTTAATATAATCTAACTACTTTTTGATTGCTTTTAGATTACTTTTGACCTAACTCGTTTATCACATTGATTTGAATAGGATAATCTTATACCATATTCATATAAAAAATTCAAAGAGAAAGAAAATGTTTTCCATTTTTTTCGTTATAAACAATATAAAGTGCATTGAACATTACAATATGCCAGGGCTTCCCAAACTAATGTTTATAAAGGAACTGCAAGGGCTTCGTAAATTAATGAATGAATCATAAAAATGAAAATGATTTTTGTTTTGTTTATGCCTGTGATTTTAACAGGCTATTGGAAATACAATCACAATGGTAACACAAGATGGCAGTATGATCACCTTCCCACCCACTGAGTCTTTGCTGTCTTCAGCGGAGGCTCATTCAGTGACTATGGTCTCAGAGGACGGGACTGAAGGACAGGTGTGTAGGATTTTTGGGTGTTGTAAATTTGAGAACCAAGTTCTTTCATGTGTATGGTTTTCATTTCCAGCAAACACATAAAAGGTTCTTTCCTAATTATCACAAGACTATTCTGCCTAATGCTGATCTGTGTGCATAAACAGTGCTGAGTGATGGTTTTTTAAAGGGTAACTCTCGCCAAAATTGAACTTAGGCTCTTTTTGTTAATCTACCCGAGTCAAACTTTCGTGTAAAAGCATAATTAGGATTGAAACACCACTTTTAAGATTGACCGTATTTTCGTTTTAGGTCAAAATGCCTTTTGAATGGGAGTGCATGGGGCACTTCTATGATAGCATAAAAATCGCTATTTTTAAAGCACTAAGAAGGCTCGACACAACATGAAACTGTGCTCGAAGTATCACCAGGGGCTCTACACATGAACTTGAGCATCGACTACATTGTTTGTGTACACAAAGTTTACTGAAAAGAAAGGTTTTGTACGACTCACTTTATCAGTTCCGGTGGCTGGAATTTAGTCAGTCAAAAGTAGTCGATCTCGTAGCCTAGGTTCGATTTTGGCGAGAGTTACCCTTTAAAGGCCAACCTGGAAGTTAACATCACTCTGGTTCCATCGACAAAAACCCCGTAGGATTTTTTTTCCATTGGCTTTTGGATTATTGCAGAAAATAAGCTCTGTGACCAACAAAAATGTTATGTTCACAAATGAACACCGCTTGAAGCGTAAAAACAATTGCGAGAAGTCAAAAGCAAAACGTAGGCTATAAATGAACCATGGTCACATGACTTCACTAAGCTTCCGACAATTATTTCAGTCTTTATTTAAAAAAAAAAAACGTTTTAACTCTTCGAATGATGATGTTTAATGTCCCCTACAACCTTTGTGGTCCCATTTAGCCTCTTGTTAGCAACCGCATTTTTCAAGACAAGTAAAAGCTTTAAAAAAAATCACAAGGGGACATTGCTGATGTATTTTTATGTTGTTGAATAAAACGTGAAAATATGTTAGTATCACCACACTAAAAACCCATTGACTTCAGGACGATGGAACTAGAACTGCTAAAATGCTATAACTCTTTTCCAGGTTTTGGCCCACTATAATACATCACCCCTGCAGCACTCAATAAACTGATCATAGGAAATATTTTTATGTATTTTTTTTCTGTTTTCTTCAGATGACTATTATGATGCCAGATTTAACATCTTGCAGGAACATACAGGATGGGTTATCAGCACACCCAATTACACTTCTGGCTACTTCTAACGGCACACAGATTGCTGTTCAGGTAGAATGAGGCTGCAATACACTACATGACTTTTGCCCAGAGTTTTGCCTGATTTACAGTTGATGCTAGTTGCTTAAAGTTACAGCCAATCTGCAGATTTTAGCCAGTTGGAGTTGACCAATTTTCACAGAAAATCGCATATGATAGCCACAGACCACGATTTTTTAGGTTCAGACTATGATTTCATCCAGTCAGAGAATATCAAACATGTTAAAACACCAATTTTAAAACATTATTTTCATTTGCAACAAGGCAGGTGCATGTTTCTGCGTGAATTTAGACACTGACCAACGTGGACAATCACCAGATTTTAGTACATCACTTCTCAGACTTTCCACAACCCGACAAATGGCAAATTGAACATGTTTAATTGGCCAAAACAATCGACCTAGTGCCAACAGACGCCGACACACTGATCTGACAAAACCCGATGAAGTGTCTGTTGGCGCTGGTCGTGTCTGTCGGTGCAGTGTGAATTAGCCTTTAGTTGTGTTTGGAACCAAAGCCTGGTAACCATTTACAATGCCTTGCCTTGCCTTGCCTAAGAATCATACAGACTGCGTCCAAAAGCTGTCACATCCTGACTACTGAGATTCCTTCATCTGAGTTTTGAAGGTAGCATAGATGCACTGATGAGCCAAAACATTATGACCAGTCACAGGTGAAGCGAATATTGTTGATCATCTCCTAACAAGGCTATATATTAAGATCTGGGTGGATTAGATGGTTGGAAAACAATCAGTTCTCGTTATCAACGTTGTTGGATGCAGGAGAAATGGGCAGGAATAAAGATCTGAATGACTTTGACAAGGGACAAATTGTAATGGCAAAGCGACTAATAACATGACAGTTGAGCTGAAGGAAACAAATTGAGTCTGAAAGTTGTGGTTTCACTCGCTTTTATTTTTCCAATGCTATTTTTGACCTTGATTTTTAACTGTATAGCTGGGCATATGTATATATTATTGAACACAGGTGTTGTGTTGTATCTTGTAGCTCAACGAACAGACTTCACTGGAAGAGGCTCTGAGGATAGCATCATCATTACAGGGAGGAGAAACAACAGGACTGGCCAATTAACTACCTTCACCTTCAGTATTCAGTGTAACTAGTGATTCCAATGATGAACAAATTATGAACTTTTGTAATTACCCTTTCACCACAATTGTACAGAGGTTACACTGTGCACTATGAAAACATTTTTAACAGATTTGTTCACATTGATATAGATATCTAAAAGGCGGACACCTGTTTGCATTTTTTAAATAAAAAGAGATGAAGGGGATGTTTAGTGTGTCGTGATGATTTCTCATTTATGACATTGATTCGACTCCAAATGTTCTTTCTTCCCTTGAAGAGCACAAGGTTTGTGCCATTATGTCATTAAAGCAACATACCTAATGCAAATAATACATTTTTCGTATGTTAAAGTGTAAAAGTGTTACCCAAGTGTCAAGCTGAACTATTTTGTTGTAAATTAGAAAATATAAAACAAGCATTTTGACTAGTTGTCTCAGATACATATAGTATAAGATAAGGCCAAATAGTTCAAAAATAAAAATATATATTTTTGGGGGGCAAAAAAACAGTTTTGATGAAAAAGTAAAGGCTGCAGTGAAGCAATAGCAAATCATCCATACAGTCTTTCAAGACTGGTGGAGGCAGGAATTTTAATTTCACCAAGCAACGCATACATAATGAATGTTTAATATGAGGAACTGTCATGTCAAGTTGAAAGGGAATGAATTGGTAAAAAATATTCTATTTAAAAGTTGTGCAAACTGCAAGAAATATTCATGTTCACAGCTTTTGTTTACTATACAATTTACTTGCAGTTATTTTAAAATTTAAGATACATGAGCAAAAAATTAACTTGTTTATCTAGAAGAAACATGGTTAAGAAATGACCTGTGTGATTGAAATTATATTGTAAAACTGGGAAGATTATGAAAATGAAATCACTGGAAAGCAATGTAGTCTGTAGAACTTGTTTGTTAGATGACTTGATGCCAAAAGATTATCAATGGATTCTTAGCATTTGAAATTCTTAAGACTTTTTGTGAAACATTAGAACTTCCTCCTTGACCTCTTCTGACTTCATTCCTACGGTTGTTTGAGTCATTTACAAGACCTGTTTTTCAGGGCTATAAGTAGTGTTTCCCCAGCATGAACTAGTTGCTGTGGCATTTTCTGCCTGTGATGTGGTGCAGACAATCCAGGAAAGTGTTTTTAGATGTTTTAAATTACACATGGCTTGATACAATAGATAACATCTGACACTTCTTCTTTAATTCCTATATTTATAGATTAAGTCGTTTGTATGGGTTAGGTTGCAGGGTTTTTTATAGCTTTTTGCACCGGGGAGATAAGATGATGAAAAGATGTACATGTTTGCTCATCTGCAATATGTCTCTAAGATGTTTCCCGTCAGATGTTAAATAGACATTTAGAAAACATCTTTAAGATGTTTATGATTTAGAGTGTACAACTGCTTGTTCTAAGACGTTTATCAGATGTTTGTACACAACAGATGTTTTCCAGATGAAGTGCTCTTTAGCAGACATATTAGAGACGTACCTGTGCTATGCATGTCATAATGCGGCAAAAAGACGCTATATTGAAGTCTTCTGAGGAGGTAACCACCCTGATAGCACACGTACATCTCTGAGACGTCTATTTGATGTGTATGTTTTCATCTCAAGATGTATTATTTAGAATGTTTGCTCATCTGCAATATGTCTCTAAGATGTTTCCTGTCAGATGTTAAATATACATTTAGCAAACGTCTTTAAGATGTTAATGAAACTGACTTTTTTAAAGATGTTTATCAGATGTTTTTACAGCAGATGTTTTCCAGATGAACTGCTCTTTAACAGATATCTTGGAGACGTGCATGTGTTATCAAAGTTTCACTTGCAAAACATTTTTTCTGCTGTTGAGGTGAGATACGGGTAAGGTTAGGGACTGGTTTGGTGGTTTGGGTAGGTTTAAGGGTGGATTATGGTGTAAAGGAAGGGTCAATGTAATTGCAGAAATTAATTACATGCAGGTTTTTTAAAAAAAAAATGTAAGTACAAAATAAAAACGTACACAATAATTATATAATAATAATAATTGTGCATTGAATCAAATTATTAATTGAAATGCTCGTTCATAGTAGTTAATACACTTAAAATAAAGTGGGACCAAAGGTTCGACTGAAATCATGAATCAGCACACATCGGTCATAGTGGTTTTTTTTTGTTTTGTTTTTTTATAATATAAGGATTTCCTGTTATTTACATTGGACTACGCAAATGTTATTAGTAATGCCCACATAAAAGCTGTGTTGGTCACATGACTCTGATGTTGCGCTGACTGACTGAGTGAAGAGGATTAGTTTTACACGCGCTCTGACATCCTTCACTGAAGTTATCATCATGATATCCCGGGACGAAATACTCAAACCCATATGGTACGCCTTTACTGCTCTGGATGTAGACCGAAACGGGAAAGTATCCAAATCCCAGTTAAAGGTAAGTTATCCTTTTAAATACTACCCCTTTAACAACTCCAGAGATCACAGCGCGCGCGCACCTGTTAGTTTCCGTGTATCGAGACAGTCGTTTAATCCACTGAAAAATGAAAGTTTGTCCATACAGATGATTTAGCGTACTCATAAGAGTTGTTTCAACGGTGTCTTCTACTTATTTATTGAAACAGACCTTATAATCAAAATGAAGTAAAAATTATTTGTCAATAACAAATCTGGTAGATCATTTATCTTCTGTTCTTTATTAACCATACCGTTGTTCAACACTACTGGCAGTTGCATTAACATTAGGCTTAATTTTCAAGATATTTGCAGAGGATGATGTAATATAATGAAAGAGAAAGAGATGCAATACTTCATTTGTTTACTAATTTTTGGAATAACGCTTGATCAGTCTTGCAAGACTTTCACAGGGGTGTATGCACTGAAGTGGAGAGACTTATTTTATCTTTATCATCTGGTTGTTTTATCGTTTTTGCATAGTGAAACCATTGCTGTCTGTCTCTCTGAAGGTGCTGTCCCACAACCTGTGCACCATACTGAAAATCCCTCATAACATTTCAGCCTTGGAGGAGCACTTTAAAGATGATGATGAAGGACCAGTGTCAACACAAGGGTACATGCCCTACCTGAACATGTTCATACTTAATAAGGTAACAAATACACTGTCTCTTATCAAAGCGTAGACCTTCCTCTCGCCAGACAAGCCTGTGTCTGTTTTAAGAACAGACGTTTATTATTTCCTCTGGAATGAGGCTACACATTATTTCATATGACTCACATAAAGATATCCTTGCGTGTGTGTGTGTGTGTGTGTGTGTGTGTGTGTGTGTGTGTGTGTGTGTGTGTGTGTGCTTTTCTGTACCAAGACAATTGATGGGGTCAAAAATCTAGGATGCAAAATCTAATTTAAATCTGTAATTTAAAAAAATTATAAAAAGATTGTGTACTATTTTTATCAAATAGGTACATCTCTGACACTGATCATGTGACTCTTTGTACAGACGTTCCATTGAAACACAAGATGCTATTTGGATAGTTCTGCTACTGGATAAAATGATCCTGTCAGTAATGCAAAAGGCCAACATACAAAATACCAAAGCTTTCAGTTTTCAGTTCAACTTCAAATATAAAACCATTATAACTCTTTAAGGTGACTTAGCTACACGTACATCATAGTAATAACAGTAAATTATGCATAATTACAAGCAACTAAACCAAAACCTAACCCTAACATAACTAACATATAGTAAGTACATGTAGTTAATTAATTTTACTCAGTGTAATTACAGTTACAACATCACCTAAAATAAAGTGTAACCAATTTCTAATGTAAAATATATTGATTTAGGACAAAATTCAGATGCAGAAGCATCTTCATTAGTGGTCTTACACTTTTGGACCCCATATTTTTTAATTGATTAAGTTATTCATCAATATTTAAAATTGGAAAAAATGTTTGTGAATACTAAAGAAGATTAACCCTAAAAGGGCAAAAAGACTGTAGGGAAGTTGATGTCCATGGGTCGTCACTTATGACTCAGAGGGCATGAGACTTGTTACTCACGTATTGATGTCTCCTGAAATGGAAATAAAATCAGTCACTTCAGTGAGTGTTTAAAATGTAAACTTAGTGTGAGATATCATGCTGATTTAAAGTGAAATTACTCTCACAGCACTAGGAGGTTTGCCAGTTACAATGTATTGTCTTCTAGTGTCATACTATTAACAGTCATGATATTTTAGCTGTGGGTTCAGTTTGCTGCTGATGAGATATACGTATGTATATACATGCACACACATTCATTCTTGTACAGCTATCTTTGTGAGGACATTCATTAATTCACCTTACCCATCACAACTAAGTTCCTAACCTGAACCCTAACCCTAAACCTATCCTTATCCCTAAAACCAAGTCTTGACCCTTAAACAAGCCTTTAAAAGGATCACAGAAAGTGAGGACCGGCCAAAATGTCCTCACTTTACTCACTCTGATGGTCTAAAACTCAGACTGTTCCTCACAAAGATAGTTGTACAAGTACACACACACACACACACACACACACACACACACACACACACACACACACACACGTTGGGTTTCCATGCTGAATGGTGACTTTCCATGTGTGTTTGTGTGTGTTTACATATCTAATGATTTGTGATTCTACAGGCACACCTTATCATCTTATTGGTCAATTGCATTTATTCACTGTTGTCATTTTGTTGTTGATGTTGTTTTTTGGCAGTTTCTGTATATTTTCATCTTAGAAGTGAATAGTAACTTGCAAATAACTTACAAATAAAGGTTATTTATTGGCATTGATGGTTCCATGAAGAATTTTTAACATCCATGTAACCTTTCCATTCCAATACATGTTCTTTATAGTGGAAAAAAGTTCTAAACCCCAAAATATTTCTTATATGGCATCGTTTTGGGAACCTTTTTGGGAACTTTATTTTGAAGACTGTGCAGTATGGTTTGTTTTCCTCCTCACTAAACCATGCCACCAGTCCAGTACGCGATGACGTGTTACAGTGTCTTTAAAATCATTTCAATCCAACGTCATGTTCTTAACTGACTGAAGTGGAACCTGTTGTGCTCCTCGGTTTCTCTTTGTGCGTTCAGAAATGCGGTTTCCATCCTGTCAGCTCAAACCTGTTTGACCATCCTTCTCTGACTTCTCTCCAAGGAATTTTAGTCCCCAGAACTGCCACTGGATGTTTTTGTTTTGTACACTATTCTCTCTGCAATTCCTAAGATACTCATACAAACACATCGCATACAGTATTTCTTCACCCATGCTGATGTTTGGTTCGAACAACATTCTAAGAAAAGCCAGTAAATATATGCCCAATGTACTGTGCTAATATTTTCTTTATTGATTTTATTTTACAGGTGTTTTACCCATATTTTGAAATACAAACTGCATTTTGTTGTGTTTTAGGGTTGAAAGAAATGTCCGTAAACTTAGCGGAAAACGTATCCTACTGGTAATTTTATGCCAGGACCTTATGCGTTTTTCTACAGGATTATTTCTTATAGTGAAAAACAAAACCCCTTGTCCATCTCTGCATGCTTTTATGCATTGACCACTGAGTGTATATTTAGATCTTTTAAGTTTTCATAATGCCATTAAGACTATATCTACTTCATTATACTCATATTGTACAATCCCCTTTTCTTTATAACATGTCCTACACCTCATATACTCCATAATATCAGCTCTTTGGTATCAGCTCTCTGGAATACTTGATTTTGATTGGTCAGTTGTGGCATTCTTTGGTCAAATATCTTTGTATAATGACTACTAAATAATACAAATATTACAATATAATACAAATTGGCCATGTTCACACTTGAAGTTCAACAGAATTCCTACTTGCCTGCCAGTATTATCTTTATAGAATAAGTGGTATAAGACAATCTTCATGCCTCTACATATGAATTCTGCAGAAAATATATGACATTGTAGCCCTTCAATTAGATTCAAGTCATTTTTAATATTTGAATGGCAGATCCAGCCCAACTTTGACTTCATGGAGCTGAACAAGATGTGCTGGACTCTGTCTGCACCAAAAAACATCAGCAACATGAATCTGCTCATCTCAGACGTTGATGCCTTCAAGGTGTGGTGTATCTTCAACTTCCTGTCTGAAGATAAATATCCACTGCACATTGTCGTCGAGGAGGTTGGTCCTAGTACTTTTAATCTTAGGGTTCCTTGTACTTATATGGAAAAAATGAGGTATTTCTGTATTGTTACAGCTTGAGTACTTCCTGCGCAAGCTGTTTGCAGCAGTGGGTTGCAGTTGGAATGAGGGCAGATTCGAAGACTACAAAATGCAGCTCAGCGCAAAGAAACGTCATCTGAATGCGTGGGAGCTGATTGAGCTTATTGGCATTGGCCATTTCACCAGGGGCATAAACCCTCAGACTCTCTCCATGGGCATCAATGAAGTCTGTCAGGAAATTGTACTGGATGTTATTAAGCAGGTGGGAGTCTGTGTTAATGCATTTCATTAATATGGGGCATTCTAGGTCTGCTCTTGTCTGTACAAGACCTCTGACTAGCCTGGAGAAATAAACACATATCTCTGACAAATCATTAACTTGGTATCTTTTTTATTCAAAAAGGGCTATATGATGAAAAAAGGCCATAAAAGGAAGAACTGGACAGAGCGATGGTTTAAGCTCCATCTCAACTACATATCCTATTATGTGAGTGAAGACCTAATAGAGCAGAAGGGATGTATTTCGCTTGATCGCAACTGCTGTGTCGAGGTAAAAGATCAAATTTTTTTTTGCAGTATTTGTTGTTCAGAGTTAAAAGGTATATCCCAATTCGCCTACTTGTATCCCCTAAAAGTAGATGCGTTTGACTATGTAGCAGAAAAGTATGCACATTTTCTGACATATTACTACATCAGAACTGTCTTTAATGGACACCGTAAACTGGCCTGTCAATCATTTTGCCTTATATATACACACTCCACATTTCAGTTTATTTAATTTATGCTACTCAACAATTCTTCCTACCATACTTGGAGAGAAAAGAAGTAGCATGTTGATCTGTCATCCGTGGGTCTGTATTGCGGAGAACTCTTCGTTTTTGTATATATTATATATTAATATTAATATATATATATATATATATATATATATATATATATATATATATATATATATATATATAATTATTATTATTTATTTATTTATTTATTATTTTTTTTTTTTAATCAGGTTGGATATTGATTATTAATCATTCAAACTCCTTTATCTAAACCTCTCTACTTAATCATCAGTCTTGCACATCCATTTTTATGCATGATTTTAGTTCTAAACTGAATCCTCCTCAAAAGCACAATGGGTTGTGGGTAATATTAGTGTCCATAGGTCTGCATTTCGAATTTCCATCGAAGAATATCCACATACCTTTAGGATATTCTTTTCAACATACTATGAATTGGGACACACTCATTCCAATTTTGAAAGCTATTTTGGATGGATAGTTGGCGAATTGGGATGCAGCAATAGCATATTTTGTCATCATTTACACACTCTCATGTCAATCTAACCCTGTATTATTGGCTTATCTTATGAATGCAAATGTTTTGCAGAATGCTGCCTTTTTCAAATAATAAAAGTCAATGAGTATTGTGGCTGTCAAAAAAGGCACCTAAAGGTTTCATAAAAGTAGCTCATACAATTTATGAGATATATTGCGAGTCTTACGATAGTGTTGTGTGAGAACAGAATTTGAAGTTGTTATTCACAAAAAAATATATTTTACACTTCCATATATTCAAACTTGGCACCTCAAGATGCTTGTTTTATAACATTATGGATTCTTTCATGTTTTGTGGTCATGTTTTATGATCACACGGTGTGTTACATTCAAATATTCTGAATGGATTTCTAATGGTAGGACAACAAACAGGTTTGGAACAACATAATGGTGAATAAATGATGACGGAATTTAGATTTTTGGGTGAACTACAGTATCCCTTCAAATATCTATATTGCTCTGTCTTTGCAGTCCTTACCAGACAAGGATGGAAGGAAAAACCTCTTCATTATAAGATGTGTTGAGAAAAGTTTTGAGATCAGTGCATCGGATAAAAAGACAAAACAGGAGTGGATTCACGGTAGCACATATCTTTGCTGATGACATTGACATTTTTGTACTGTATATCCACAATCCCCTTCTGAGTAAGTTTTTGTTCATGTGTATGTTAGCAATCCAGGACTGCATTGTCCGCATAAGACAAGGCCTTTCCTCCGCACACCGAGAATCCAGACAGAAACGCAGGGAGCTGAGAAACAGGATGAAAGCTGAACAGGAGATCATGGAGAGCAGAATGAGACAGCTGCAGTTGGCCAATGAGAGCAAACAGGCCCAGCTGGAGGCCCTGAGTAAGGTACTGTGGACTTGAATCATTGAAAGATACAAACATAAGTCACCAGCAAAATGCCTTGGATTTCAAGCCATTTAGTAGTATCTCTGTTGGAGATGTTGGATTAAACGTGTATTCAGTAGTTCTTTTGCTAACGGTAGCATTGCCTTTCTTGGTGTAATTTTTACCGATACCACAATGCCATCTTTCGACGTGGATCGGCATGATCGTCGTTACATCGTTTTATATAAATTACGCCTTACTAGTGAGTTTTAGAGAGCGGTTTTCACAATAATTAATTCCCCTAGCTGTTAGCAACTTGAGCATCTACTCAGGATTTTCTCCGTCATCTAATCTCTCCACATCATTCTCCCGTTGTCTCCACTGGCAAAGCACGATAATAAGTGTGTTCCACCGCCTAATTTTCGCTCTTCCGATCACCAAACTACACTGCGCTACTAGCGTATCTGCAGAGACGCGGCCTCCAGTCACCGTGAGGGTTCTCTTCGACGTTTAGTGAAATTGTGCGTTCACGCCATGTTGGAATTACGTAATTATGGGATTCCGACTTGTTAAAAGCATTCACATCCTTGGAGAACTGCTTCGACTTGTACCACGTGACCGCTGCAGATTCTTTGTGCCGTTGATAGTGTTTGATAGTGGCATTGATAACTATTTTGAGTTCAATCTTCATCTCATGTGAGTGTATACAACAATCAGATGACTCTTCACAAAAACACAATTTATTTCATAATGTCTTAAACCTATCAAATTAGCACCACACTAATCAATGCAACTTTAAACTTTAATGCATATTACTCTATTTAAATACCTGTTTCTTTTTGTGCAATTTTACTGTCACTTCCCCTTTGGCTCTCTTATTTGCCTACATTATTTCAGTTTATAGCACACTCTTAGAAACAAAGTTTCACATCCTTTGTTTTTTTTCTTTGTGTTAAACCTTTAATTAGAATCCATGTTAAACATCTGACTCTTGTAATCCTGTTCGACCATGAAGAGAAAGTTACTGAACCTACTCTCATCTCTAAACTGAAGCTGATAAATGTGAAGATATTTTTAGAACATTTTTATGCTGAAACAGCCCTGCTGTTGGAGCCATAGTCTTGTAGATCGTGCTCTGACATATAGTGTAACAGAACTGCAGGCGACAATCCCAACTGTCCTGTCATATAGAAGCAAAAAAGGCCCAAAATATAGCTTTAAAAGACGCTCATATTTTAGGACACCTGCAAAGGAGAACTCCTGAGCAATGAAGCCACACTTCCTGTGTATGGGTGGTTTTAACTGTTACCAGTTCCTGTTTTATATCTTCAATCTCAAGGGATTGTTTCATACTTTATCGTCTATGAAGCAGGAAATATGATTATTCCTTGGCGGCATGAGGCTAGTTTGATTTTTATCTCCTGTCAACCATGCAAGGCCGTTAAACTTGGAAACTTTTGCACAATACACGCAGTGATAATGCAAAAATGCATAACCAAACATAAGTCTGTGGATCTAGAAAAGTAGTCCCACACAACTAGACAACACTTTTTTTAATATACATAAATAACATACAGTACCAGTCAAAAGTTTGGAAACAGTACTATTTTTAATGTTTTTGAAAGAAGTCTCTTATGCTCATCAATCCTGCAGTTAAAAAAACAAAAAACTAAAAAAAACAGTAATATTATGAAATATTATTACAATTTAAAATAATGGTTCTCTTTTTTAATATACTTTAAAATGTAATTTATTTTTGTGATGCAAAGCTGAATTTTCATCAGCAAGTACTCCAGACTTTGGTGTCTTATGATCCTTCAGAAATCATTCTAATATGATGATTTGATACTCAGTTATTATCAATGATGGAAACAGTTGTACTGTTTAATATATTTTTTTGGAATACTTTTTTCAGGATTCATTGATGAGTAAAACGTTAACAGCATTTATTCATAAAAACAGCATTTATTCAAAATAAAAACATTTCTAACAATATAAATCATTGCCATCACCTTTTATCAATTTAACGCATCCTTGTTGAATTAAAGTACTAATTTCTTAAAAAAAAAATAGTTATTGTTCCCAAACTTTTGAACGGTAGTGTATATTGTTACAAAAGATTTCTATTCTAAATAAATACAGTTCTTTTTAACTTTTTATTCATCAAATAATCCTGAAAAAAGTATCTCAGGTTATAAAAAAATATTAAGCAGCACAACGGTTTCCAACATTGATCATAAATCATCATATTAGAATGATTTCTGAAGGATCATAAGACACCAAAGACTGGAGTACTTGCTGATGAAAATTCAGCTTTGCATCACAAAAGTAAATTGCATTTTAAAGTATATTAAAAAAGAGAACCATTATTTTAAATTGTAATAATATTTCATAATATTACTGTTTTTTTTGTTTGTTTTTTTTAACTGCAGGCTTGATGAGCATAAGAGACTTCTTTCAAAAACATTAAAAATAGTACTGTTTCCAAACTTTTGACTGGTACTGTACATCTTAAGCACTTCAACAAGTTGCACAAAGTGGCTGAGTGGCGTTCATTTACTTGTACTGTAAGTGCATTATTATTGTAAACGTGTATTTGTTCTTACAAATTGTGGGATGAACTGAAGTGATTTTGTTGAAATTAATAGCATGACATAGCTGCCGTTGATTGAAACTGGAACTTTCTTTTATTTATTAAACAGTGACTGAAAGCTAGTTGTTATTTTATGTTTTTCTCCTTGTACTTTCTGGCTTACAGAAGCCTTGTTAGTTATTGCTTTCATTTTGTCTGGATGTTGCAGGACCTACAGGACACATCAATCAGGGGTGATTTGGTGGAACAGAGAAGACTAAAAAACCAAGCAGAATTACTGGACCAATATAAACGAGACCTGGAGCAGGAGAAAATGGTAATTACAACAACCTAATGCCTTATTCACAATGACAGTGATTTTATTGGTGGAGGTCACCAGGCTGCTTTTAGGTGTTCATATGGCTGGATGCCATAATTGGCTGATGTGTAAAAGGCCTACACTTTTAAAAATCTGTTCATAAATTGAATTTATTGCTGATATTAATAAAATGTAATTTTAGTTTGACATGTAATCGGTTTTCTTGCTGCCAAAATTATTATTTTTTTAATTAATTTGAGCCAAACGTTACTTAAAAATCTCTTCCTTAATTAAATAAACACACAGACACACGCAGTCGGCATGAAACAGAAGTTGCGTTAATCTTTTTTTCTCAATTGTGCATGGATAAATGTTTTATAATAAATACTGCAAAATATATATATATATATTAAAAAAAGGTCAACTTTGATTTTATGGTGACTGTTTAAATTAAGGGTGTCAATTGATTAAAATTCATACAGTATGTATTAATAGTTGTGATTCATTTAATTAGTTCTGAACATGTTAATGTATTCAGCTCCTTTTTAAGAAAAAAAAGAAAAAATAATGCATACATTATTGTATAGAAATGCAGCTCTTTTCTGCAGAAAAGCTGTCAGTTTGCAAGAAAGCACAAAACAGTTGCACTTATGTGTGCAGGATGTGTGAAACAGGTCTGATGTGTGAATTTAAAATGGCTTCCTAGGCTCGAATGCAGATGGAGGAGCAGGTGGTTGAGAAGTCCAGTGAAGTGGAGCAGTACTGGCAGCGTATGCAGGAACTGGAAGACATGTACCGTCAGCTGAAACAGGCACTAGACGACGAGAGGCAGGCCAAAGAGGACGAAGAAGTCGTGCGCAAACTGCAGGCCAGGTAACGGTGCGCAAACACCCAGCGTTCAGATTCAGCATGCACAGAAGGGCCACAGAACTATGCAGAACATTTGTGTGTTTTGTTTTGCAGGCTGCTACAAGAGGAGGCAAGCAAGAGGACTGAATTAGAGCAGATTCACCTGCAGCAGCAAGAGGTCATATCCCTGTCCCAGAAAGAGAAAGAAGAGCTGGAAAAAGAGAAGGCAGAGAAGGAGCGTGCCCTGCAGGTTGCACTGGAGCAGCTGGAGAGCCTTAAGCTAAAGAGACAGGGGGCGCAAGAGGAATACAAGGTAGCGGATTTTTTCAACAATTTTATTATGTTCACTTTATCAAATTAATGGGATGGTTCGGAGTAAAATCAACCTAGGGTCCTTTGCACCATGACCTCGGTCCAAACACCCCCCCAGAAGCCTTTTTCCCCTTGGTTGAACATTATTAAAGTTAGAGCTTATTTAGAGAAATCTCATTTAACCCCCAGAGGTCGGCGGTATCGCCGGCGATACCAGCTCGCTTTTTTTTTAGCAGTGTAAAAGAAACTCAAAAATACTCGGTTGACTTTGATTTTCCATTGGAGTTTCATACATCAATCGATTCTGTTAAATGTGTATTATTTTTGTGTATACTCACAATAAAAACAAAGTGTTGTGCTTTTTGCCAAATAAAGAAAAATAAACACGAAGCGAGTTCTGCCTCCTCTCTGTCAGTGTAGTCCATTCTGAAACGCGTCCGAAAATGAACCATAACTCAGTGAATACTCAGTCAAACAGGCATTCAGACATACAGGCATGAAGCTTGAATTCTCATCTTTTAAACAAAGTAATTTTTATAAAAAACAAATATTCACAGTTTATGTAATATGTATGCAAAGAGAGAGATGTCAGTCGTTCTCATCTCAGCTAATTAAGTTTTAATGTGCTCCGCCCACGGAGAGCACGCGCTATTCAAACGCAAATGTGAGCCGATCCAAACAAACCTGTAAAACGCCCATCAGCTGGATAACACACACCGCGAGTTCACTTTCAGACTTATGTACTTTACGATGCTGTGAGGAATAATACTGTCTTGATAATAATCCTGCAAAAATTTACCTCAGAAGTTCTGGAAGTATCATTTCGAGGAGCAAACGGATCCCGCTGAGGAATTAGGTCAGTTCTGTTTGCTTTGTTCTAATCGGAATGAATGAACGCAAAGATGCGTGCTGTTGTGGAGCTACTACAGCTGGCAAAAATACTGTTTAAATATGAATCGCGTTACTATGAATGAATGAACGCAAAGATGCGTGCTGTTGTGGAGCTACTACAGCTGGCAAAAATACTGTTTTAATATGAATCGCGTTACTATGAATGAATGAACGCAAAGATGCGTGCTGTTGTGGAGCTACTACAGCTGGCAAAAATACTGTTTTAATATGAATCGCGTTACTATGAATGAATGAACGCAAAGATGCGTGCTGTTGTGGAGCTACTACAGCTGGCAAAAATACTGTTTTAATATGAATCGCGAATACAAAGAAAGATTACACTGGAAATATTGTTACAATTATAAATGTTGTTGTAATTGTATAACCTTAAAAAAAAATGTATATATATATATATAAGGATAGATGTAAACAAAATCTTAAAAGGTCATTATAAGCCTTATCTTTAAATAATTTTATTATGCTTTATTAGTGACACATTTGGGAAGAGAATATATTCCAAATCTGAAAATACAGTATGAGAACAATTAACTGCACAATTACTAGAAATGTTTACCTTGGATATTGTACAATTTGCAAGCAAAATTTGTGGAAAAAACAACAAACCAGTTATATATTGTCCTTGCATTCTTGTGGCTTATTCACACACCTGAATGAAAGGCTCATTACCTATGCAGCCTCATTATGCGGCCCCATTGACTCCATAGGTGTGAATCACGCCCACCCGCATATGGCCTTTCCAAACAAAAAGTGTTTTACAAGATTTAAATCAATGTATTGTGTTATGGGAATGATTAGGCAGGACGATTTTCACATAATTTTGAAGAAAAAATACTAGGCAACGACATCCATTAGTCAAAAGTCTTATTTACATATATTTAGAATGTGTTTTATGGCCTTATTTCAGAAATTTTAGTTTTTTGTTTTTTAAAAAACCATGCATAAACATTATTCTATCAAAAATACAAACATGTACATGCAAGTTGTTCACATATTATGGTAGCCCTGTTTGTGCTAAATAGAGTGAATTTACACCTTTGCCATTAATATGTTTATAAGCAACTGAAAAAAGCACAAATGTCAGGGCATGTCAGAACATCTCAAGGACCCCAAAAACCCCTCAGACTCCAGAGGGTTAAATCCAGGAAATTTGTTAATGAAAAAATGATTAAAATTAAGATACAATTGATACAAAACGAAATTCGTTTTAAAGAAAGAATTTGTACTTTCTGTTTTGAGGTCTCTGTGAAAGTTTTAGAGCGCTCGCGTCCATAATGGAGAACTGTCACGTAATATTGTTTTTTTGCCAGCTGTGGTAAACAGCGCGCATCTATGCCATTCATTCATTCATAAACAGAAACCCGAGAAGGAAAAACTTACTAGTATTCCTCAGCTCGTATTCCTCGTATTCCTCATTATTCCTCACAGCGCTGTGTTGTAAACAAGTAATGTTCTGAATAAACTTGTGTTTTGGTTTTGTCGAGCTGATACAGGGGGCGTTCACAGGATTGCGCGGATTACCTCAGCCATTTGCGTTTGAATAGCACGCGCTCTCCGTGGGCGGAGTCACATTACATTTGAATTAGCTCTAATGAGGTCGACTGGAATCGCTCTCTTTTAATACAGATTTCACAAGATGAGAATATTTGTTTTTTATATAAATTACTTCATTAAAAAGAAGAGAATTCAAGGTTCATGCCTGTGTGTCTGAATGCCTGTTTGACTGAGTATTTGCGGAGTTATTGTTCATTTTCGGACGCGTTTCAGAATGGACTACACTGGCAGATAGAAGGCAGAACTCGCATCACGTTTATTTTTCTTTATTTGGCAAAAAGCACAACACTTTGTTTTTATTGTGAGTATACACAAAAATAATACAAATTTAACAGAATCGATTGATGTATGAAACTTGCTTGTAATATCAAAGTCCACAGAGCAAAATTAATTTCTTTTGAACTGAACTGAAAAAAAAGCGAGCTGGTATCGCCGGCGATACCGCCGACCTCAGGGGGTTAAAGTAAATATGGGCTAGCAATCACAACATAAGGTGCTTGAACTGGAGATCATCATGAATCATGAGCCTACTCGCCTCACATGTCTAAAAAATGTGAAATATATTTACAGAAAGCTGTTTCTAAACAAAACCATCCAAAACAAAAAAACTATAGCCTAATAAATGTGCATTTATCCAGTGCGTTCACTAGCCTACTGCAAAGATCGCGAGTCAAAAGCCTATCGTCAACGAATGATGATTTTTTTTAGCAAACCGTAATGTAGTCTATAAATGTAGGCTATTTGTATAAGCAACGTAAACTGCAAATTAACATTTATATGCCCTAATATTTCATGAAAACAACGTTACAGTCAGGCGAAATATGAAAGACAACATTTTGTTTAGTATATTTGGGTACAGTTTTTACTGTAGAATATACTGCCTCGTCAAATAAGCTTTTGTTTAGCAATTTCTATATATAAAATAGCCTACTATTTTTGTCAAAAATAAAGTCATCAACTAAGATAGCTGTAATGAATACATAGATAAAATGTAGGCCTATAATCTTTTTTTTTTTTTTTTACAAAGAAAGAGTACACTTGAAATATTGTTGAAATTGTAATTATTGTTGTAATTGTAACCTTTTTAATAAAATAGCAAAACATATTTACAAGATAGATGTAAGCAAAATCTTAAATGGTCAATATAAGTCTTCTTCTAAATATCCTTTGTCCTTGCATTGTGGCTCAGCCAGTTTCACACCTGTGTGAATGGCTCATTATGCAGAGTGGGATGGGACATTGTAATTTCAGGTGTAAACCACTCCTCGTTCACGCCCCCTCGCATATTGGCTTTCCAAGCAAAACCTGTTTTACATCAATTTAAATCAATGTATGGTTTTATGTGAACAATAAAGCAAGACTATTTTCACATAATTTTGAAGAAAAAACACTAGGTGAGGACATCCATTGGTCAAAAGTCTTATTGACACATATTTACTATGTGTTTTGAGGCCTTATTTCAGAAATTTTAGTTTTTAGTTTTTTCAATATCCATGCATAAACATTATTCTCTCAAAAATGAAAACATGTACATTCACGTGGCTCACATATTATTGTAGCCCTGTTTGTGCTTTATAGAGTGAATTTACACCTTTGCCATTAATATGTTTATAAGCAACTGAAAAAAGCACAAATGTCAGGGCATGTCAGAACATCTCAAGGGCCCCAAAAACAGCCCAGACTCCAGAGGGTTAATAAGTGTATTTCTAGACCTGGAAAAGTCATATAAATTAATAAAACATTATAATGCCATGAGCGTTTTTATAATGAATATACATTTTTCTAGTTATGCCAAGCTCTAAAATATTTTGAGAATATTCCTTATCCTTATCTGATAATCATATGATCACGAATGACTGGAAAAGTCAGATTCATTGGCTAAAAATAGTGGGGACCCTGAAGAACATTCAGCAAAAACGTTTTTAATTTATTGATAATTATTCTAGTTACTTAGGCCTACATACGGACATATATGGTGGGGAGGGGCTTCAAATATTGTTGTGGACAATGACAACCCCTGCTGTAACACTAATGTCCCTCTCATCAAACAACAGACATTGCTTGTTGTTTCCACTTTTATACTCAAACTAGTAAAGTTTCATTTTTAAACATAAGGTAAATGATCATGATTTTTGGTGACCTTTATTGTTTTTCAGGCCGCTACAAAGAAACTGGAACGGGCAAGTAACAAGACAAAGACTTGGAAACATAAAGTCTCTAAACATGAGGGCCTACTTCGAATCGTTCAACCAGGTGACCAAGTGTGAAGTTTCTCAAATACCAGATACCGTTACCAAAAGCACCATTTTTATGTTTTTCTTGTATTTCTCAGGCAACAAGTTACCCGGTAAAATGACCAACTGGGGACAGGCAGCGTTCACCGAAACAGAGCTGGATCAGATGGAGAAGATTTGGCAGGATAACAAGAATAGATCATGGGATGGAGAGTAACACCTGATACATCCATTTCCTTTATTTGTGTATATATTTTTTTATTTGCCAGGCAGTCCTCATCCTGATCTTATGTTACTGGTTAACTCTATTGGCACTGATTTTTTTTTTTTTTTTTTTTTAATTCAACCGTTTATTAATCATGTACTTTGTAACGTCTAGAGGGTTTTTACTCAAGCTCTCTCTCTCTCTCTCTCTCTCTCTCTCTCTCTCTCTCTCTCTCTCTCTCTCTCTCTCTCTCTCTACCTACATGTTCACATAAGAACAGCATGCATACCCACAATAACCAACCATAGAAGGAGTCATCTTAAAGGCACATCAACACTCATGTCATGAACAGTATTTAACATTAGCTAGCAGTTACAGCTTGAGCAGAAAAATGATGTGCAAGTTGATTGTGTTGTTTTTGTTGTTAATGTAGAAAATGACCACCACACATTTTATACTTGTATATGTTGTTTTTAAATACAATGTTACATATCATTCAACTTTAGTAATTCCAGGTGTATTTTTGATTCACATATTCCTGCTGTGTCCTCTAGATGCCCCTGTTGATACACAGATACACTCAGATGACACGTTCATACACACATTTTCTGCACACTAGACTAGAGCCACCAATGGACAAAAGATACATAACTGTGATACTCTGTAACTCTGAGCAGTGCTTTTAGCCTTGATTATTCTTTGCTTTTTAACCATTCGCTTCAGCTTGTTTGAAAATATATAAAAGAATACATTTTGTAGTTCATGATGGGTTGTTGTGGTACATTTTGTCTTTAATAAATAGAAGGTGAATTTATTTAATATTGATGGCTTTTTACGTGCTTTGCATAAGGTATACTTTTGTATAAAAATAATGCATTTTTCATGCTTTTTCTGGGAATCAAACACCTGACCTTGGAGTTGCTGACTCTACTGTTTTTAGCCACTAGATATATATATATATATATATATACAGTGAGGAAAATAAGTATTTGAACACCCTGCTATTTTGCAAGTTCTCCCACTTAGAAATCATGGAGGGGTCTGAAATTGTCATCGTAGGT
The DNA here is from genome assembly GCA_022828995.1 of Vimba vimba. Taxonomy (NCBI): domain Eukaryota; kingdom Metazoa; phylum Chordata; class Actinopteri; order Cypriniformes; family Leuciscidae; genus Vimba; species Vimba vimba. The sequence continues at coordinate 6,142,979 of CM040818.1, read as the reverse complement.
GCATGTCCACTGTGAGAGACATAATAAATAAAAAAATCCAGAAATCACAATGTATGATTTTTTCACTATTTATTTGTATAATACAGCTGCAAATAAGTATTTGAACACCTGAGAAAATCAATGTTAATATTTGGTACAGTAGCCTTTGTTTGCAATTACAGAGGTCAAACGTTTCCTGTAGTTTTTCACCAGGTTTGCACACACTGCAGGAGGGATTTTGGCCCACTCCTCCACACAGATCTTCTCTAGATCAGTCAGGTTTCTGGGCTGTCGCTGAGAAACACGGAGTTTGAGCTCCCTATAAAGATTCTCTATTGGGTTTAGGTCTGGAGACTGGCTAGGCCACGCCAGAACCTTGATATGCTTCTTACAGAGCCACTCCTTGGTTATCCTGGCTGTGTGCTTCGGGTCATTGTCATGTTGGAAGACCTAGCCTCGACCCATCTTCAATGCTCTAACTGAGGGAAGGAGGTTGTTCCCCAAAATCTCGCAATACATGGCCCCGGTCATCCTCTCCTTAATACAGTGCAGTCGCCCTGTCCCATATGCAGAAAAACACCCCCAAGCATGATGCTACCACCTCCATGCTTCACAGTAGGGATGGTGTTCTTGGGATGGTACTCATCATTCTTCTTCCTCCAAACACGTTTTAGTGGAATTATGACCAAAAAGTTCTATTTTGGTCTCATCTGACCACATGACTTTCTCCCATGACTCCTCTGGATCATCTAAATGGTCATTGGCAAACTTAAGACGGCCTTGACATGTGCTGGTTTAAGCAGGGAAACCTTCCGTGCCATGCATGATTTCAAACCATGACGTCTTAGCGTATTACCAACAGTAACCTTGGAAACGGTGGTCCCAGCTCTTTTCAGGACATTGACCAGCTCCTCCCGTGTAGTTCTGGGCTGATTTCTCACCTTTCTTAGGATTATTGAGACCCCACGAGTTGAGATCTTGCATGGAGCCCCAGTCCGAGGGAGATTGACAGTCATGTTTAGCTTCTTCCATTTTCTAATGATTGCTCCAACAGTGGACCTTTTTTCACCAAGCTGCTTGGCAATTTCCCCGTAGCCCTTTCCAGCCTTGTGGAGGTGTACAATTTTGTCTCTAGTGTCTTTGGACAGCTCTTTGGTCTTGGCCATGTTAGTAGTTGGATTCTTACTGATTGTATGGGGTGGACAGGTGTCTTTATGCAGCTAACGACCTCAAACAGGTGCATCTAATTTAGGATAATAAATGGAGTGGAGGTGGACATTTTAAAGGCAGACTAACAGGTCTTTGAGGGTCAGAATTCTAGCTGATAGACAGGTGTTCAAATACTTATTTGCAGCTGTATCATACAAATAAATAGTTAAAAAATCATATATTGTGATTTCTGGATTTTTTTTTTTAGATTATGTCTCTCACAGTGGACATGCACCTACAATGACAATTTCAGACCCCTCCATGATTTCCAAGTGGGAGAACTTGCAAAATAGCAGGGTGTTCAAATACTTATTTTCCTCACTGTATATATGTATATATGTATATATGTATATATATATATATATATATATATATATATATATATATATATATATATATATATATACATATATATATATACATATATATAAAATATTTTACTATTTTTTAGTACTTTTACTTTTGTATACTTATCAAATTATATTATATATATATATATATATATATATATATATATATATATATATATATATATATATATATATATTTATACTTATCAAATTATATTATATATATATATATATTTTTTTTTTTTTTGCCTGGTTTGTTGTTTTTATAAAACACAGGCAATGTCAATATAAAAGACACTGATGTTGGAAAATTAAACTGTCAAAGTAGCCTGATATAGAGCATATTGTAAACCAGGCACGGTATTAAAACAATCAAATTGTATCACTCTGCTTTTCTGTTAGCCCGTTCCAAACAGACAGACTGTCAGTCTGCAGTAATATGTAACCTGGAAGAAGAAAGTGGACTCTTTCTGCAAGTTACATCGAAACTTCAGTAGGGAGAAATACGTGACGGTCTTTATAAGTGAATCATTGAATCATTCATTCCACCGATTCGTCCGAACACTGATTCATTCAGGAACAAATCTCCACTGTTGCTCAGCGACATTCGACGGTTGATCTTCTTATGGCTTTGATAGAACTATTTTCTTTGGCGGAAAAAAAAAACTAACTGGTACAATAGTGTCTAAAATGTAAGTTACTCTATATTTTAGTATTTGTTGTTACCTCGTGCCTTATGTGTGTGGCTGTACAGATATTTAGAACAGCAGCATTTTTTCTTTTTACAAGCACTTAGTGCTACTCATCCTTTCAAGACTTCTATTCTAACGTGATTTTGGTCAGGGCCGAATTCAGTAACAGCCTATTCACATCACTGCACTCTGACACGATCATTCTTTGACAGAATTATATAGCATAACATACAAATATATAACATAGACATAAGTATAAGCATACTTTTCATATCACCGGTTCATACATGGCAGTGGTTGGCTCGCGCGCAATTCCTTGAGAGGTTTTTAGATCCGAATATAGCAATAATTTGCACTGTTTATATAGTTGGATCATATTTCCTAATGTGAGAAACAGCTTTCTGGAGGGATTGAGTTTTACACTAAAACAGATTTTTTTTTTCTTTTGTGTTTTTCGTTTTCAGAGGACATGTTGTCAAAACGATCCCTTCACACACAGATCCGCAAAAACGATTTAAAACACTGTATTATTATTATGTTGCCAGCCCCATAGTTGGCGATGGGCCATAGAAGTGGCACGTTCAAGAAAAAGCGACACACCTATAGATTAAACACGTGATACTCATCACATCATCGTTTTCACAAATTCGCGTTTTTGTAGTTTTACACGAAAACAATAACGATTTCCGTTTTCAAAAGTTTGCGTTTTCAGGCCTCCAAAACGCAATTGTCATGTAAATGACAATGTTTAGTTGAAAACAGTCATGTAAACCGCCCCTGAATGCTTTGACTTTCTTGAGATGACTTTTCAGAAATTTTGAAAGGCTTTCTCATTTCTCAAGAAATATTTTTATAACTTGTTCAAAGATCTATCCCTATGTTTCTTGATGTTATCCACAGGGAGAGCAGGAGGATGGGAGTAGGGCTGGAAGTTGACCGGTGACATGAAGGTGAGTGCAAATTTAATATGTGAAAGAGAAGCCTTATAAAAGAAAAAGAAAAAAAGCCTTTTATTTTATTTTGGGACTTTTTGCCACTTTTATGGAGTGTACTAACCATAACCACCCAATTTCAGCAGTCAGCAAAAAGTAATTTCCAAAAAAAAAATGTCCTTTCACAAAAAAACCCATTCATTACACAGCCTACTAATGTAATTGATAAATGTAATAATAAAAATAAAATAAAAATTGATGTAATCAAATCAGAAATGACTGCACAATATAAAATTATTGGAACGATTTTGATTTTTTATAAGTTTAAAATGGATTATAAGTATAAAGATAATTTATTTAAAAAAAAAAAAAAAAAAGAGCAAAATATTCAGATGTTGACTATACAATTATTAGTATATCAGTTAAATATTAGAGAGTGTAGGGAGACCGACTCATGGTAGTGGGCAGTTTGCTCCTTTAATTGGTAACTGCAACTTCACTGATTGGTCAATTTCTCTTTGTGATCATGGGTAGTGTAGTTCTTCACTTGCTTTGCGACGGTTGAAAAAGTATGTTTTATATTCTATGAATGTGAGTGGATGTGCGCCTCATTTCACCGGAAATAGTTGGGGTACTTTTCACCTACTCTTTATGAATTGTAGGAAATCAGACATACTACTCAGTTCACATCCTGTTTTTCGACCTACTATGGTAGTAGGCATATTCGGACACAGGGATGCAGATTAGTGACCAGTGGCAATGCACAATAAGTGAGTGGTGATGACTCCCAATAGGTTTAGACAGTGAAGCTCACATGATTCGCCTCATGATATAGTTGGATACGAACACCTATGGGTTTTATGCCGAACATCACATTAACAGGAAAACAGGTCTTATCACATACACTTGTCTGAGAAAGTGTTAACAGTAGTACGAACTGACGGCGATATCTATGGACTTTTGAACTCTTCCCCGCCATTGATGGAATTTTCCGGCTTTACATGTTTTCACTGTTATACAGTAGGGGGCGCTTTTACACATCTTCTGAAAGAGCACTGAATCTCCTGATCAAAACACATGCTAAGAAGATGTAGAAACAAGCTATATCATGTGTAATCATATACATATGCGATGGACATTGGTTATGCTCATCTTTGCTTGCTCCTTTGAAGGTATCTTGAGTAAAACGGCTCTACATTTAATGAAGCACACACAGTACAAAAGACCATTTTGACCATCCAGTGCCGTTATGTTTAACACTTCTCAGAAATGCTCTTAAGAATAGTCTTAAGCTTTGACTTAAGTGTCAAAAAATTCTTAGTAAAAAGTAGGACTTGTCTAAGAGTAGGAGACTTTTATAAAGAAGCTAAAAGCAACTTTCAGCAAAGTCTATGACTGATTTTTAAGTGATGACTGAAGTGGCACTTAAGTGTTGTGAACTAAGGACTACAATGATGTCAACCCAAAATGGCCGCTGAATGGCCATTGAATCATCCAACAGTGAGCCTGGAAGGATGACACCAATCATTTAATCTAATTATAATAAAATCATTTAATTAAGACACTGAAACATGTATTTCAATATTTGAATTTATTTGTAAAAAAAAAAAAAAAAAAAAAAAGGATTTGCATTGCACAAAATTATCACCAATTAATAGTGTTGATGCTACGGAATCCTTTTCTATTGGTAAATGTCTCCTCATTTATAGTTGGAGCGATGTTGTGAACGTTACGTCACCAACAACTCCTGGGTAGCCCGAAATCCTCATAAAAGTTGCCTGTTTTGCCGCATGGTTTGAAGATCAGTTGGAAAGTCAATGAACCGCCATACAGTAGTGGCCAAAAGTGTTGACCAGCCTGGCAAAAATTGACATCTTTACCCTTTATCCAAATATTATTTAAATGTGTTAAAGTTTTTGTAAGCATATTGCGTAGTTGTGCTTAGAGTCAGTTGTTTTATAACTCAATGAAACATACCAAAGCATGCAAAGAAATTATGAACACATGCAAAAACACGAGAGAACCAGTGAAATATTAATAACTGATTATGGTGTTGTCAATGTGTTCTTTTTCCTGTGAGTTTTTATTTTATTTTATTTGTAAACCTGTAGCTGTAGTGTGCCTTTTTTGTCAAATAATTTTGTTAGATAAATACCTTCACTAAGGTATTTTGTTCTTCCTTCATATTTGAAAATAATGAACATAATTAAAACATTAAAAATATTTTCATGTTTTAAGCGAACTTGAAAGGTCATTATTCTTTTTTTTTCTTTTTTTAAATAAATAAAAAACCTCAGTACATTACTTTTGGCCACTACTGTATATTTGGTGTGGTCAGTGCCACAATAGTGCTATTTAAGACCCTGCTTACTGTGGACTGATGAGCCCAAGTCATCACCGGTGCACTGGTGCATTTTTGCCCAAAAAATTAATTATTAATTTCATTACTGCAGTCAGAGCATTGATTTGTAGAGTGGGAGAAGTTATTACATTTCTTAAAAGGTCAGTTACAAAAAGAATACATTTACGATCAAGATTTTATTGTTTTATCAAATCCCTGTCTTTGATGGAAAGTGTGTGTTCTCCTCCTCTCTGCTGCCATCTTGTTACTCCTAACTAGGTTAGGATACCTCTCGAGCACTTAGGAACCGTAGTCTTAACACTTAGGAACCTTTATGAATCACACTTATTCTTAAGTTTAGGAATAGGAGTAAAATTATGTCATTCTTAGAATTTTGACACGCTTAAAGAGCAACTTGCAGGTTGGACACCCCTATATAGCATAGTGTATGTTGATGATAAAACAACTAGATTTTCATAACTGGAGCGATATATAACTATGCCATTAACGATATTTTGAGATAAATTGTGATAAAATAACTTCCGCATCTATAAAGCACTAACCGGAAGTGACGATCGGCGAGGGAGTCCGGTCAAGTTGAAGCTCAGGTTACAATGGATGTGAATGAAGAAACCGAGTTCTCCGAAGTCGACGAGCAAGCCTATGATGGCCCACAGGCCTATAATTATGAGCCTCCTAGGCGAGATAGAGGCCAGGGGGAGATTAGGGGAGGAACAATGGGCAACGACCGAGTGTGTTGTGACAAACGCGGCAGTGAAGTCTGCTCTCTTTACCTGCACAAAACGCACCCAAGCCTTGTTTTTCCTAGAAGGAAAATGATGGACACGATGTCCTGACAGGCTGGAATTCGTGCAACCAGCACAAACACAACAATTTACCATAATGGCTTCTCTAAAACTTTCTCTGTCGCTCACTACTGCTCTGACTACATCTACACCCACAATGAGAGCGCTGAACGCGAGCTCTTATTTACCTCGTCCTACGTCATATGACGCGTTGCTAGCGTATTCCAGAGCCTAGCACATTTTCATCAAAATTTCTACATCCAATTAGATTTCATTAGTAATTTCTACATATGTGTTTTTAAAAAACCTCTTCAGACAATATCAAGTATTAATTCAGTTATAAATTCAACCTGCACATTGCTCTTTAACACTTAAAATTTTCCTCTGAGTGGATTTATACATACGGCCCCTGAAACAGAAGTGATGCGACCTGTTTTACACAATGCAGAAGTTTGTTACTCATAACCCCCATTAGCAAGTAAAAGACACTTGCGATTTCAATGGTAAAAGGAATTTGTTCCTCAAATTAAAATTGTGTAATTTACTCACCCTTATTATTCCAAATCTGTATGACTGTCTTCTGTGGAAGAACTGGCGTTCTTTTTATTTTTAGTGAAGTGCAATGTTTAAGGCTGTATTTGTCCCAAAGTGTTTGTATGAGCTGACTATTCTGGATTAAGCAGCTATTTTGGGGAATTAAGGGATAATTAAATGTGCTGTATAAGAGGTTCATGTATATTCAACAATATATAATAGTTTAAAACGCATATTAGTCCCATGCGACAGATAAATCTGCAGATTCAGATCTAAGTTAATGAATCAAATCAATGCGCTGAACTTCCATTGAACTTTGTTGTTCATGAAAAGAAACTGAAACTTGTTCTGTAAATGTTGATGAATTAGAACATTTCAGAAACCAGATTCCTGAAAACATGTCCTTACAGCGTAACATAAGACATATAATAGACACTAGTCCTCACAAGTGAGTGTCAAAACAAACAGGACTACGTTACCTGCGTCTTTTGTTTCTGGCACTAGTCGGGTAAAGAAAGCCCACGTGCAGTTCCTAACGTGTAATACCTGCAGAAATTGTTGCATTATCTGAGATCATCTGTGGGTTTTAACAAAACAAATGTTAGACATTGGAGCCTGACACTGAAGTCACTCTTTAAACTGCAGTGATGCAAAAGAAAGAGAATAGTTCATTCCTAGGCCAGAGCTGGTTTGGATAACAGGCCTTGACATGTCAGTTTTACTCCACTTGAGGTCATCGCCATTATAAACGCCTTGGACACACACCTACAAATTACAAACACACAATATTTTAGTGATATGGTTTTGTTTCAAGACCCAGATTTACACTGGACATCAAGGACCAAGAGTCCCAAAATCACAAGTAAACTAAAAATGTCAAAAGCTAAATAGTAAAAATGTATCATTTTGTAAAACAAGTGAAGTAACCCATATGTAACGTAGTCTGGTTTGTATTATTCTTATTTATTTTTTACCATACACAGTTTTTGTGGATGAAGTCATGTCATACAACCTGCCCATGCTGGAATCTGCCTGATTTGGCTGCGTAAAGTGACAGATGTTAGTTCTCACTCATTAGGCTCATTCTAATAATGAATATTATACCATGGTCTGGGTGAATACTCGATTCTGATTGGCTGCAGGGTGTCCATTAAAAAGTGATAGAGGACACCTAGTAAAGGAGTTCTGGTGAAACTGACTGTTTACCGTTGGAAATTAATAAATAAATGCGCTGGCTACATCAGCTGTGAGTAACCATAGCAACAGGCAGTAAACTGAAGGGTTCTACGAGCTGAGCTGAGCGGATATCTCCGGTTGCTAAATAAACCGTCAGGCGTAACCAGGGAAACCAAGTTATTGTTTGTAAAAACTTTAGATTTCGATTGTAAAACTAATTAAAATATAAACTAATGTTTTAAAAATGTATTATTTGGCAAGTGACCATGGTATAAGCGGGTTATAATGCCCTTCGAGGTGTCCATTATGGACAATGGACACCTCGTCGGACATTAACCCTTACATAATAATGAATTTTAAGTATTCTGAATGAGTGACTGCGTGCCCAAAGTTATTAATTTGCACAAAATACGTCCAAACCATCTCCATATAAGGACTTCCTGCACAACCTTTCCTTTACAGCATTTCGTCACTCACAGCAAACATACAGTATGACGATATCTCAAGATCCTCGAGAAATACCGTGTACCATTCTCAAAACCAGTTCAAACACAATAAACACCATTTATGCAGTCCCAAATTACAATGATTACAATCATTTTATCCCTTAAAATTCATCTTTGATAATCAAAATGACATATTTAAATGTTTTTTTTTTCTCCTGTGGAAATTTCTTCATGCCTTAAAATAGTTTGAATGTAACTCTACATCCTTGCTTTGTTTAGTACACTCGGATGAATGAAGATTCAAATTAGTCCCCGCCGTCATTCAGTCACACCAGCTCGGACTGCCTGATCCACTCGGTCAACTGTATTGGAAATATTGGTTTAATTCAGCCGTATGTTTGAACCAAAAACTGATTCAGAAGAAGAGGAAGAGAGAATTATACTGGGTTGTCTACAAGTCAATGAATCAGAATAGTATGTATGTATCACTCACTACAACATCAGACACATAACAGTAATTAATATGATTAGCCTTTGGCTTGGCTACGTTATCAAACAGCTAATAATGTGTTGCTAATGTCACAAAAAACATGTTCCCGTTCGCCATCTCAGAGTCAGACCGCTGCCTTCTAAAAATCTGGCTCCTCAGAAACGCTTTGAACAACTTATAAAGTCAGTGGAGAAATGCTCCACCCATCATGTTGACGGGATTGGATACATGTTTGTGACGGTAGGAAACATGGGCTGCTTTAAAGCACGTTTTTGAGACTCTTTGGTTCACTAGACTTTTAAGGAGAAAATACTCAGCAATGGACTGATGCGCATCTGCACATGGTTTGTCTTAAAGCATATTCAAATCACCAGACAGACATATAAACAACATTAAAACTTGATTTTCACCACAGGTGGGTCTTGTACATTTTTGTACGAAAGTGAATGAGACATATTGTCTGGACACGTCAACAACAAAAGACATGAGAAGCACTGTGACCTCGGTATTGCAAAATCATAGTTTGCTAGCATACTTGTGTTCAAAACAAACTGAAACTCCTTTAAGTTCTTGTTCTCCAAGGGCATCAGAAAACATTCCGGCAATAGCTCTTTTAAAGGGCTTGTTTGTTTGCATGATTGGCTATCATTCAAATGATATACCTCTAGGCCTCGTCTTACTCAATAACAGATGAATGAATGTGATAGCTGCATCCTGGTAGTGCTCAACTTTTCCGTAAACTATCGTTCTGTTTTTCTCCTCAGAAACGTGATGACTAATAGAAGCCATCACTGTAATTGAAAGCACACAGATAAACTTAACAGGCACGTGTAAAATGACTTCACATGTTGGGTTTTGAAAGCACAGTTTGACATACTTTTGAACAATGCAAAGTGTATTCGTGAATGTATTTTCAGGCCTGAAGGTTTTTGGGATGTTTTCTTGATGACTTTATTGTTTAGTGCTCATCATAGTCTGGCCGGGTGCTGAATGATATCAACAGATTGGCCTTCACAGATGAATGACACCGAGTGAAAGCCAACAGTGTGTCGACTCTAAGTGCCTCTCGCAGAGGGAATAGCTCCTCCGTGGGATTGTAAATTAATTTTCTCAGGGGTCCATCGTTTTTTGGTTCAGTTTGGGACTCTATTAAGGCCCCGTGATATGGTTTTAGTGTTCCCCAATGCTGGCGAGCCCAGCCTTTTCTAGTTTTACTGGTGTGACCCATTCAAGGTTGGCACAACCCAACTTCCCTGGTGAAAATTGTAATGTTTTTTGATAATATGCTTTGCTTACGTAGTAATGCGCAGATAATAACACTAAAGATACTTCATTCCCATAACAATTTTGTGACTAGCACGGAGACCTGGAGGGCAATACATCCATAGTATTGCAGCACAGGACTGTCAGTTTTCCATCTGATTTTTTCCATCATATTTAGATCATCTCTCAAAAGAAGAAAAATGTGAACAAAATGCAAGTTTTGGCCACTTGCGACGTACATACATACAGCACTTGCTCCAGAATTTGCATCACTAAAAGCAGTACATACTAAAACGCTTAACATTCCCTGACATACTAAAACGCTTAACATTCCTGATACATTCCCGAACATACTAAAACACTTAACATGAAAAATGTGTAACGTGCTTTAATGTACGAAGACAGTGATATTAAAAGATCAAATTAAACACACCTTATTTATGATGCATACTATTTATGAGCAGATGAGCCCAGAATATGAACGCAGTGCACAATTGAATGTTTTCTTTATAATAGTTTTCTATGGGAAAACGCTTAATGTGAAACTTGGCATGTTGCATTCATATATTGGGTTTTTTTCTGTTTTCCTGTACAAAGTCTGTTTTATTAATAAGGGGTATACTGAATTTAGACCCCCAATACCACTGTCTTAAAGTATTAAGCCACATTAAGCACATTCTTTATGATGGATTTCTATGGGAAAACCATTATAAAGAATGCTTAACATTAACATGCAAGTTGCGTTCCAGGCACATCTTTCTACCTGTAATAGATAAGGTGTATACTGAATGTGGTCTTTTAATATCACTATTTAGTACATTAGTACTTATATAAATCTGGTAAAAGTAACTGGCGCTCAACAGAGGGAAGTCTTGTTTTGCCATCCAGGTTGGCGTTCCTATTAGGGTGTGAAAACTACGAATAGCAGTTCATATTAGATAATGTTGATCTACAATAAGCCAACACTACCAAACTTACATCTAGTTAGCTGCTAGCTAGAGAGGGTGCTAACATGACGGTATCCAGCATCTAGTGTGCTGTCGGTTCTTTTTTTGGTAACAGGAAGTGGAATGAACTTGACCTATCTTTGTGACAGGTGTGTTCTGCATGCTAGTGCCACCTGCATTCGGCCCACACGTAATCCCCATTCTGCATGCTTTTGTCACACTTGCATTGTTCACATTGCTGATTTGTGAACAGTCAAGCGCTTTAGTGTTTAGACAAGAACATCTGCCATGTGTGCCAGCTGCCAACAAGAATGTGAAGCATCTCAGACCGTCAGATTCTCTCTGAAATCCTAGTTTAACTCTAACCAGGCAATATAAGTGCACAGAATAAACAATAATCACTTGTGATAAATCTGCATAACTCAATAAAAGTAAACCATGTAAATCCTTACAATAAAATGTTGATCTATTTCATGGAAGAGAATGGGTGATATTTGTGTAAGCTCATAGTCCGCATGAAAAAAAGACACATTTAAACCATCATGAAAACGAACTGTTATGACTTCAACAGATTCATAAGTCTCCTGCGACGGCCAGTTAACTGCAATTTCTCCAGAGCATCCCATTTGTCCCATTCCAAGCATTCTGGAGGGATTCCCTCTTCCGCTGCTTCCCCTCTCTATTCCTCCACTCCGGGAGACATCTATATTTGGAGAGAATTGTGAGAGCGCCCCAGTCCAGATGTTTTGCCAGGCCAACACCTGCTCTTAAAACAAGTCAGCAGGGAGCAACTAGCCCACATGCACGTCCTCAACGCTCTTGAGAAGCTCAGTCCCATCAGCTTTTCTCTTCTGGGAGCTGAGAGCCGCTGCGGTGTCTCGCCTCAAAGGCGCCCGTGGCCTCATTTACTGCAAGTCAGAGCACTTGGCTGTGATTGTTAGATGCGACCCGCTAGGTGTATCCGACAAGGATATGTAGACGGTTCATCTTACTGTTCATTAAGTGAGATGTCCCGTTCAGAACACCGGAAGAAAGGCGAGACGTGCGGTTTCGCAGCTTTTCCTCAATGAAGGCACGTATTACAAATTAATTGGCTCAATCACACGGTGTATCAGATTATACAAGCTGACATGCTGAAGGCATAGCCAACTGATGACGAACTTGAACTGTCCTGGCCTCAGCAGTGACATATTTGTCTACTGAGGTCTGAAGAGAGAAGCAATTATTGACATTAACATTCCATTGCTGCAACATCTGTTCATGGCCGAAAAAAACATTGAATATATTTTCAAGGTTTTCAACCAAACATCAGGATGTGCTAAACTTGTTTGCACAGATCTTCCAGTGAGTACCAATGGTTTATTTATTACTATAAGTGATGTTTTCTGGAGAACGCTGGTCTCTTCTGGGATGTCCTCTCATGAATAGAATGGCCTCATTCATGAAACATGAGCACGAGCAGAACTAATTTCTGTGCAAATTGTTCTTTAAATTATTATAGTTTCAAGTCATTGTATGGCCCAGGCTACAAAAATTATTTTGACAAAGTAAAAAATAAATAAAAAAATTGGCAAGGCAATCAGATCAAACCCTCAGTTTGGCGAGCACATTGCAAGCGTGTCCTGTCTCGCTTCTCTTATGTGTTCTTTAGTTACGGTGACTGACGATCTGATAGAGGCCGACACGTGATAAGAGTACTTCCACGTGCCAGTGCTGTTTAACCCAAGGTGTTATTATTAAGGTAGTTAGCTAAAAGCATGTTGGTTTTACTTGAGTGCTCTGCCGTGACAGCTCTGACCTGAAAGAAAAACAGTTTACGCTAATGGCCACTATAGAACCCCTTATGGCATTACTAATAATACAGCAGCAGGGCTCGATAAGGATGACTGAGGTTGGGCTAGTTAATGGGACAGACACTAGTGATGCATTTATGCCGTTAATCTGTACGAGGAGGCGTTTCTATCACGTTGAACAACATGCATGGATTTAGAGACTCAAAACTCATTTTAACATTAACAATGGTCATGTCACAAGATACTGAAAAAAGTTGCCAACTACCTCAAAGCAAAGTTTCTATGCTTGACAGATATTTATGTAATAATTGTTCTAAATGTGTGTTGTATCAAAATCTTAATGTTAAATTAATCTGACACAATTTAAAACCTAAGGATTTTCCTTGTTTCACAACACTTTTTAATTTGGTTTGGAGACATTTCAGGATGCAGCAGTAAGTGAAGTCGTGATTTTGCATTTACATCTGGGCTTATTATGTGACCGTACTTTTACTATTCATGGATAAATCAAGATATATTTATATATCATGATATATCAAGATAAATTCTTTATATATCAAGATATATATATATATTATATATATATATATATTAGGGCTGTCAAACGATTAATCGTGATTAATCGCATCCAAAATAAAAGTTTGTTTTTACATAATATATGTGTGTGTACGGTATATAATTATTTTCTATATATAAATACACACACATGCATGTATATATTTAAGAAATATTTGCATGTATATACTGTGTATATATATTTATATTATATATAATTTATATTATATATAAATATTTTATATATAAATAACACATTTTTCTTAAATATATATATGAATGTGTGTGTATTTATATACAGAAAATAATTATATACCGTACACACACATATATTATGTAAAAACAAACTTTTATTTTGGATGTGATTAATCGTTTGACAGCCCTAATATATATATATATATATATATATATATATATATATATATATATATATATATATATATCAGTTCTCCTCTGGCCAATGAACGAACAGTGTATGATTATGATTCAGGCAGCATTACAGGTCAGAGGTCAGATTGGATCAGAACATTTAGAATATTATCCAGTTCCATCTGGTTGAAGATTGCTCTGGCCTGGAGTGTGTGTTAATGTAGTGTGTGTTCATGAGATATATATATATATAGAGAGAGAGAGAGAGAGAGAGAGTCATGTAGTCGCAAAAAGTAACTCGAGTTCTTTAGATTTATTTCATATAACAGCAAAACCCAAAATAAAACGTAAACAAAACAGTAAACAAACCAAAAACATTAGTGGCACCACAAAGTATTGTACATACAGTAACGTCAGGTTCAGTAACAGACATCATGTCTGATAATTTTTCATTTTCCTTCTCAACTTTACAGATACACCATCAAACAGATAAAACCTTAGTGCCTTAAAAAGCCATCAACATCACATATATCCTCAACGGAAAATAGAGAAATATAGTGTTCATCCCTTCATTTCAAACAAAACTGCGTATTGATAACTATCTCGGAAGTGCTTTGCTTGGTCCGTAAACTATCCGTAATTAAGTATAAATGTAAGTGTTTATTTCAAGTTAGACTAAAAGGTTAGAAAAACATTTTTAATAGCATATCAGCAGAATATAAAAAGCTTGAATTGTAATATAAACACACACACATCAAACTCCATTCAACAAAAACACACAGGTGACACTTTTAATGTTTAAAAAATAACTTACAGAACAACAACTCTGTTACGCAAGACTATAACATTCATACTGAAAAAAGTTTTCGCAAATATATATATATATAAAAAATACTTTGCACATTAGAGCGTAAAGTTGTTCGCTCCAAGCTTAGATATGTAGTCAAAACATAATGCCTTTTGCCTAGTTGTTCTAGCCATTAAAAATCTGTTTTGTACGGAGTGCATATCATTAAGTGCAAAACATTTGCCTTTAACACATTGTGCATATTTCTAAATAAAGTTGTCAGATTTTGGTGGTCGTTTTGCATTTGATCAGCAGCAACAGTATTTTTGTTTTGCAGAACACCTCTTGTCACTATTATATTGACCCCCGAGTTTTAAGATTAGTGCTAATGCTTTGTCTCAGTCAGTTACATGTAGCAGTTTGTTCAGCGAATGTCAGAGTAGTGCATGGCATCTTTTCTTCCGATCCCCTGAACATAAGCTCAGGATCAAGCTTTTGGGCCCAGGGAGTGGGACACATTAAATGCAATGTTTTTGTGCTCTCGTTTGTTTGTCAGGAGTCTTTTGGGTTTCCTACAGGCACTGAAGGCTTTACTACGGTCCTATAATTGCACAGTGAGTCTCCCTGCAGTGAGAGGTGGTTCTTCACGCATCTGAGATGCAGCTCTGGATCTTATCAATCCACAGCTGGGCGCTCGGAGCATCCGCTGCACAGAAGTTGTACACCCGTTTAGTGGTCTTCAGCTGCAGGGACAAAGACAGAGATTTGAAGTGATTTTATGTACCTTTTCAGCAAGGAAAGGACACATTTAATTGATCAAAGGTGACATTAACTTCTGATGCACTAGTAGTGTTTTTTTTAAGTTGCCAGTCAGCGCCAGCATATTTGATCTTTTATGGCCAGCAGAATATGTTGTTGTATGAATATCTGAACATACAAGATGTGACCCTTGATCACAAAACCAGTCATAAGTCGCACGGGTATATTTGTGACAAAAGCCAACAATACATTGTATGGGTCAAAATTATAGATTTTTCTTTTATGCCAAAAATCATTTGGATCTTAAGTAAAGATCATGTTCCATGGAGATATTTTGTAAATTTCCTACCGTAAATATATCAAACATTTATTTTTGTGAGTGAATGCAGCACAATCTTGAATGGACAACTTTAAAGGAGATTTTCTCAATGTTTAGATTTTTTTGCACCCTCAGATTTTTAAATAGTTGTATCTTATATTGCCCTATCCTAAAGAAACGAAAGCTTATATATTCAGCTTTCAGATGATGTATACATCTCACTTTCAAAAAAATTACCCATGTGACTGGTTTTGTGGTCCAGGGTCACTTATATCAAAAGAAAGTACAAAGTCATAAAAAAGCAACATTTTGAACAAAATCACTTTTTTTGTTAAAGACTACATCCGGATCGGACTCAATGATCAAAACATAGATGGAATAGATCGAGTCCATCAACACCCTCAAAGCTTCAGTCCTGAAGCTCTTCATGGGTTCATCATTTCATTCGGGCAGTTTTGATTTATATGCTGTTGAATGTTTGATGTGCATAAGCAATGCTTTTATCGCTTGTTTCTGCTTCTTCGTCGCTTGCTTTTGGATCCAGAGATTCAGTATTATTTCAGAAAATGCACCTCCTACCGTATAACAGTGAAAACATAGATAGCTGGAAAAACTTGTCAGTGGCAGGGAAAGAGTTAATAATTACTTTCATAACGTTACAAAAGATTTCTATTTCAAATAAATGCTGTTCTTTTGAACTTTCTATTAATCAAAGAATCTGGAAAAAAAGGATCACTGTTTACACAATAAACAATAAGCAGCAAAACTGTCTTCAACATTGATAATAAGAAATGTTTGAAGTGCTTGAGCTCCAAAATCAGTGTATTAGAATCATGTGACAAGTTAAGTAACAATATTTCACACTATTACTGTTTTTACTGTATCAAATAAAATGTAGCGGGGTGAGAATAAGAGACTTCTTTAAAAAACGTTAAAAATCTTACCAACCCTAAACTTTTGACCGGTAGAATATAGTAAATAATTAATAGTAATTGGCAGTTCTTGTCCTGGATGCTGATTGGTCGTAGTAACAGCTATGATGTAAAACCAGGTCAACCATATTTCACATAGCGAGAACTAGCTCTTCTAGAATAAAGATGGCACCTACAAAATTCCATGAATTTCTTTTTCCAAATATTTTCAGTCACAATGTTAGTACAGTCACAGTTAAAGGAGCCTCACGCGCTGTATTATCACCGGGTGGAATACTTACATCAAAGAAAGCCTTTTCACTGATGTGTTTGGGGGCTCCTATGGTTGGTGTGGCGATCAGGACAGACTCCACTTCAGCCAGGTCAATATATCCACGACAGCTTGTGTCCTCATCCGTCTCATAATACCTCAGCTATAGAGAGAGTCGTTTAAAATACAGAAGTAATAGAACGAGGTAAGGTAAAGTGCAAAATACCACAAGTGTAATCAACCACTCACCTGATGTTTTGTTATGTCCAGAACAAACCACCTAGCTTTCCACGCCTTAAGTAATGCCCCTCGCTTGTAAAGAATTCCCTCAAATGACCTGTATAAACAAAGAATTGATAGCTTGTTTGCTTTGTCCATGAAGTTAGTTGAAGCAGTGTCGACGGTGTTGTCTGTCACTGTTACCTATTGTCTTCATTCTTCGGGGTAAACTGATTGTAGAGTGTGGCTGCTCTGCGATTCACACCATTGACTGCAGTGGGGCTGCTGTCCTCTCCGAGGCCGCTGTCAGGGAGGTGTAACATGGAGCGGCGCTGATAGGCCTGCAGGTTGGAAGTGGGGACCAGGCCAGAGATGGACACTGACTCTTTCCGCAGCTGTGAGATTAAATGCACAACAGGTGAGATCAGGAGATCTGAAGACAGACACTTTACTACTTGTTCACTGCTTTGGTGCTTTTTAAAGGGGACATATCATGAAAATCTGACTTTTTTTTTTAGCTGAAATTTCACAGACACATTCTGGGGACACCATAGATTTATATTGCATCTTGTGAAAAGGGGCATAATATGTCACCTTTAAAGCCTTTTTCACACTGCATTAAAGCTCCAGCGTCAATGCAGAAATATTAATATGGCCGTGTAATAATATATGTTGCTTTTGTGTGTGTAAAACTGTGTACATGCACATTTACAATATACTATATGGAAAACTAAACAGGTAAGATGACAGGCAATTGAGGCTACATTTGTGAAGGAAAGAGGAACAAAAAATAGGTGAAAAGTACTCACAGTAGGGCTGTTTTCGACTAAGGATTTTCATAGTCGAATCTGATTCGTTAGATTTTGCCATAGTCGAACCTTTTTTATATAACGATATCCAACGATATTGCGAGCCATCAATCCAGGCTAACGTCAATTATTACCATTCCATGATATTAATAATTTCACTAATAAGCAAGCTTCATTACAAGTGACAAAAAGGTCACTTAATATTTTATTCCAAAATTTATTCCAAAATTAGAACATATTTCTGTAAGAATTCGGTGAACGTTCTACGCAATCCAATGTGGCGGCGCTCTTAACAGATGTTTGTTTATTAGGTTACAATTCCTCAAAATAAGTAAAAAAAAAAAATTATTCTCTCTCTCTCTCTCATATGCAGTGGACGCGTTCATAAACGGCACCTAAAAGCTGTCACTAAGAACCAGAACCAGCAAAAGTAATGATTATGAATATGTAAAATATTTCAATGAAACATTTTAATTGTTTATTAATAAACAAGTGTTTTCTGTTTCGGCTGCAAAGATGAAGTTGACGATAGGCTAGCCTACTAACTCGCGATCTTCGCAGTGAACGCGCCGGAGAAAAATGCACATTTCGGATTACATAGTTTTATTTTGTTTTGAATGGTTCTGTTTAAAAGTAGAGATTTCTGTAGATAATATATATATATTTCTATTTTTTTTTTAGGTGTGTGAGGCGAGTAGGCTACCTTATACGCTGAGTTTCGGTTCATGGATGATAGCTTAAGCTCCAGGCAGGCGCTTGCGCCTCCGTATAGCATATCTCTGTTATATTTTTATTTATTACTGTAAATCCAGGAAATTGGATAATGAAACACTGATTAAAATTAAGATACAATTAATACAAAACGAAATTCGTTTTAAAAAAAGGCTTTGTGCTTTCTGTTTGAGGTCTCTGTGAAAGTTTTAAAGCAGTCTTTTAGTGCCGCTTTCAATGCGGTCGCGTGCGTAATGGAGAACTGTCATGTAACATTGTTGTTTCCTCATAAATGCATAACACTTCCCTACTATTCGACTATGAGGTTCATAGTCGAATCAGACCTCTCCGAATCGAATCGTCGAATCCTCGACTATTAGAAGTCAGCCCTAACTCACAGTACTCACATTGCCCTCCATTTTGAGGTCTTCCTGGATGCTGTCTAGCAGCTTCTCCAGCGTGGTGTGCCAGGGCTCAGACTGCTGTCCCAGCTCTCCCTCCAGCCTCTCAATGTCCTGCAACCATACAAGTACATTTTAAAGCTTCCTTACAGGTTCCTTTGATCAAGCCCTATTCAGATGGGATTAGTTTAACATGGAGAGGTGGGGTAAAGTCATTATAACCAGAGCTTTTCAGTGATTTTAGTCCCGTCCGAATGTACCATCTCAGTAATCATTACGGACAATGTCAGTAAAGATCACAGCGACTTTTACCTTTGTAAAAAGGTCTGGAAAATTACCTCAGATAATGCTTATCCCGTGCAAATAGACCAGCTGTAAATATGTATGTAAATATTCTGTCATTTCCTGTTTAAAAGTAGTTTTCCATGGTTTTTCAAGTTGAAAAAGCATTCAGTTGCGTTCTAGGTGGTGGAACAAGTCTGTGGCAAAACTCGAGTGTTTTCCACAAGCCCCTGTTAGAGGCATAAAACTTCTTTTAGCTTTAGGTAAGTGCCTATTACCAACAGAATCCAATCTGAATTAAATTAATTTAATTAATAAATCGTTCGACCGGGGACCTAACTGTTTATATATATATATATATATATATATATATAAAGTTATGTGTCTGTACAAATGATATCAGGATGCAACGTAATACGCACATGATGACAGGAAGGTGAAGGCGGTGCGTAAATCGAGTTACCCCTCTCACTTTTGGTAGTTTTACTGAGATTTCTTATCCCGTGCAAATTGGCCATTAATATATTACAGACGTCCTGTGGTAAAATGACATTACTCCATCTACCCTTATAAAACTAACCCCGTCCGAATGGGGTTTAAGAAATCTTTGGTTCCTGCTAATGTCTGAACTTTTGTCCTCACAAGCAAAAGCAGACGCTACATTTTGCTGGTTGCTTGCTTCCTATTTCTTTGGATTTGTGGCAGGAAACATCGAAAACTCTGGACTAAATCCTGATCTTCACAGATATCAAACATGGATGAGAGCCTTATTGTGGTTTGAAAAGATCAGAATTGCTGATAAATCCACAAGGAAAGCCATAAAAAGCATGGCATAAAAATACAAAGTATGTTTTTAGTTGTCCATTTTCAGCTGTGCGGTGACTGTTAGAGACCATACAAACAGAAAAAAAACATCCATTCACTCTTCTGATTGGCTGTGATTTTGAGATTTTGGCCCTGATAAAGAGAAACTAAAAATGGACAAAGACATATGGACTCACAGCCAATAGTTTGGTGATGGCATCAGGCTGTGCGCGGCTGACACTGCTGTAACAGGGCCAGACGATCCTTCTCTTGGTGGTGGCGATGGTGTCTGAGTCTACCGAGCTCTGTGAGCGCACTGCGATCATACACCAGTCATAAGAGGGGCCTGTGGACAGCGTCTCCCCTGTGTAGAACTCCCATGTTGTCAGATTGGGAATCGAAATCAATGGTTTCAACACCGGCTAAGAAGAAAAGGACAGAAACCATTGTTTATTGGATATTTCAGTTTTGACATTATATAAAGATGCTGTAAGTGATGTTAGTCGCTGTGTGCCAGAATTAGTCACCCTCCCTCTTTCCAAAACCTTGCCCTATCTTTACATGCACTCATTTTCATCAATCGGAAAGAATCCAATCCGATATCAGATTCTGAAATTTCAGTGTGTATGAACACTAAGGCCTGGTTTCACAGACAGGGCTTAGATTAAGCCTGGATTAGGTTTTAGTTCAATTAGGACATTTAAGTAGCTTTTATAAACGCGCCTTAGAAAAAGAACATTACTGGTTGCATCTCGAGACAAAACAATGGCATTGACATATTTTAAGATATGGCAGTGCAAGTTTCTTTCAGTTAAAACAGCTTAAACATGCATTTTAGTCTGGGACTAGACTCAAGCTTTGTCTGTGAAACCGAGGGTAAATTTTGCAATCCGATTTAGATTTGTTTCGCCGGTCGCCCCGTTCAAAACCGAAGAAAGCCAGATGCGATAAATAGAGATACTACAAGCATAATTGCCATTTTTGCCTTGATGACATGTTTGAAAAGAAAGCTGACATATGTCAGAAGAGCTTTTTAAGCAAATATTTAGTGAATATTCAGTGTCCTTCACTGATATTGATGTAAGGTATAAATAAATGTTCATCACGGTATTGTGCATGTGCACAAGGTATGTTTGAATCGTTTGATCGGATTTTAATTCAGATTGAGCTCAATCTGATCGAATGAAGTGTTTACATGAAGGCTTTTCAGTCCAATTGAGCTCAATCCGATTGTAAACAGATAATTTGCTATTGACATTCAGGACATTTCAGGACTGTGAATTCAATGATATATATTAGGTAATGCGGCATTATTTTCAGTGTCATTCCAAAGCAAAATAACCTTTAATTTAGAAGCATGATACTAGTTCTTTCTCATCCTTAAATAAATCTTGTTTAAGTTTCAAGATTAGAATGTGCAGCCCCATTTACAGTGTTTGGTTGTAAAAAGGGAATGGGAAAGAAATAAGAAACAGACCACAGGGTCCTTTGCTCTCACTAAACTTCCTCAAATATGTTTTTATTTGGGCTATGGGTGACTATGGATGAACTGATTCACCCATTTTGAAACAATGTCAGGGATGACTGCCGGTAAGAAGATCCCTATGTGAAAAACAAACTTTACTCACAGCCTGGATTTGAGCATTCTAACTATTTATTTTTTACAGACTGTGACCACCTGATTCAGATGTAATGAGACTGCTTTATGAGGTCAAAGATGTTGTTTTGCAGTTGTGGGGAACTATTCTTCACTGTGAATGTGATCTGGCAATAGACAACAACATATTTGGGACTGGTCACCAACATAACCTCTAAGCAGAGTGCTCTAGGGTAACAGCCAGTAGAGCTGTCTGGTGCTTCGACACACACCCAGATAGACTCTTTACCTCTGTCTCTGATGGGCTGTACAGGTAGTTGAAGAAGAGAGGGCTCTTGCGGTGCATTCTGTTGATACACTCCCAGATACAGACTCCTCTCTTGGACTGCTTTTCTCCTTTGTCCTCAAACAATGTGCCTTTATTGAGGAGACACAAAGGAACACTTGTTAATCACACATTACCCAGAGTAATGCGATCAGGTGTGAAACAAAATATTAGAAGTCAAGTCTGATAAGATTAGCAGCACTTAAAAGAAGTGCTTCCAAAGGTCATCAAGGCTGTTACAGGTAGGTAAAACTTTTCTGAGCAAGACTGCACATGTCTGTTGTAATACTATAATGTCATTCAAATCCATGTTTATTTCAAGAACACATCTGAAAAACATTTGCACAATAAAGTAATTATGACAATAATAAACTAAAAAAAAGTTGTGCTACACACCGTGCTCCAGGCGCTCGTAGTCCGAGTCCAGAAGGAAGTTTTTGAAGCGACTGGAGATGTAGTGGTATGCCAGAAACTTCAGATAGTATTGATTAAATTCAAACTCAAGGGGGTACTGGTTATGAACCTGGAATAAGAAAGTTAACGTGTCATATTGGAGGAGTTTTTTGGCCTCATTTCACGGCCACAGTGATTCGACAAATATGAGTAGGACACCACTGAGACTGCGGTTCAAGAAAATTATTAGGAAACGCCCAGGAAATGATTAGTTGAAGAGATTTTAAAAAGTACCAAAATAACAGCAACAGGAGGGACATAATGTGATAATGTGCTGCCAGCAGGATCTAGACAGAAGAGCTTGTGAATTTCTCACACTCCGGGCCACCTGGACTTCCTGGCAAAAACAACAGCTGCCTCTAAGATGAGACACTTCTATTTTCAGATGCATTCGCTATATTTCAGTGGTTTGTGACATTGGAGGACCTCTGCTGGGTCATTGAAGTGCTCTACGCCTTGATTTCATCACACATGCCTAAAAACAATGCATGTCTGTAAAACCATGGGAGTGGTGCGCATGTCTCCAGAGGGAGAAAAAAAACTTTTCCTGCCCTTTACTTATTCTAATGTAGCACAGACTTAACAGAATCCCCCAAATTGCTGTTTTCCACCGTTTGTGCTAAATGTGCGGATGTTGGGAGGTGATGGCGAAACACTCAAGGAAGTACAATGCTGGCTGCAGGTTGAAACACCATCTGTGTACGATCATTTCAAAGGGGGTGGGGGGTGGGGGGTAGGAAGATGGGCCGAACAAGCGTCTCTGTCTAAATTACTTGCCCACCATGGGGATTGCAAAAGGAAAGCTAGAGCATGCATTCTGACAGCTGAGTGCATCTCATCCTCCTCCTCCTGGCTGGACGCTGCAAGAATGCTGTGAGCTCATGGACGAAGCATGGTGAGAACAAGAAAGGGGTGTGTGTGTGAGAGAGAGAGATTAGGAGTTATGAAGTGATTCTGGGCAGTGTGTGAAAAAGAAAGATGGAGCAATTGGTCATTTGTTTTTTTAGCTGAAACTTACTCAAAATGAACATAGACGGACCCATTTAGTGCAACCAGGGGTTAAGGTGTCTTGCTCAAGTACACAATGGTCATTGGGTTCATGAGTCACTACATCTGTTGTTTGAACCTACAGCCTTCGTTTTCCAGCCCAGATCTTTAACCATTACGATTCCACTACCCCCAGATGATGGAAGACATCAGAAGATCGCATGTTCAAGGATCATCAAGATCTCATCAGCCATTACTTCCTTGAGCAAGACACATGACCCCGGGCAGCTTTGGATAAAGGTGTCTGCTACATGACTGCCTATAAGGCCAACTTGCCTGATGGACACAGTCAAGAAACTGGAGGAAGATGGGAGTAAAGCCGCTGCCCTGGCTGCTGGGGGTCAGGGTGCCACGTTGGCTGAATTTGTGGCCAAAAGACAGCCACTCTTTCTCCAAAAGCACCTGAAAGCCCTCTAGGGTCCTGTAGAATGGATCACTGAGCACCTGCGTGAGGGAAACCACCTACAGAAACATTGGGAGAGGAAGAGAGGAAAATAACCATGAGTTGCAAACGGTCCAACGCTTGCTACGTGCCCAATGCAAGTAAATGTTGGCCCTATTGGACCTGACCCTTGCTGACCCAATGAAAGTATCAGAGACTGTCGCAACTTGCACATCCCGACAGCTTTTACCTGAAAACAAAATTTACCATCAGTACCAGAACTCCATGTGGCAGACTAATTACATGTGCAATATTCTGAACACTAAGGGCAAGATTTATTAAACAGGAAAAATATGTTGGGAGTGTAAAGTTCTGCGCGTGATCTTCTGATGACACGCAAATTAAAGAACACAGATGCAGCCGGATCATTTTCACAATGACCGACGCAATCTACCAAGAGCAGCACAAATTAGCGTCTGGTTTAAGACATGCTTTTTTGAGGCGGTAAAACCAGCAAATTGACTAATGCAAACCTTAGTAAATCGTGTTGCGTGATTCATTTAAATACTCTCCTCCCATAAATGTAGCATCTGAAAGGGAAACTCCTACAAAAGCATGCCTGTGTCCATGCCTTATCAGTGCTAATTTGTTTACTGCGTGTCTTTAGTAAATCCTGACGGTTGTTTTTTAACGGCAAAAGAGGGTTTGCGCTGACGCAAGCTGTTAGTAAATCTGTCTTCACATTTTTGTGACAGGTGCTGTTTCCCAGAGATTGGCTAATCTTGAGTGACACAATGGCCTGCACTGTTTGTCACAAGAATTTAAAGTCGGCATGAAATCAAAATTGACCCTATTTACTTAGTGCACATTACAAGTTGAGTGGTGAACAATTAATCCAAAAGTTTATCCACAGAAGAAAAATACAAAATAAAAATTTGCCTTTGTAATCTTTAGCCAAAATCTGAACATTTGTTTCCCCTCTGGAATGGCGTTCCTTTGTCAGTTTGACGGCTTGGGATTAGCGTTGAGGTCTGCTGAAATCAAGCCCTGCCACCTATTCAGTATTTCAGAGATATGTCACAATACTGAAGTAAAGACACCTGGTATACGCAGTTTTTTTTACATATAATCAAAAATGCAAAATACCAATTAAAAAAAAAGTCTGCCAGATGCATAATCAAATTTAAATTTCTGATGCAGTTTCTCCTTTTAGTCAGAGCAAAGCTATTTAAAGCTTTGCTCTAACTAAAAGGAGAAACTGCAACAGAATCTGTTTCCATGAATTATATAAAGATGATTATGTTAAGCATTATCAGAGCAATATCGCAAAGCAATAAGCAATATCACAAAACAACCTAGACTAAAAGCATGGCCACATGACAAAGGCATGATTTTGTTCTCCAACAGAGCCAGACATATGGAGCCTATTTATATGAATACAGCAGAGAGAATGACAGAATGGTCAGGGAAAGTGAACAGTAATGGTCTTGTTCAGACACGTGCCTGATTCTGGCGCTGACCACAGCTAAATTTTACACCCCAGTTGACAGCCAGAGAACACAATTCTGTTTCTGATGACCGTTAACTGAAGTGGACATGGAAAATATGAGCTGTGTCTAGACAAGTGTGCCTCTACTGCAACTAAATAAATCCTTAAACATCCCAGTTTCAACTGAAAATGATAATTTCGCAGAGGGGTCTTGTACCACCCTGAAGATTTTTCTTTTGCATAACAATCTGCTGATTACACACTATCACTTAAGGCCCGGGTATACTTCATTTTCCACGTTCTGCTCTGTCTCGCAAGCCTTTCAAAGTATACTCCTTTGGCCATGAGCGCAGAAAGACGCATTCGGCACGTGCGCAATATCTAGTGGACTTTGTTTTTAAGTCACTCGCCCATGCGCTGTTGTACGCGCACCATCTGCGTGGACACAAAATTAGGCTGCATGTGGACAGTGTGCGTGGACGTCTGAAGAATAATTTGGGCTTTAGCCTCGCCACACCCCCTTTTTATAACTCCGGGCCCCCCCCCCAGGGGATGCGCCAACCAGTTTTGGACCCACTGCTATAGAACACGTGTGAGATGATACTCACCTGAGTGGTGATGTCCCAGCCATCCTCAAGACTAACTAGTACGGATGATCCACTGTCCAGTAACTCCACCGCAACCAGAGCCAGCTGCAGCAGCTTGTGTAGCTGTTAAACACACATACAGAGTACAAAACAACACATTCTCAGTTCCTGTACTTTTATTGTAATGTGATTGTGCACTGCTGACTAAGAGCTCTCGGAGTGTCTTGGCAAGGATCTTTACAGATAATATTGTTTTAGTGTCTGAGACGCTGTGGAGCGTAAGGCCAAAGGGGTTTGTGAGTGCATGGCTTTTAGTGTGGTAAGCAACTTTGTTTTGCTTTAATTGTGTCATGCAATTTTCCCATCTTTGTGTTGTATAGTTTCCCAGGGGTGTCTAGTTTTGAGGAAGGAATTACCAACAGGGTCAAAGTCACACAGGTCAACGTGTCTCTGGTTTTCTCACATTGCTATCAGTGGATTTGCCAGATATAGGCCAGTCACAATAAGGTGAAGGTGCAGGGGTAGTTTAAATACAGAACTGGGTTCTACACAAATAATGTGTGTTAAGAGGTCATGCTAACCTGCAGCATCCATTCGCTCTCCTCCAGAGCCTTAAGGAACGATTCCTCCGTGTCTGAGGACATGGAACTGGGTGCACATGCCCTCAGAAGCTTCTTGAAGGAGCTCTTCACCTGTCTGGTGTCTGCAAACTCAACCGGCACCAGTTCACAGTTCAGTGCTGAGTCCAGTTTTAAGCCCTGCCATGAAAAAGCATTTGGATTCGAATTTTTTACTTTGTTTTGTTTAATTTCTGGACAAATCATAGCATAAAAACAAACATTTGGATTATGCCTCTGGGTGTAAAGTTGTGTAGAAGTTTTGCTTATTTACAGACCAAAGTCACAAATTTGTGTATCAAAAAAGCTATTATATTCTATCCAAGACCATAAATTTGAGAAGACCGACTATTTTACTAATATGGATGAAATTAAATTTCCACTTCAAAGGCATCAACAAAAATTCAAAACAGACAGTTCATGTGCTAAGCAGGACCAGCCAAATAACTTAGTTTACTTAACTGTTAACCTCTCTGCTGATTTTTTCCAAATATTCATCTTCATATTTTACATTGAAGGTTAAAGGAACACATCATCGATAAGCTAAAAAGCAGCACAAAGTTCCTTCAGGCATCCAAATGTGATGTAATTTCAGCCAAAACAGACAAATGTCGATAAATCAGGGCTTTTATAAACGGCTATTAAGAAGTCCTTATCTAGTCTTTAATTTATTATGCACTGGGCAGAACACTTTCAAAGTATTGCAGGGTGATATGACCTAGTACACTTCAACACAGAAATGAAAAGCATTTTAGAAATGAATGCTTCTTTTGGCCTACTTTCTTGTAAAATTACAATGGTTCATCACACAAGGTCAGCATCAAATCCTTAGCTTCTTCTCTCTAAGCACTGATAGTAAGTGCAACACCTTTACCCTCAAGTGAGGCTTTTCACCAAAGATGTAGAGAGCGGCTTGATGCTTGAGGAGTTGGGTCTGGAGGGTCTCAATGCCTGTAGGGGGCGCCAGATCCTTGCTAGCCAACCGCGCGCCCACGTCGACAGCGGGGTGCTGCATGAATCTGCTGCTAGACCGCAAACTAGCCCACACACCTTTCAGAGAGAAGGGGTACAACAGATGTATGAACACAGGTTAGGCAGGAGTACAAAAAAAAACGTAATAAAAACAAACAAGCGTAACTAATAATGACTGAGAGTACTATATTTTTATTGGTAGCTTAAAACCATAATCAAATTTGGCAAAATCTTAAATAAACATGTACGGGGCAGGAGATATGTAGAAGTTGAAGTGTGTGTATATATATATATATATATATATATATATATATAAATATATATATATATATATGTATATATTGGCATCCCAATACATACACACACTGGTCAAAAGTTTGGAATAATTATGATTTTGTTTTTTTCAAAAATTAAGTCTCTAATAAGCAGTTTTTTTGCTCAATTATTATCAATTATTACTAGAGATTAATATGATTAATTATTAATAATCATTCTTGATATCATCAATGTTGAAAACGGTGTGTGTGTGTTTGTGTGTGAGAGATCCACTAACGTGTTCCTTTGGAAGCACTTCATCATATACTTTACTGACTTCTCTCCAAAAATTTGTCCTGGAAAGTTCAGTTGAGAATGATTGAGTCATGAATGTTAACTGGCTTAGTAAACAGGCTCAATGCGGCTGCATTTTAGTGATGATGACTCAAGTGACCTGTCATCAGCTAAAGCACTAAGATACCAGTGAACCTCACTACAACTGCTTCTGTAGTTCTGTAAACCAGAAAAGTCATTGGTAGCCTCACCTCAATGTGGTATCAATTTCAGACTCTATGGATGATGGATGTATGGATAGAGGTAGAGAGCACATGCATAGTAAGTTAAGTATGGATTAGGTTAGTAAGAATGAGTAAAACAGAGAAACTATACCTTGATTGTGAATTCTTCCCTTAGCTGAAGCTTTTTGGTTTGAGTGAGTGAATAGTTTATCCCTGTACCCGAGTACTGGTAGATTAAGGGTGCAGGAGTTGGTGGTGGCACAGAGGAACAGGAAATAAAAACAGAAGACAAAATTCACACACATGCAACCATCACTCTTCTCTGAAGACAGACAGGACAGTCATTAGCACCTCAGCTCATGAGACAGACAGGAGAGAGAAATGCTGGTTTGAGATTTGAGGTCGACCAATTTATGGAACTGCTCTGCTAATGCCGGGGACACACTACATGATTTTCATCGATGTTGTTGGATCGATGTTCTTCTCACACTACATGACAGTCTGGAGTACCAATAAGTTGCTGTTGTGTATACATTACACAACATTTCAATAGGAAGAATCGCCAACAACTCTGTCTGGTTTACAAACTACACTTCACAACCAAACACACACGAGAAGTGATACTGACCAGCATTGGCGCTTCTCTCAAATCGCGTCTTTGATAATACACACTACGCGATTGTCACTCACGTGAACGCTCACCAATTTGCAACCAATTTTGGGCATTTGTTGGTGATTTCTACAAAACTGTCGGCAAATGAAAATCATGTAGTGTGTACCCAGCTTAACTCTGACACGAATCATTTATGGCGAGCAATCGCTGATTTATGAATCGCTTTTATTGGTCACAGTACTTATCTTTTTTTATGTATATTAATTGGGATTATTGAGATTTCTGGTTTCACTATAGACTGCACACAGGATTTCATAAAAGCTATGTGAAATTGGAAAATTCGAAATCTGCTTTTTGCCCCCATAAAAATGATCTTATTGGCAAAATGCAATATTGGTCAACCTCAATCTAAGATCACCTGAAGAATCATGTGAAGTATGCAAAGATGGGGCATCAATGAAGACAATAAGATGGCTGAAGGTTTACATGAATGACAGGAATTATATCAATGAGATGAATATATGAAGAATAGAAGAAAAAAAAGGAAAAATAGAAAACGTATATTTTGAAAACTAGATTTTTACATTTTCTGAAGAAAATGCGAGTGGTGCTTGGCCAAACAAAACAAAGACGAGTCATTTCACTCGGCTGCCATCTTTGAAACACCCTCTATGCATGCAAGTAAACTGATCACCAAGCTTACGATTAAATTTCATATTTGAAATCACCATGAAATCTGAAAACAACTGTCTCAAAATATTGTTTCTAAATGCTCGAATCATGACAGAAAACTGCTGGACCAGCTAATGCACATGCGCAGTCCTAAGCGCGCCTCTCAGAACACTGACTGTTTCTATAGGAACCGGAGGTTTTAACGGCAGCTGTAGTGATGCGAAGACTTTCCCAATCAGCGATTGGCTCTTTTCTTTAGGAGATGGGACTTATTTCTCCATATTGCGTATTGCACTTTCTCCCATTCATAGTAATATGAGTGCACTGTCTTTCTGCATATGAAGTCTTTGATACAAAACTTGCGTGACCAGTAGGGCTGTCACTTTTGTGAAAAAATCCTGTTCGATCTTTGAGACAAGTGTTCATTGAATCGATTGTAAAATCGATTTTTCATGTCTAAAGACGTTTCCATTTTAAACGCCAAATAAAGGCAAATCCACGGACAACTAACAGGCATTAGGACGAACGTAAAGAGGGCGCTTGAGATACGCACAAGTCAGCAGTACTTCTGATTTATTGGTGTGAAGTTTCGTGCACAATGACAAACAGGAGTGCAACATACTCGAAAAACAATGAGTAGAGTGGACTGCCATTACATCAATGAAAAACATTACTGCAGGCTTCAACATGGCTGTGTTTACGATTATAAATGTCAAACGAATTTCACCTACATAGGCGATTGTAGCCCGTAGCCCGAATCTGTATCTGTAAGCATGAGGCCATTAAAATCGATTCCCTATTTTCTTTTTTGAAACTTCTGTTGGTTGGTCCGATCGATTGTGCAATCGATTTTCGAACGTAAAGTGACAGCCCTAGTGGCCAGGGCATTGTTATGTGGTTCATTGATTATTCTTGGAGGTTATTTACTGGCAAAAGTCAAAAGAACCCACCCTCCAGTTTCTAAAGGGAATGTCTCCCCATGAAGTCACAAGATTTGAAATATCGATCATGTGGCTCTAGCCGGATGAGACCAGAATCAGACCAGTAGATGCTTTTACTACTAACAATAAAAAAATATATATTTTAACCAAAAATGAGGAAGTGAAAAATCAGTTCCACATTTCTGTGAAAAACACATGATGGGAAATGTCTTAGCTTGCACCTGCTTGAATATATTTGGCTGTGGTGAGAGAGATCCATCTGATTTCAGTGCATAACAGGAAAAAAATGAGTCTTCAAGAGCAGCTGCTATCTATAACCCAGATTTTGAGAAATATTATGAGAAACATCATGGAGTTAACATTGAGCCATCAGCTGAGACTTGCATCTTATACACAGTCTCTGTTAAAATCATGAGCTCTTTTCCAAGAACTCGACTCATCATGACCTGACATGAAATGATTTATGCTAAAACTTGAAGTTCAAAATAAGACATAACTGAATATTCTGTCCTCATTTGTTCCAAAATCTTGTAGTGTTCTTTCTTCAGACTTTCACATGGGTTTGGAAAGAAATGAGTGAATAAATGACAGAATTTTCATTTTTGAATGTCCCTTAACATAAAATTCTCTCTCTCTCACACACACACACACACACACACACACACACACACACACACACACACACACACACACACACACACACACACACACACACACACACACACACACACACACGTGAGTGTTTGGTAATGGGAGAAGATGTGAATATCTGTACAGGTGTTTCTAACCACCACTCTAAATTGGATCTATGTAATACCCTTCCCATGATGTACAACCAAATACAAGACATGATCACAGCAAAGACCTTCCACTTTTATGCTTGTAATATCATTTTCATTTTCTGTGCAGATATTGACCTTACTGGGAAGGTTAATAATTCTGAACAATCATTCACAATGGGCGTTCTGAATGTGGCTAAGTGTCTGCATGTCTTGCTTTTTGGATTTTATGAAATTCTCTGCACTTTGGAGGATTGTGGCAAGTTACAAATATCTGCAAGTTCAGCAGAACCATCACCGCAAAAAATTAAAGAGCGGGCCAAAGTCAAAGCAGCATGATTGTGTGTATGTGTGGGAAGACTTGCGGTCTGTGACAGAACACAGATAATGAGATATCAAGACAGAAGACAGTCAACTACAGATATCAGATGAAGGATAGGGAATTTGTTTCACGCTAAATATCCCCTTGGAGTCGGCGGAAATGAAGAATAGAGGCCAACTCACCTCCTCTGGTGAAGCTATTGGTGAAGGAAATGTCCAAATGGACTGGGGCCATCTTTGATATTCTTGTTGCCCTTCTTTCGCTTGCTAAACAGAAAAAGATCACACACCATGCATCACGTACAAACATGAGCAAACAAGACATCACAGCCCTTTCCAAACCCTGGTGAGGTGCTAACTGTCAAATACCAACATAGATAGCATCCTAACATTCAGTAATGGATTGAAACATTGAGCTGAATGTTAGGTAAAGCAACGATGCAAGGCATTCTGGGATTGTCGCATTTGTTTGCTTGACTTGCTGTTGGAAAAGCATTCATGTTTTGAACAAGGCTATGATGCCTAAATGCTTTGTAGGTAGGCAGCTCACAGGTTTTGGAAAAGAACACATCCCAGCAGTCACTGGATGTCACTGTAACGTCAAAAAGACGTTGAACTCCAATGTTGGGTGGATGTCAAATTTTGGATGAACATGAAAATCGGGTTGACAATCAAAATCGAATGTTGGCTTGATGTCAGCCCTCCAAAATTGGAGAGATGTTGAATTGTGGTTACTCAAGTCAATACCAAAACTTATAACCAACAAAATATCAAAGTGCAATGATGTTATAATTGATTTTGACCAAATGTTGGTTATTGATGTTGATATAATGTTGGCTAAGACGTTTAGAAGCTGTTGGATTTTGGTGGCAATGAACTATCAATGTTGAATGATGTTATAATTTCGTGTTGTGTGTATGTTCACATTATGACATTTAGCAGATTATTTCACGTCAATATGATGTTGGCATGAGATGTTTGGAAGACACTGAATTTAAAAACAAGAACTTAAGACAAAACATCAGTATGCTATGACAAATTGACAATTGTTACTGTAGTGGAATTAGTTACTGGTAGAAACTGGTTGTTGTAGTTAGTAAACATGTCAACTGAACTTTGAAACCCTATTTTTCAGGCCATAACAGACGTGGATTAGTACGGATCCGTCTAGCTTATGGATGCTGATGTGACTTGGTGACTTTTGCCTTAGTAAAAAACATTACTGGTGTTCATCTTGAGACAAAACAATGGCACTGACATATTTTAAGATATGTCAGTGCAAGTTACTTCCAGTTAAAACAGTTAAAACATGCATTTTAGTCTGGGACTAGCTTAAGCCATGTCTGTGAAACAGGAGATAAGTGTTTTGAAGACACAACACTGCTAAGTCAGATTCGGGGTCCAGTCTCGTCGCAACCAGTTCCACTACACTTCTGAATCTCATTCTGAGTATCAAGACTGAAGGTCTGTTTTGAATTGAGAGGACTTAAAGCTGCCATGCAGCACTATCATCAGAACTAAGATGAGCCGTTTACTGGTGAGAGAAGGCTGCCTTTTACCCAGCAGGTGGGGATAAATGAAAAATGAATGGTGGCGACAGAGCATAGCTGACGGGGCAGGATCTGTGTGGTCTGAGCCATCTGCAATACGGCTGTGGAGAGCAGTGAGTGCAAGGAGAGAGATGGATGGGAGGTGACCTCGTCATGTCCTGCTCTCCTTATATAACCACACAATTGTGCTCCAGTTCCTTTGGAGATCAGCCCAAAACATAAATAACATTTTGTGCAACCAAGAGGAAACCAGGAGGAGATAAGAGCCTCGAAGAACACATAAAGGGGCAAAAACAAGTCTACACAAGAAGAATCAGGCGTTAAGTGGAGGATGCACCTGATATCTTTGCAGTACCTGGGGACAAGCCGATGAGGGAACGGTTGGTGAGCGTGTTGCTGCCGTGGGGTTTGAAGTAGATGGGGATGGAGCTGAGGATGGCCTGCAGGTATTTCTCCTGTTCCAGACTGCTGGAGGTCTCTGAGGAAGCCGGCGCTGGTAACAGCAAGAGAGCATTATTAGAACAGTTGTTTCTGTCTTGACTTCTTATTATTCTCACATAGCCAGACCTTTGAATAAATCAGTGGTTCTCAACCAGGGGGCCAGAGAAAATATCCAAGAGGACCACAAGATAACTTAAAATTATTTCATTATATTAAAAAAATAAAAACAAACCAAAAATCATTATGTAAACAGAAATCATATTTTCTTTTCCCCCTATTATTTGTTTTGAGGAACATACAGAATCACAAAACAAATCGTATTTACTTTAATCTAATCAGCAATCCCAGTTTCTGTTGATAACAGTTTGAAAACAAGCATCATTGGCAGAATTACAGCAGAAATATCTTATGGGACCAATATGAAGACATTTGAATATTGCATTGGATAATGGGGGCCAGCTTTTGGTCAAAAAGGGTCACTGGACTAAATAGCCAAAGGTCTGGTCCACATTGCAGCTTATTCTGGCCAAGAACCACCTACGACAGGAAGACTGAATCAGACATTGAAAAAGTGACCCACCACAGTTTGTTTTCTTTATGTTCTGTTTGGGGTGGGTTTTCTAAAAAATAATAGACAGCCATGAAAATATTTAACTAATGCTGTGGTAGTTTGTGTGAAAAACATGGCTACCCTTGTCAAATCCAGTGATTATTTCATCCTCAAAAGTGCTTGTTGTATCAATTTGGTACCTTGTAAAGAAAAACCCTGTGTTCTCATAGTCACCAAAGTTGCATAAAGTCATCAAATCAAGATTAGTGCTTTCCAAAACAATGAATCAATTTCCAGTGTTGTGTGCAGCATGCATTAGACAGTCAGTGAACAGGCATGTCGTCTAGGGCTGAGAATAACCTTTCATCAAAATCATAATATAGTTTTAGTCAGAGCAAATATTTACACCCCTTTCACCGTAAAACTTCCCGAAGACTGCTTGGTGAACTCTGCATATTTTCCTGCACAAACATACCTGCTGAGGAAGGGTTCTGAGACTTGAAAAGCCCAACAACACTCTTGCTATGAAAACCTCCCGAACGAAGTAAAATCGCTTTGGTGCGAGGGTGTTTCCAACACACAACTGGCAGACGGTTGTGCCGGTAGCAGCGGGACACCTTATGGAGACTGCTGTCCTGCACGGTGTGAGGCACCACCAGGAGACCAGGGTAACTGCAAACCACACCATTTAGAAAAGAACTCATGATTCAACAGTAATAGCTAAGAAACTGCTTCTTCTAAAAAAAATGGTATAACAATTGATGTCATTGTT
The DNA here is from genome assembly GCA_022828995.1 of Vimba vimba. Taxonomy (NCBI): domain Eukaryota; kingdom Metazoa; phylum Chordata; class Actinopteri; order Cypriniformes; family Leuciscidae; genus Vimba; species Vimba vimba. The sequence goes on along the minus strand of CM040818.1, from coordinate 6,107,943 downwards.
TTTCATAGTGCGCTCTGTTCCAAAACCTTGTGAGCTACCCACCTAGACTTAAACAGCAGTTTAAAGTCACAATGAAGTGGAAGTATCAACGTATTGTGATGCACATCTGTATGGAAGCTTGTTCCCGCCATGGAATAAAACAATTTAAAAGAAAATTGCAACTTTTTATCTCGCAATTCTGACTTTTCTCAGAATTTTAGGATGTAAACTTGCAATTGTGAGTTATAAAGTCAGTAGTACAAAATATTACAAAATATAGAATTTAAACAAGTAATTGCGAGTTTATATCATGCAATTCTGATTTTATAACTAGCAGTTGCAATGCAATTCTGAGGAAAAAAAAAAGCTAGTTTATATCTCGCAAGTTTACGACTCTGACACTGTGAATGTCAGTTGAGTCTCACTGTTTCTACAGTTGCTGTCTATGTAGGCATTGGACAGCATGGCTGCTCACCAAGTTTTCGAACAAAGTCTAGGTGTTGGGTTGCTTCTTGCCTGCGACATAATGAGTAGAGCCTGTTGACTGCCGTAACACGGAACTGCTCTCCGCTTTTAGACCGTGTGGAACTAACACTAATGGTACCCAGGCCCAGCCTCTGGTAGTCACGAAAACAGGCTCGCTCCACTAACTGCTCCATGGTGGACTTCTCTGAGGCCTTCAACGTGCTGCTGGAGGGCGGCTCTCCATCATCTGAGACTGAAACACATCAAACAAGTGAAGGACCATGACTGCTGACACAGCATATTTTGGTTACACTTTACAATTAGGTTCTATTTGTTCACATTAGTTTATACTAGTTGACAAGAACTAACTAGTTTTAAAGCATGTCCAACTTTTACTAATACATGTTTTTAAAAAAAAAGCTGGATCTGTTAATATTATTTATTAAACCTGAGCTGGGTAGCACTTTATTGTACAGTGTCCTTGTTACACGTTACATGTACTTACCATAGTAATAGCAGTAAATTATGCATAATTACATGCAACTAAACCTCAACCAAACCCTAATCCAACCTTAGCTCAATAGTAAGTACATGGTGTTGATTAATATTACACATGTAACAATGGCACCTTAAAATAAAGTGTAACCCAAATGTATTACTCACTGTTATTTAATGTTAGTTAAAGCATTAACAAACTAATGGGACCATATTGTAAAGTGTTAGCAAAATGATTCTTTGTGAACTATACTCACTGGAGATATCATCATCCTCATGCCACGTCATGCGACTGCCCTTCTCGTTTTTCTTAAGAGTGGATGGGCGGCCCATTGTGATCTTGCCGGCCCTTTTAGCCCCTTTCACAATGGTCTTAGATAGGGTGCTACAAGAAACAAGATTTTCATTTTAAGGAACAGTACACCAACAATTTTTGTCATCATTTACTCACCCTCAAGTTGTTCCAAACCCTTATGACCATCTTTCTTCCATGGAACACAAAAGGAGAAATTAACAACATCTTGGAAACTCGTTTAAATATAATGAATGTGAATTTTCACACACATACGTGTTCAAAAGAGCTCTTTAGAGAAGTAGCAATGTCTAATTCATGAGTGAAATCTGTTAAAACACAGTTTGCAAAACTGGTCTGAATGATTTATTCACAAATTTGACTGATCCAGTTCTCAAGTTCAGATGATGCAGTCATAGTGCTTAATGCACGTAAAGTTTGACAAACAGATTGGCGAGCATGTTTACATGCACACAATAACAACCAAAAAAAAATCGGTGTATTGAAGTAACCTGATTTACCGGTTTATATGCAAATCAATAACCTGGCAATTCAAGTAAACCACATTTACAAGACTGTATTTAAAAAAACACAGGTTATTCCCCGGTGGTGACGTCAAAATGTAAGCATCCACGTATTTCACTCAGGGTATTCTATTTATTATGTGAGTTGTGAAGTTAAAAAAACATTAAAAACCCCAGAGTATATCAAAATGTCAGCAGGAAACTCATTCTCCTCTCATATTTAAAGTTTCTACAACTGTCCCACTGGAACTTAGGCTGCACGAGATGAGAACTTTTTTATTTATTTCTTGGGTCAAAAAATTCAGAGTTTATGCAATATTCTTCTCCTCCCCTACCGCAAAACACTCGCTGTGACTGGAAGCACTTAAACCTGCCGTATAAGGATGTGTTCCTGTCACATATCACACATGTGCACTTCAATAAGACGACAGAAGGCAGGTTAAGATGTTTAAATGCCGGGCGAAATCGGGGTAAGGGGCAAAAATCAAGCTCTGTCGATCGATTTATTACCTAATGACGATAAAGGAAAACGGGTTAACATGTTTACACACTGTCGATGCACTGATGTAAATGCAATGATTGTATGCCTTACGAAGGCTTAAAATATAGTACAGAGCTGTATGGTACACACTTTTTAATGCTTGACAACACCAGCCCTTTTTTTAATTTCATTTCCACTGGAGAAAGAAAATCATGTGGGCTTGGAATGACATGAGGATAAGTAAATAATGATAGAATCAGAATTCCTAGGATATCAAGGGTAGTAAAAAGAACCAAATGTTAAATTTACATTATGTTCTCTCTATAAAACGTATATTGCACTGACCGGAAGCCTGTGTTCCTCTCTTTCTGTTTGGGTAATATGAGCTGTGGTGCCATCTGTCCTGCTGCAAAGGCAAAGGTGCTGAAGATGGATGGTGGGTAGCGGATCCGTTGCAGGTGTTTCCTGAAGATCTCTACCATCTCTGAGCTCACCTCCTCGTCAAACGCCACCTTAATTAGCTAAAACAAAGCGGGATATATGATCAGAAATTACCACGGTCCAACTACCATAACTAGCCAGATTTACAGAGTATATATAATGGACCATTTTCACAGACTGTGATGATGCCTTTTCAGTTATTAACACTGTATATCTAGCATTTTTTTAAAAAATATTTTCATTTATAACAAGAAAGGTTCAATTACATAACAGTTACTACTGTTCCTAAGACAACAGCTGAGGGAGTGATGGCAAATTTGACATCTTTCTCTCTTCTGACCAAAGTAATCAATCTCTTTATTTTTTCCTCTTTTGGAAAGTCATAGAATTGCTATCAGTTATTTTTTATTTTGCTAAAGGGGAAAATGGGAACGCAAAAACTATATTTGTTGTAGTTTTCGTTCCTCAATATATAAATTTACTCAAATATGATGACTTCCGCTTCTGAGGAAGACGGAAATGTGAAAAGCGTCCATAGTTCAGGATACAGCCGCCACACCTTCATGAAGCAAGAAAATCTGCAAATAATCATTAGAAATTTTTCAGGGCAAGAGAAATGACTTGCAGAACTGCTCTGAGCTGGAACTTTTCTGTGGAGAACAGTCCAAAAGGAGGTTTGGCCACGTGAACGCTTGTCTGCGTGACCCCATATCCCTCAGCACTCTTCTATCTGACCTGATCTCTCCTGTGGACTGCAGGTCTTAATGAGGGCTTGATAATGTACCCCAGACACCGACTGCTGGCAGTCACACGTGGGCAGACCAGCACAAATGACCCTCCCTTTAATACATGGCCTGATTTTATAGCTTAAGTTAGTAAAACGATAGGAATGAGCCATAAAATCTTTATGGCCCTATAGTCCATGCATAGTGAAGAGCACAACATGTGCTTCTCTTGCTCTGTCCTCATCCATGAAGAGACTTATAATGAGTCAAACAGAGAGAGCAGTCTAAAACGTGCACATTCCTCTTCAGCAAACATCCCTGCTTTAAAACAGACCGCGCTTGGCTCATTGAAATCGGAATGACTTTTTTGATAAAACCTGGGGTGGTGCGTCACAACAGAGAGGTCGTGCTGTATGTTCAAACCAATAAATAGGCATGTAGGGAAAGCTGACCACTTCAAATAATGGTGTCTGCGCGCGCAATAAGTGGGCGGGCAATATGCTAATGTTTCGTTTTGATGTCACAACGAAACGGCTTATGACTCATTTGAAAAACTCAGTGTCGACTCTTACTTTTTGAAAGACAATAACTTTATATACGGTGCACTTTCAGATTTAAAACTTTGCAGGATGTTTTCATTCACTTAGAGCTATGTTACACACTACATGAAAGGTCATTTTCAAAAATCCATAAGAGGGGCACCTTTAATGACAGAGCCATATATGGGCCATTCTACAGAATTGGTGCAAACTGCTGTCCGACAACCAAAAAACACATTTAAAAAGCATTTAAGTATTCAAATTTTATTATCTATTGAATCCCACAATCATATTTAAAATATAAAATATTAAAATTTTTGATCAGGAAATATTTTTGTGTGCCTCTCTCTCATTATAGATAGGTACCATCATTTTGAGGGAAATGTGTTCAAAAGTCTGAAAATCTGTGTGTAAATTTAAGGGACGTCACTACCTAAAAAGCAAACTTTTTTGGGCGTTATTCCATAAAATGTAGTTTTTATGTGTGTACAACTGTTCAGAACTGTGCTAGGTAACCATGTGCTGGCTATCATCTTTGAACTAGGCTCAAAAGTATCTCTAATTTGTCACTAGAGAAACAGTCACTACCGAAACATGTGGTGAAGTTTCGGTTGTGTTTCGTTTTTTGTGTTATTCGATAAAATTTATTTTTTATGTTTTTAACAGTTCAGAACTGTGCTAGGTAACCATGTGCAGATTAGCATCTTTGAGTTAGGCTAAAAAGTATCTAAAATTGTCACTACCGAAACAGTCATGACCGAAACATGTCATCATTGTTTTGGTAGTGACAAAAGGGAACACATAATCATTTATTTGGAGGAAATAAACAAAATTTTTGTACAGTTATGCATATCATTAGTATCTTAGTATGTTTTAGTATACTGTGTGAGTTAAAATTCTGTCATGTGATGTGGTCGCTACCAAAACATTACTGTCACTACAGAAAATGTGCCGTCACGACCGAAACATGGATGTTTAGTCTAAAATAAAGTATACTGAATTATCAACTAAGATGTTATGATAGTGTTTGGTTCAATGTATATTCAAACTAATGAATCCTTAACTTTGAAATCAGTATGATTAACTTAATGCCTTTTACAAAGAAAGATTGGATTCAAAATACAACAAATCTAATAAATTACACTTGAAATATTGTTAAAATTGTAATTGTTATTGATTTACCTGTGAAAACTTTTTTTTAAAAATAGCACAAAAAAATTATTTACAAGGTAGATGTAAACAAAATGTTAATAGGTCAATATAAGCCTTCTTATTAAATTAATTATTATTGTGTTTCGGTAGTGACAAATTTGGGGAGAGGAAAAATATTCCAAAACTTTCTGAAAATACAATATGATAATTAACTGCACAATTACTAAAAATGTGTACCTTGGATATTATACAATTTGCATACATACAAAATTTGTGGAAAAAGACAAAAAATAAAATAAAAATTAAACTCTGACTTTGAACCAATTCTGTAGAATGGCCCATATAGGACCCTTTTACGTCACGTTTCAATTAATGGTAGACACAGCTTTACCCACTGTCACATCTTACCCCACTCTCCCCTATATATGATGCGTCATCAGCCTTTCACTAGCTGCCCACTTAGTGTGTCGGTACCTGGAAGGAGGAGGATCTCAGCTGAAGCCCCTCCTGCATGTTTTGCTGTAGCTGGTTCTGAATGGTGATCTTTTTCTCCTTAGTTAGAGTGGATATCGGAAAACTTCTGATCACAGCCTGTTCGCCAACTGCACACACACACAGACAGAGATATAAACGCATAAATACAGCTCTCAGAGGTAAAACTCTCTAAATAAAGAAAACTGTAAGTTCAATTAAAGGATTCAAGCAAATTTAGGATCAACTTGGTTTGATGTCAAACCCTGTGAGATGCAACTTGTGGCAGCAAATTTGAAAGTGCATAAAAACACATGATTTAAGAGCTACAGCAGAGGGTTTTATTTTCAACAACAAAAAAAACTTTCCCTCACACAAAGCTATTGAATGTCTTCAGATGACTTGGAGGAGTGGCCTGGGCATTCTGGACAAATGGACAGTTCACCCAAAAATGAATATTCTATCATCATTTACTCACATGTCCTTTCAAAGCCATAAGACTTTGTTTAATCTTCAAAACAAAATTATTATAAAGTATTTTTTATGAAACCTGAGAGGCTTCTCTCCCTCCATTGAAAATCCAAGTAACCAAAACGTAGAAAATCCAAAAAGTTAAAAAAAGCAAAAAAAAGCAGCTGTTGTAAAACGAATCCTTATAAATAGAGCAATACAACCCAAGTCTTCTGAAGAGATGCGTTCGAATTATATGACGCACATATTTTAATTTAGGCTTTTATCCAAACAGGAGGGTCATCATAAGTGTTGTTACCTAATGGGTCGTGAGGAGTGCCTTTGAAAACGATACGGTAAGTGGTGAGGAAGAGTGCTCCCTCTGCTGGCAGGATGTGTGGTCCTCCCAGAAGACCCCCAGTGGCCTCCTCTCGACCGTCAGGGTCTAAGACCACCCGCAGCCCCTCGGACACCAGCTCCTCTCCAGGCAGCAGGGCAGGCCGCAGGATCTTGGGCTGGAGAAAAAGACCAGGAGCACATGCTTTGGTACAGAGACGATTATATTCACAACCTTTCTAGTAAAGAGAAATATAAGGCCCTGTTTACACCTGGTATTAAGATGTGTTTTGGTCGATCGGATCACAAGTGGACGACGCTAAATACAGGTGTAAACAGGGTCTAAAGCGCTTTTGAGTTTGTCCACTTTCAAGCACTTCCGGAGGTAGTGGAAAACACATTAGACCGGATTGCTTTCGTAGTGTAAACGCTCATGTGGTCGAATGAACAACTGCAAAATACCGGCTACTCTCCGCCTACTGATATAATGCGTAAACATTATGGGAAGTGCACTAGCCAGACGGGATTTAAACATTGTCGGCTGAAGATCCAAGTTTGTTTTGAAGACGAAAAACGTACCAACCACAATGTTCTCTCACCATTCCTGATTTCTAACACACTTGTGGCAATCAGAGCATAAACGAAATCTGCTACAATGTATGGCTTTTCCGAAGTCTCCGGTCACGTTCTTATGCAAATTGCGCAAGCTTTTTTTTGTCCATTAGATCGAAAGATCTGAACAAAAAAAAAAAAAATATTTTCCCACCCTTAGACCCTCCCCTTGAAGAAATCAGGACAGAAGTGGTTGAAAGTGGACAAAGGAGTCGGATTAAAACACCAGGTGTAAACGGAAATGTGTCTCCCTCGTCTACTTGTGATCCGATCGACCAAAACGCATCCTAATACGAGGTGTAAACTGTAAGACTACACTGTTATTCAATTTGCACCAGCAAAAAAAGGCAAGTATTTGTGGTCTGGTTTTTGACAAATAACAAATGATTCTCTTGATGATGGAGTAAGCATAAATTATTAGGTTTAGTTCCAGGCACAGTAATCACACTCAAGCCTTGTGTGTTTACCACCAGAGAGACAAGCCATCAGTTTTTACACTGTCCAGACAGTTGTTCTGTCCAGGCCCTGTCCAGTGCCATTATCTAACTCATTAGTTGGATTCAGAAGGGTGACAAGAGCTGACACTGAGCCGACTTTAAAAAAAAAAGGAAAAAAAAAAGGGGAATTACAGCAAGTATTTGTTATGTGGAAAACTGCGGTATTAGAAGAACAGTCCACTTCACACTGGGGATGCCAGTTGGGTTCTCCATCAGCCTCTTCCCTCGATTTGCACACTAGTAAACAATCTACCATGGTGTCTTTTTTCTCTCGAAAAACAAACTTTGTAGACAGCAGGACTTTCCAGCTCAGAATTTTCTCTTCAACCAAAGCATCTCAGAAGCCCAGCACAAAAGACGGATTACTGTTTATACCTGATATTATCATGTGTCTCAATTGTTTCTCCAGTGACCATTTATAATCAGCTTTTGACTCCATGACACATCACTTTCAGTTTGTTATTGAAGCCAGGCAGTATTTTCTGCAGAGAACGGTAAAGTCAGATGCAGGGCTCTAGATTGCGACCAATTTTTTGAGAATGTGCGAGTTAAAATTTGCATGGTTGGTCACGCACTCAATCGGTGTCTGCCTAATTGCACTTTCATTAACGGCCGCCAGCAACCGTGAGCGGCGTATATTTTTTTCACCATGCATGTTAACCAGTGAGTGCATTCACACCGGGAGCAGGAGCATCACGTGAGCAGCAGTGAAGCGGGGATTTTGGCGCAGAGCTGCGCTGCTCACGCTCAATTGAAGAGAAAGCACACTTGATGGACAAAACAAATGATTTCCCACAAGAAGTGATCCAAATGCACAGAATAAGCATGTCTAGTGTGTTTTAACAAGAACTGGAGTATGTCAGAAACAGAAAATGAAGAATCACAAATATTTATAGAAGATTTACCCATTTAAACTTGTTTATAAATATTCAGTTTGGGTGAAAGTTTGGTGTATAAAAAAAAAAAAATACAATTAACGAGCCAGAAAATATAATATAGAATAAACTTTCTTTTAGTTCATCAATACACAGACAGGTAGCCTATATAGGCTCTAGCACTACCCAAATCAAACCCGAGTGTGTGTTTTTTATCCGTAGAGTTTGCTGTCTTGTAAACATATCTAAGTATACACTGAACGATTCATTTGTGAATCTGACTGATCCGACTGCAGCTGTTCTTGAGTCAACAACTCACTGATTCAATGGCCCGGTCAAAAAGAGGCAAGATTATGCCAGATTATTAAAATGTTAACGCAATTTTGCCTCATGTGACGTCTCTAAATTGTATTGTATTTGTAGCCACATATTTGGCTTGACCTACACAAATTTATTTTTCATAATTTTTAAAACACTATGTGGTATTTCACTTTGCACACTTGAGTTATCAGTAACTTAAATTGATATTTTAGTATATTTCAGTTTAATGTTTTGATAGTGTATAAGTTGTTTGGTAATAAAAAAAAGTTTGCTTATTTGGAGATTAACACATATTAAATGTCTGCACTAATCTTTCTTATTAGTGCTGACTAATAACTAAATAATAAACATAGCTCATCAATCAGTACTTTTTTCTCATAATACTTAAAGGGTTAGTTCACCCCAAAGTGAAAATTATGTCATTAATTAATCCTGATGTCGTTCCAAACCCATAAGACTTTCGTTCATCTTCGGTACACAAATGAAGATCTTTTTATTGAAATCTGAGATCTTTCTGTCCCTCCAATGACAGTCTACGCAACTACCACTTTCAAGCCCCAGAAAGGTAATAAAGGCATCATAAAAGTAATCCATGTGACTCCAGTTGTTTAAACTAAATTTTATGAAGCTCGCGTTCGCGCAAAAACGTCTGCTCTCGCATCACCACAATGCGCATGTGTCGTGGTGCTCACGTGAATGCGCATTGGAGATTAATATTTAGAAAATAAAGTGTAAATTATGTTGGGGTTTTTTTGCGCAAAGAAAACACTTGCGTCACTTCATTAAATTTTATGTTAAAGGGGACCTATTATGCAAAATTCACTTTAGTATGGTGTTTGGACATAAATGTGTGTTGGCAGTGTGTGTACACAACCACCCTACAGTGATAAAAATCCACTCACTCCTTTTTTTTTAATCCCCATAAATCATAAGCAGTCTCTCCAAACGACCCATTTTCAGAATGTGGCTTTAGTGACATCACTAAAGCCACAGGCTCCACCCCCGAGTGTTGACTGACACTGCCGTTATAACTTAGAACCGCCCTGATCGAGTTCACTGCGAGTTGTACACATCAGCCATTGCTGCAGCAATGCACTCACGAGAAGCGTCAAAGCATCTCCCAAGCGTTGAAGGCGTTGTAGCTGGATGTATTCATTCACATAGCTCTCTTTATTTACTCTTGAAATCTGCCAGCCACTGAAGACGAGGTGGATTAATTTTGTTTTCAAAGAAAATGCTCCCTCAACTCTACAGAAATTTATGTAAGTTACTTATGCACTTCTTATACTGTTTACTCAGCTCTAACAGCGATTTTCTGAAGAAAAACTGATGCTTCATCTTTTGTGTGACATACAGTAAACTTTATTAAACTCATCAGTATATTTTGTGTCATCATTCAGACAATTCAGATCGTCAGACGGAGTCCTACAGCAGGCTTGCATTAATAGTGTATACAAGCAATGCCAAATAGGTTATAATCGTAATTAAACTAAACTATACCTTTTCCAACTCCATACAGCATATATTCTCTGACTCTGTAGGCATTTTTATGGTCGAAATGAACACCAATACTGTGACTGTCTGTTTTATTATTATCATCTTCCCTGTTCTAGCTCTGATCGCGGGATTCGCGGCTGCCCCCGGTGACGTGAACCAGCAGCTCATTAGCATTTAAAGGAGAAGCACTAAAACAGTGCGTTTTTCACAGACCCAAAAAATGATGATTTAAACGTGCTGTAAATAAAATTCTGTTGGGTATTTTGAGCTAAAACTTCACATACACACTCTGGGGACATCAGAGAATTATTTTACATCTTGTGAAAAGGGGCATAATAGGTCCCCTTTAATTTTAAACCACTGGAGTCACATGGATTACTTTAATTATGTCTTTATTACCTTTCTGGGGCTTAAAAGTTGTAGTTGCGACATCAAGGTGAGCAATTACTGAAAGAATTTTCATTTTTGTGTGAACTAACCCTTTAAGTACATTAAAAAACAAGTACTTTTGTACTTTTTTTAACATTCAAAACGAGTACTTGTACATTTACTGAGAAATATTTTATTAGGGTATCTGTACTTTAACTCAAGTACTTGATTTGTGTACTTCGTCCACCAATGCACATCAGTGATAATAAATCTCCAGGTCAATGGTGAATGGTGGCAAAATGTTTATGCAATTACACATTTTATGCAATGTGTAAGTCTGCATATAATGCACAAAGCAGCTACTGCTATCAAGGAAACTGTAAAACATTTGAAGAGCAACTTCTCTATGACCAAGAAAGCAAATCAAATGACATACAAGCTCTGCGTTATTTTCACCAGTGGGGAACAAGTTCTTACCTTATGAATAGGAGGCAGTCTTCTGCTTTCTCTATGAACCGCCTCTAGAGTCTCCATCTGCATTGCCACAATACCTGAACAAACAGATACATACCTTGATACAGGAAACTTTCTGAACTGGTTAGGATATGGGGTGACAGTACTTTTTCAGTTTAATACTGCTTAATATCTTGAATTGTCCTTGAACTTTAATTATCTTGAACTTTAAACTGCATTTTTTAATTGTATAATAATTGTCCATGCAGTTTTGACTACAAGGAATATTTGTGAAATAATAATCACAAGAGAGAACTGCTGAAATTAACTTAAAAATATACACTTGTATACAAGTACTGTATATGCATTTTAAAGGGATGGTTGAATATGATTTCACTTTTCTAACTTTAGTTAGTGTGTAATGTTGCTGTTTGAGCATAAACAACATCTGCAAAGTTACAACGCTCAAAGTTCAAAGCAAAGGGAGATATTTGCTTTTAAAGAAATCACTTTTTAAGGACTACAACAAACGGCTGGTAGAGACTACACGACATTCCTCCCGGGTTAGTGACTTCACAAACCCTAAAATTTACATAAACCCCGTCCCCGGGAACGCGATTTATAGATTATCAAGACAGAATATGCTAATCGATGACTAAAAGATAACTACACATAAGCTACATAAATAACTAACCATTCAGAAATGTCCTGTTGCATTCTACATGTTGTCACTTCTTCTTGAGTCTCTCCATCTTTCGGACTTCGGTTTGAACATAAAAGTAGGGCTGAACGATTTTTGAAAATAATCGAATTGCGATTTACTTTTACCAATATTGCGATTGCGATTTAATATGCGATTATTTTTTAAGCTCTTTATCTTTTCTATTATTCTACAAAAACAAGCAATAAATCATTGTAAAATAGGGAAGGGAATCTTTAGGCACCTCATGAGCCGATCTATTTTTTTTCTTTTTAATTAACTGATCTTATTAATAAAACTTAAAATATTTAATTACATATGTAATTATAAGTAGGCCTACTTTTAAAAATAATTACACATTAAAAAACTAAATACAATTACATGTTAATAATTTTAACAAATATAGCTTCAAAACAAATAACAAAGAGGGAAAAAAAAATATTAAGTATAAATATAAATATAAAGTAGGCTGTCTGAATGTTTTCATCTCTTTTGAAATTATAAGATGTGGTTTGTCCTGTCTGTTTAATAACTTAAAGATATAACTGACTGTGTCACATTATTTTTTGCGTCATAAAAGCATTTTGAGATGCAAGTACATTTAACCACGTAGACGGAGTCGCTCACCGCCTCTTCACAAAGCGCGCGCGAGTATTTGAAATTGAAAGCAGCTTGTCGGTGATTTTCATATTTTTAATATATAAGCCAACTGCATTCCAAAAGAAATATGATGCCTTCGTAGAGCATTTGTAAATAAAATACCGGCAGCCGAGACCACGCACTACAAAAGTAACATCATGCAAACCGTGCGTAGGCCTATCTCATATCTTGTGCAATGAAGCACGCGAATGTTCTTGTAATTCGCTTCAACTTTTCCGAACTTTATAAAATATTATTTTTTGGAAGGTTCGAGTGGTGTCGTGTGTGTGTGTAAGAGAGAGACAAAGGAATTAGAAGCAAGCAGAATACGGTTGTTTATAAAGCACACGTAGCGTCATCACATTTCTGTGTTTAAAACTAAGCTCAGACATAAATCTGAAATTATCTTAATCGATACAGAATCGTTGGAGAGAATCTATAACACAATATCACATAAATTAAACATAAACTGTTATTTCCTGTAGCCTATGCCAGGCCTATATGCGTAGCGTGCCAAGTTGATGCTTCATCTGCAAGACTGGTTTACTCTCGCATGTCACGTGACCAGAGTGTAATCGCAGCTTTGCGGTTAAAAAAAACGCATTTCATCATATCGTGATATTATCACAAATGCAATTAATCGTTCAGCCCTACATAAAAGGCTAAAAGTGTCTGAAATTTCCAGTGCATGTCTGTGTGAGATAAAAGGACACAAGCTCTTAAAGCTCCGCCCTCTGTGCCGGGAGCAGCAGCTCATTTGCATTTAAAGGAACAGACATAAAAACGGTGCGTTTTTGCTCACCCTCAAAAAGTGACAACTTTAACATGCTATATAAAGATATCTGTGGGGTATTTTGAGCTACAACTTCACATACACACTCTGGGGACATCAGAGACTTATTTTACATCTTGTGAAAAGGGCATTATACCACCCCTTTAAACAAAAATGTTGCACATGTTTATGTCAATATACAGCTGTCAGCATGTTTCGAGCCCTAGAAAAGTTGAAATACTCTGACTGTGTCTGTATGTGTGCACACAGTGTTTTACCTGGAATCATACTGTGCAGGCTCTTGATATGATCCTGGGTCACTCCACTCTCTGTGCACACTTTGTCAATGAAACGAGAGATGAATCTCCCCACAGAGTTAGCAACGTCACTGGTCTCAGAGTCTTCGAATCCACTCTCGGTGTCAAAGCTCTCGGCCACACTCCCTGCAATACTGTTTATTACATGACACTAATTATATTGCAGACTTCAACACAACACATCCAACAACAGCAATGGCACTCTCAATATTTCTCCTGAGCTTTAGTGCAGACTGTGCTGGTGGGAAAGTGATGTCACTCGCCAACTCCGTTTACAAATCAAGAGACCTGTTCCTGACATTTCAGGTGGGCAATAAATCAAATCCTTTCCCCAGTTTGCAGAAGAACAACTGTTCATTAAGTCGTGTAAGAGATTATTACATTTTATTAAGAAAATCTGAGAGGCGTTTGCTCTAGCAGAACTGTTATGTGGGCCGTACAACTGGTTGCAAGGGTGTTCTGGGTCAAAAGAGGTCAACCCCTCAAATCTTGCTCTTCCAAAAGCCAAAAGAATACTTCCCTTGTCTGTGTCTCTCAGGCAATCTGCGACTGCGTGACGTATTTTTCTTCACCAGCACAGTCCGCTGATGTCCATGCACAGCATCCGCATGCAGTCCGATCTTGTGCGAGGGCAAGAAACCCCCTGTAGTTTTTGTACTTGATTAAAAGCTAATAATTAATAATTTTTTAATGTAACATTTAAATAAATAAATGGGGCTGCACAATAATTGCATTAAAGCTTAGTGCGATTTTCAAATCCAAGGCTGTTATTTAATTAAATATAGTCTGCATTTTATTATTATAATTAACAAATATTCATTTTTATTAGACATTACAATGTGATTTACAAAAGACATTTATTTCTGTCTTCATTTTTTAATCAGTTTAAACATACTTCTACTACTACTAATAATTATTATTATTACCGTATATACCCGAATATAAGACGAGGTTTTTGTCCTAAAAAAAGGCTGAAAAATGGGGGGTCGTCTTATATTCGCGATATAGACAAAATCACGGGGGGAAAGGGAGAAAGAACAACGGAATTAATATGAAATAGTGACTGAAACGCGAACCATTAAGACAAATGATTTCGGCTATACTTGCATGAGAGGAGCAACATAATATATGTGTTTAACTGAATTAAAACGCTGCTTCTCTCTGCCATGCGACACGCAGAGCGAGCGAGAGAGAAAGAGGTGCGCGCGCGAGACGCAGAGTGAGAGAGAGAGAGAGAGGTTCGCGCGCGCGACGCAGAACAAGAGAGAGAGAGAGAGAAAGGTGCGCGCACGCGCTGGAAGAGAGAGAATGAATTATCACTGCAATTTTCAAATAAAATTATTTTCTGTTAAAACCAGATTTTTTCCACAAAAATCTCTTTTTGTCCCAAAAATAAGTCTGGAAAGTGGGGGGGTCGTCTTATATTCAGGGTCGTCTTATAGTCGGGTATATACGGTATTAATATAAATAATATTAACTCTTTCCCTGCCAGAGTAAAAAAAAAAAAAAAAAAAAAAAACAGATGCCAGCCACCGGCAGCATTTTTGATAATTTTCAAAAAATTTGATGTTGGTTGTATAAATATCTGAAAATGCAAAAAATCTAAATAACGAACAGAGCCTCTGCATTTAAACAAACAAACAACAACAAAAAAACACTAGCTTCATGCTTTCTTTTTAGTAAACACTTGACTGTGGGTAAGTTTAATACATTTTGAACAAATTCCCCCCAAAGACTACAACGAGCACAAGCAATGCTTTTATCGCTTGTTTCTGCTCCTATTTTGCCTGTTTTGATCTGGAGATTTTGATCTGTACTTTTTCAGAAGATGCCTAATAGCGCCCCCTACCGTTGTCTCATAAATGATGGAAAATTATGTCAATGGCGTGGAAAGAGTTAACAATAAAGTCTATAATTATCATTGACATCAGAGAACCGAGAACATGCAAATGTGTTGTAATGAAATATTAACTTAAAATCTCAGGGGGTACTTCAAGTAAATATTTTATGTCTAAGGGAAAGTTTGGGAACCCCTGCCTTAAAGGATTTATTGTCTGGCAGGTGAAAATGATCAAGTCTGATTACTTAGAGAAATAATAGCATACCTCTCCTCAACAAAAGACATAATTTGAGGAGTCGTTTAGAAAAATCCCTAATCCTACATGTAAGCAAAAGTACGATTAATCGATTGCCTTATCAAAGACCACTAACTAAACAGAAAAAAAAAAAAAAAGGGAAAAAGAAAAATTGTGACATCTGAGACAAAAAGCACTTAAAACTCTCAGTGTGCAGTTATTGGCCTTGAAAAATGACTGAGAGGAAGAGAAATGGACAGGAGGAAGGAAAGATCCACTCTGGAGATGTGGATTTGGCCAAACATCACCCATTTTGACTATGAAGCCTCCCAAAACTCACACATATTATTATTATTACTACAAAGCTCTATCCCTCCTGCTCTCCCTCCATCTTTTCTTGGATGTTTGTGGAGGGAGCACTCAGACATATCCAACTCATTTCAGCAGAGCAACACTCAGGCTACTGGAGAAGGATGTGGTGTATAACTGGATAGGACTCCTGAGGACCTACACCAGGCTTACTTCTCCTTACATTTCTGCTCATTGACTCAATCAACTGTATAATTTTCTCTGAGACGCTGAGAAACAATCAGGTTTATTTATACTAGAATGTGTGTTTCGTAACCAAGGTGAAAGGACAACCGGCAGCCCCTGCAGTGCGTCTTTTCCATTTTAAGTGATCTATGCCAGATGGACTTGAGCACCAGTGACCTGCAAAAGTGTTCAGACCCATAACCAATTCTCTCACATTACAGGACTACAAATGACATACTGAAATTTTGCTTTTCTGTGACATTTTTATTTCAGCGCACTGAAATTGATTTGAAATATTTTCAAATGTTTATGTAATATTATAAAACCTGAAATATGCAGTTTGCATAAGTATTTTCACATTTTTAAGAACCACCTCTGGCAGAATCATCTCTGAATTAAACACTTTTTTCCACAGATTAGCTTCAAGTTGGTCAAATGTCACTGGTGCAACAATTTTCAAATAGTGCCACTAGTTTTCAACTCTACTTAAATATTATGCATTATAATTTTAAACAATGCACATTGTTGTAGCATGATGCATCTGTACTGAACTTTGTATCTCCTTCATACATGATCGCTGACCTCTATGAGGGTTCTCCTTGATCGCACAGAGTGTTTGGAGTGACGACCTTTATTAATCAGTATCTGGGAGGTTTGATGTGGAGTTTTTGACTTCCTGATTAGGACACCACAAAACACATATTACCTAATTTATGCATTTTTTCCCCCTTTAGCTTTAACATCAGATTCACAACTTGCACAATGATCCATTAACTGAGGGGATTTTATGTGGAGAAAATGTGGAAGATATTTTAATCATTTGCAGGTGGAGGTCAATTGTAAGGCAAATGAGTGAGCATACGTAACTTTAGTTTTATTGTATTTTGTTTTATTTTAAAGGCCTGTTCTATAATAAAATGGCACATTAAATTAATTATTTTGAGCTTGGAAAACAAAGCTTGAAACAAAATGTTAGAGTGTGTTCACAATTGGTTTGAATAAAACAAATTCTGCATTTCAGTTGAATAAGTGAAATCCGAACGCTGGAAACAAGCAAACAAGCAAACAAGTTCTAAACGACCTCTGGTTCGGTTCAACTATAATATGATTGCAACACGGAGCAAATACATTAAAACCAATCAAAAAACAGGACGTGATGTCACAAGAGGCAACCCTAAAAAGAACAGAATGCTCAAGCATACCTGTTTTCTCTCGTCATGAGCAATGTTGCCCATTACAGTTCGGTAAAGGCGTCAGAAACAGCGTCTCTATGCAGGAGATCGGACAGAGGAATGCCTGTCTCTGTTTTGACTCCTTTACACATTTTGTAAGCTCTTCACAAGTTTTCAGCTGGTAAAAATACTATAATATGTACGCACATACAATAAGCGAGTTAAGCCCAGCACACAGCACTGTTTTGGATGTTCGGTAAGTTCCAGTGGAAATAAATATACGTCATAAAAGCCGTTTTTTGTTGTTGTTTGATATCTTTAGGTTCGGTCTTAAAAATGACAGTGTGAATAGATCACAAACAAGGACTAAATGTATCAATTTCTTTTTTGGTCCGGACCAAAAGAACCAAGGGAACCAAACAAGTGCGAACACACCCTTAAGGTGATGATACTGATACACTGGGCAACTTTTTGAGCAATGTTACTGAGCGATTGTTGCTTGGGCACTTTCCCATTGAGAATGGGCAACAAATTTCTATCAGGATCATTTAGATCGGTCGTGGGCCGATCTCACCTGTGTCTCACCTGGTTGCCCATTGACGACAACATTGCTCAAAAAGTTCCCCAGTGTATCATCACCTTTAAAGTCGCATCTGTGATTCAGTAAAGTGAGAGAACATGATCTGCGATGCACTGTAGAAGCAAGTCTCTTGCCTGTTTGTGAGGATGCTGTTGCTGCCGCTCTCCCAGTCAGCTGCAGGATTGGAGCGCAGCAGCTTGTTTTTACTGGTGTCCAGTGGTACGAGCAGGTAGACCATCAGGCTGGCGTAGTGGATGGCCTGGCTGAACACTGTACTCTCCTCGTTCTTCACCAGCTCCTGTTGCTTCTCTTTGCTCAGACTGGGCCAAGCACGCAACTGCTCTGCTGCAAGGTCCATAGCAGTCCGTTCTGACTCACTGGATGCGTTGGACAATGTACTCTGTTCCTGATGAAGGGATGGGATCCAGGGTTAAATGATATCCCTTTTCTACTGAAATACTGTTTGAGTCTTTGCTCGCTAAGGTTTGTGTGGACCTCATGAAAAACCAACAACCTAATTGACAATGAAACTACGTAACATATTCATAAACAAGCCACACCAGTCTTTGTTTACAAGCCTTACTTCAAATAAGAGATCTTGTTTTTATTATCTTTTTATAACTAATAAACATAACTGCAATCATAAATCACATAAAACATCAAATATAAGCAGGTCAGTGATGAAAAAGATTGTCTGAAATCAAGATAAGGAGAATGGATGGATGGATGGATGTATGGGTGGGTAGATGAATGGGTAGATGGATGGATAGGTGGATGTATGGGTAGATGGATGGGTGGGTGGTTGGATGGATATATATATGGATGGATGGATGGATGGATGGGTAGATGTATGGATGGGTAGATGGATGGGTAGATGGATGGTAGATGGATGTATGGGTGGGTGGATGGATGGATGGGTAGATGGATGGGTAGATGGATGTATGGGTGGATGGATGGGTGGGAGGGTGGGAGGGAGGGAGGGAGGGAGGGAGGGAGGGAGGGTGGATGGATGGATGGATTGGTGGGTGGGTGGGTGGATGGATGGATTGGTGGGTGGGTGGGTGGGTGGATAGATGGATTGGTGGGTGGGTGGGTGGATGGATGGATGGATGGGTGGGAGGGAGGGAGGGAGGGAGGGAGGGAGGGTGGATGGATGGATGGGTGGGTGGATGGGTAGATGGATGTATGGGTGGATGGATGGGTGGGTGGATGGATGGATGGGTGGGTGGGAGGGAGGGAGGGAGGGTGGTTGGATTGATGGATGGATTAGACCAGTAAAAAAGTCGACTTCAAGACTTTACCTTGATCTTGGCAGTGATGAGTTGCTTGTCCTCAGGGGCAGTGAGGTAAAGTGCTCTGATCTGGTTTTGCACCTCAGAGTAGAAGGTGGCCTCCCAGAACTGCTGATTGGTCCAGATGGGATGGTCTTGTATGCAGGTGTAGGCGAACTGATCCACCCCAGCTGCCAGTTTCTGTAAGCAAGAAGATGGATCAGAGGGCAACACAATGTGAAGGAAAGTCTGGCCGACTGCTAAGATAAACATAGTGCCTGCTACTGTCTACAAAACAGGTCAGATCAGCCGAGCTCAGGTCCTCACAGCTCATGAAACCAACTGGGCTGTAGAGCGCTTGTAAAGGAGTCTATTAAAAAGCATGGTGAAAACAGGAAAGTAACACACTGTTGCCAAAGGTTTTAGGAGCAATCAGTCATTTTTAGTGGTCATAATGTTCTCAACACATACAGTAGGCCTCATACAGAGAGAGACTGCAAGGCAAGACTTTGAAAACATGACCATAGTGTTATTCTGTGCGCTCCGACGGAAACCATATCACATGTGGGCTGCTTACTGACTCTAAAGGACATCTGCTAAAGTTATGAAGGCTCTACTTATTGTATTTGCACATCCGGAGCTTTGTGGATCACACACACCATGCATGACACCTTTCTCACTTTCCATTGGTCTGTAAAGCTCACACCTCAGATTAGGTTACCATCCAATGTCGTCTTCTCAAAACCCATACAATATTATGACAAACTGTCTTTGCTACTTAGTTTCCCTATAACTAACCAAACCACAATCACAAGTGAAATGACGGATGGAAAGAGGGAAAGAGAAAAAATCAGGAGCAATGGAAAGATGGAGACAAACATAATAACCAAGAACAGATTCTGGCTATGTCTCAATTAGCATACTTTACTAGGCACTGAAAGTATGTGCTTCACTAATGATAATAAGTACATATATTTGAGTATGTAGAAAAACAGTTTGCTGTTACACAAGTATTTGCATGTGAAATCTGCTTACAAACATTTTGAAAATCATGACTTTGATTTTTTTATTTGGGTGAATTATGTATATTATGATGTTCTGATGAACTACTGACGTTATAAGTTGTTCAAATTGTTTCTGAGGATGCAGATTTTTAGAAGGCAGCGGTCTGACTCTGAGATGGTGAACGGGAACATGTTTTTTGTGATATTAGCAACACATTATTAGCTATTTGATAATGTAGTCAAGCCAAAGGCTAATCATATTAATTACATGTCCGACATTGTAGAGAGCGATACATACAAAGCATTACCATATCTTCGACTTGTAGACAACCCAGTATAATTCTCTCTTCCTCTTCTTCTTGAATCAGTTTCTGGTTCAAACATATGGCTGAATCAAACCAATATTTCCACTTGCCATTGTGTAGCATTTACAAAAGTTGACCGAGTGGATCAGGTAGTCTGAGCTTCTGTGATTGAGTGGAATATTTTGCATTTACAGGTGGAATTTAAGAGAACCATCAAACCCCTTTTCTATTTCCCAACAACTTTTGGGTAGTGTTATATAATCAAGCATGCATGGATCCAGTGGAAATATTACACCAACTGGAGATCTTAGCATAATGTTTTTAACATTACATAATGTGGTGCGCACTAAATGCAATATTGCATTCTATTTACGAGACAGCATGCAAACTAGGACACAACCTCTGAAATCCTTTCACGATAACCTCAACTTGAGAATAAATCAAAACCCCCAATCCTGTATATCTGTCAGCCGTTTCACAAGGCTGACATGCATTTTTCCTTAAGTGTGACCCTCGATCACTGGGAAATTACCAGCACTGACATTAATGTGAAGGTTTGTTTGGACAGTTTATCTTTCCCTATGTAGCCTGGAATGTCTAATATGCATTTCAACACCACGAGACCCTATAATAGAGACTGGCCCAAGTCAAGCTGTGCTGATAAATCCAGTTCATCTATAATTTTCTGCAGAGATAGCTAAAGCAGGCCAGGTTAAAGCTTTGAGGGCTTGCATGTATTATTGGCCTGTCTAGACCCCATTTCCTAAAGGCTGCCATACAGATGGAGCTGAGTGAAAAAGGGGCAAGAATTGCAGCAGGAGGAACAGTGCTGTTGTTATTGCAGGATGCGGACCAGGAACACACTGCCAGAGATGTATTATTTGTCTTCAACATGGTTGTGCGCCATCTGACTGGCAACAGATTGGGGGGGGGGGGGGGGGGGGGGGGGGGGTTCTCCAACAACAGATGTGAGGGGGTCAGTTTGACCTCTTCCAACTGTACAGCCTTGAAGATAAGAGAGAGAGAGTGTCTTGACAATGTCAAGATGGACGACTATACATTCCAGGGGGGGATTTATTTGATCAGACTGTGAAAGTGTCATTGGCAGGTACACTAAAAAAAATATTTTTTGTCTCATTCAGCTAAAGTAACGCAATTTTTTGAACATTTTGTCACAACTTAATATACCTAATATATTTAAAACAGAAGTGTACTTAATCTATTTGTGCTCACACTACATTAATCATTTTTATTAAGATAACTAACTGGGCAAGTGGATCTGTAGTTCCCAGCATGCTTGGGAAGGGACTGCATTAGGAGAGTAAATTTAAGGGATTTAAGTGTTATTTTAAAAAGACGTTACCGTTTAATGTTCAGTTATGTTGGACATTTACAGCAGTTTCTGCAATATCTTTGAATTTCATTGTGCTTGTGCTTAGGCTGTTGACACACAGTGAATAATAACTGTACTAATGTTGGTATTGACACCAGTCTTTTCTTATTTGTTCATTATATACGTAATGCACAATAAAAACTAGGAAATTAATTTTCTTATGTTTAATTTTCTTAATTTTAATTAATTAAACCTCTGTAAATTATTTCAAAAACCTAAAGTTTGACCAACATAGGAACATTTTGTTTGACAATAAAGTTAATTTAAACTTACTAGAGTTTATACCAACTAAATTGTGTTGACAAACACACAACTAAACTGATTTACTTTTAATGAACAAAATTCAATTGTGTGTAAATATGAATTCATATTTTGAGTGGTGGAGTAAAAACTGGTGCCCTTGAATGGGTTGAAGTAAAGCTGCACGATTAATCTTTAAAAGGTCGCAATCTCGATTTCAACATCCATGCAATCTTATTCCTAAATGACAGCGATTTAGTGGCTTTCCCGATTGCAGCATTTTTATTAAAGATATTTTGTGCCAATTTTTTTGCAAAGCGATATTCCAATTTTGTGATATTCGATATCCGATATTCCTCAAATTACCAACCTTCGTTGAAAAAAAAAAAAAAAAAAGCCTTCTTGATGCTTTTTCAATGCAAATCACTGCTATTCTAAACCCTTGAGATGAAGATGGTTAAGGAACATGGTAGCTGGTTTGTATGTGGTGTAAGGTGGTCTATAAGCTCCAAACACCTTGAAAAAGAAGGCCTACAAGCTGATCAACTAGAGTCCAACTAGAAAACATTCAGTCATCATCAGAAGCTGTTTTAGCTGGAATTTTCCTACAGGGATCAAAAGCAAATGCTTCATTTGTGTCAGAAAATAGAAAAACAGATCTTGCTTAGATCCGTGACCAGCGCAGTGTAATGATTTACCAACATTATGGAACTAATTCCTGCTTACTTAATACTAAGAGACATTCCGTTTGCAGAGCCAGGAAGGAATCAAAATAGTCAAATGCAAATGTGTTGTGTCACAAAATATTTGCGTCTACTTGAGCTAAAAGACATCTAGGATTAAACAGTGCAATTACAATTATGATTTATGTCAAACAAAAAATAAGCAACAAAAAAAAACATCAGGGCAAAATGTTAAATGCTTGAACAAACAGAACAGTCTGGCCCATCGGTATGCAGGACATGCTGTAATCATGTCCCACAATGCAAAGTAAACAGGGGAAGGTCAAGCTATGGTCAGCAAGACTCATGACGGTTTTATGCTAGCTCATGGATTGACAAGAAATGAATGTAATGGCTTGACAACAGCAAACACAGCAGATCCATTTGTGCTGAACTGTGGCTGAAACACTTGCCTGCTGGAGACAGTGCCAGAGACATCTGTGGTACTTTCAAACCACAATTGTATGTGCGAATGACATTAATTTATTATTTCAAGACAGATACCCGATACTTTCCATAACGGATTTACAGACATAACATTATTTACTGACAAACACAATGAAAAATCTCTCCCTTTCCGATAATACAGTCACGTGGAGTCTACAATGCGAGTCGGGTGACGCAACACAATGAAACTGGATCGCTCCTATTATCACCTAGCCATCTACTCAAAAAACATGTAGGCCTATATCCATTCATATTACAAGGTTTTAACATTAACTAATACAATTTATGTGATATATGTCAGACATACTGTACATAAATGAACAATTACTATTAAACCAAATGCATTTTAAATACACTATAACAGCGTTTATGCTATTTTTTGTTTAAGTCTCTTTTGCTCAACAGGACTGCATTTATTTGATCAAAAATACGATAAAAACTGAAATATTGTGGAATATTATTACAATTTAAAATAACCATTTTCTGTTTTAATATATTTTTAAAATGTAATCTATTCCTGTGATGACAAAACAAGAATTTTAGTGTCACTTGATTTCAATCAATCTAATATGCTGATATTACTAAAAAACTTCTCAAACAAATACCCAACATGTGAATGAGCAGAGAAGGCAGACATTAAACATTCATATCAACATCTCAGGACAGACTACACACAGGTACAGGATCTAATACACTCATAAACATGCTACAGGTGCACAACATAACAAAACAAGCTCTTGAAAGATCCACAACCCTCCCAGACATCACAGCAGACATAACTTCACACAGCGCAGCAACAACGATGATATCGGTCAAGAGTAATGTTTTTATATTGAATATTCACTCAAATACAAACCGCTCGTAGACCGACACGCTCACCGAAAGAGAGCATGTTGAGATGTTGAGTGCGTTCCCATGTTCAAAGGCATGCAGACCTTGACTACAGAACAGCATAGCCCTCTGGGAAAGACGACAATGTGCTGGAGGAGTGCCACGATGACCCAGCTAACCGAGTGAAAGTGCAAAACACAACTCGTGGATGCCCTCTCACATTCTCACAAGTATAAGAACACACACACACACACACACACACACACACAGAGCAGGAGATGTTTATATCATAACCACAAGTTTATCAAGGTGCAAGTGTGTCTTTCTAAGACGACGACATGAATGGATATAATGCATACCCGAATATATGCAAATACATCTAAATAATGTAACAAGTATAGATCAAAACTGATTTGTTGCCCCCATGTTCCACAGTGAAACTCTTTTTCCCAATTAATTTTTTTCCCAATTCTGTTTTAATGATTAAAAGAAATATTAGTAATGTAACAAAAAAGCATGTCTAATTTATTGAAATCATGAAACCTATGCATTTTTTTTTTTTTTTAAGTTTAACAAAAATGTACTTTTTAAGGGCCCTGTGAAATCCATTTTATTTTTCCCAAATTCCCAAATTCTGTGTTTTTCATTATTCTGGATTCCATTTTAATGGTTTAATTCAATTTTAATAAACATTTCTAATCAATTTAAAGAATTTCTAATCAACTGAATTCCTAAAAAATGTAACAATTTAATAATTTATTCAAATTTGTACAATAATACAACCATATGAAATGTTTTATCTTTTTCAGAAATTTTGTGTTGGACGTTTACATTTTTCTGGATTTATCATTTAATGCAAATGTATTATCAAATACAACTGCTGAACAGCTGTGGCATTGTGCAGGGGTCGCCAGGCCCACACTGAAACCCAACTGACCTAAAATCCTGCTCCAAATTGATGTTATTAAACATCAAATATGTTTTGATTGGTTGTGATTGTGTCACGCCGCAGACAAACAAATTATTTGATCCTCAAAATCTGTTTATACAAGAGAAAATGAGCCAAAATAGAGTAACAAAAACCAGACTTTGACCTAATTTTTTTTCATATCTAATATCCCCTACTATAACACATGCAAACAGTCTGTATATATGTCATCTTTAACTGTTTCATGAGCAGGAAGGCTATATTTGAATGATGAGAAGGACAGCTCCATGCGTCAGCGACCTTGCTTATTAAAGATCAATTAACTGCCTGGAGACTGACCTTTTCCCAGAAGAAAGAGAATGAATCAGAGCTCAAAGGCTAAACGAAGTGCATGCTGATCACTTGCGAGAAACCTTTTGACCTGCTATGGCAACTACCTGCCTACATATTCATGCCCTGTGTGAGAGCGCGTGATTTCTCACAAGGGACGTATCAGGTGTCACTCCGAGAACCAGACTAGTTGTTTTTTCGTCCTACACAACTCCATTTGAGGTGACTTTGAGGTATCCAAGGCATAAAAACATTCTCAAGCATAGAAACAATGAGCTAAGATTCATTTAGGTTACATAAAAGCACTCATTTACAATGCTGAAAACGGTTTAGGCTGTAAATCATGGCAAAGAGGTAGTTGTAAATGGAGCGGATCTTTGTGGGAATTGTTTTGTTGACTTTGTGGTCAAGTCTTTGATTTCCTTTGGCTCAGAGGTAAAAAAAAGAAAAAAACAGAAGAAGAGGTGTTTACTAAGACAAGCACTGCAGTTACTCATACTTAAGGTTAGGGATTCAAACAAACCCTTATTCAAGGCGCATGACTCGTTGGTCATTCATATTCAGCCATTTGTGCTATGAATGACACCTCGAATCATGCATTGCTATTATTAAGAGATCAGACTTACGCTGCAAGAATGCAAAAGGCAACATTGAGCTCTAGTGTGTCTGCGGTAGTGTCCATACTTCAGTTGGGTCATCCTTAAGTAGTGGCAGAAGAGAGACGGCGTTCAAGCCTTTATCTCCTGCCAAACCAACACTGAGAACCTCAATAACACAGTCTGGTTTAGTACAAGGCTACTGAGAGTGAAGGGGAGGGCATGTGGATCACAGGCTCACGGAAAAATGCATGAAGGTTTAATTGTGGTGCGAGTGCGACACAGGGATCATCTGAGGATAGCCCTGAATGCTGCATTCAAAGTGCATCTTGCTGGGGTTAGAATTGATTTCGGGTGATGAGTGAAATATATCAGTTGTGTTGACCATAATAATTTAGCCTGTGGTTTGTGTGATATCAATGGCATAAGTCTACTAAGCCTAGACTTTTCTTTAGCACTGCAAAACAAGCAAAGTTTTACTTAGAGTATCTCTCTCAACAACAAATGTGTTGTTTATCTCTATCACGAGAGCTTCACAAATCCGTCAGCTCTTTTTTTGTGTAACGCTTTGATCAGGATTCGCTCTTACATTAAAATGGCAAATGGGAAACAGGAAAACTGAAAAACAAGGAACTTCAGGGTTTAAAAAATAGCTTTCAGATGTCTTAATGAAAGACATCATGTTCGCCTCACCGCACGGAATCTAGGGCTCCCGGGAACGGTCAGATTGGCAGGTGCATCTCATCGATGAAAATGAGCAATGACTGTGGAAACATTTCTGATTACATATCCCTATAACTACTTAGCGGTGCTTGGTTGCACTTGAACAGTCCCTGAGTATTAAACGAACACGGCCCTCAACCAGCACCAGTTCATGTTAAAAATATGAATGACGCCTTAAATCGTGGCTTGTTGAGAAAAGTTGTGCTATTGCTTTTCTAAGCATTTCGCCTGGTGGAAGATAAACGGGTGAACTCAAGGAAAATTCAAATTTTCAATCAATTTACTATGCATGTTTGTGTAGTGTTTATTTTAGTCCATAGGTGGTGTTGTGAAGGATTCCCCAATCCTTGAAAGCGGAGGGACGCCATCTGGGATTTCTATTATATTGATATTGTTGATATATAAATCACAACATTTTTGGCCAAATTGTGCCACCTTACAAACAAGCACAGCAAACCTAGAGAATATATATATATTAGAGGTGTAACGATAC
The DNA here is from genome assembly GCA_022828995.1 of Vimba vimba. NCBI lineage: Eukaryota > Metazoa > Chordata > Actinopteri > Cypriniformes > Leuciscidae > Vimba > Vimba vimba. Next base: position 6,080,897 of record CM040818.1, on the reverse strand, counting down.
CCTTGTGTCATGATTCGATACATATCACGATACTGAACTCACGATACGATATTATTGCGATACTCCAAGACATATGATAAAAGGTTAACAATAAATTTACTGTTGATTAAAATGCTAAATTTGATATTACATTGTGGGTGTACATGAATAGGCTTGGATTTGGTGCTGATAACCCAATGGTAACCCAATGCACATACTCACAATTTGTATCAAATTTTAAATTTTTATTAAAAGCAAAGATTTTTTTCCCCAAATCATGTAGCCCTACCCAGTATGCAACTGTCAAGTCATTCATAAAAGAGGTTCGTACAACGACATATTCGGAGCTTGTCTTTATTTAGCAACTCGGGACAGCCGCAATCGGCCAGTGTGCCTGAACATAACTCCCCTTAAACACCCCCCCGTACAGACGTCACCTCTCTCTTACTTCCAAATAAAAGCATTCCTCACACTATTATTCCATAATACCACATCTCCCTTTCTTTGAGAACAAAGGGTGGACTACCTTTGTCTCTGCAGGTCTTAAGGGGTTTATTCTGCCCTTTTGCTGGAAGGCCTGTCCCTGATCTGTCCCTGTTTCAAGCATGCAAAACAGAAATAAATAACTTACACATTACCATACTGTGAACTATTACTTTACTTTTGTGTTCTTCAAAACTTAAACTCTCAGGTTTCAGGTAAATGTAAACAGTAAAGCAGAACAATTTCACAATCACATTCAACTCTTTTTTCTCAGAAAACAAATCAATAAATCACCAATCAAGTCTCTGCGGCTTTCTAACCTCTCTCCCACACCTGGTCCGCACAGTCTCTGTGGTGGGGCCCTCTCTGCTGAGTGATGTTGTCACTGGTGGAGCTGGTTCTGGTGATGGTGTTACTGGTGCATCTTCTCCCATCGGTGGCTCATCAGCATCGACTACCCCACTGTTGGTCTGCAGTGGCACCAAGTGATGCCGGTTCCTCCTCAGTGTGCCCTGAGGCACCTGGACGATATAAGAGCGAGGGGTGTTGTGTGTAGATGGCACTGTGCCCTGGACTCGTGCATCGGTGATCCACACATCCTCCCCAGGTACGAGTGGCTCCAGGTTTCTCGTGCTGTGTCTCTTGTTGAAGGATTTTGCGTCGTTCCCCCTCTTCTCCCTTTCTTTGGCCTCCAGTGCGTAGTAGTCAGGCAAAACTGGATTCAGCAGGGTTGGAAGGGCAGGAACTGTAGTGCGGAGGCGGCGCCCCATCAACAGCTCGGCTGGGCTATAGCCGTTCTGTAGAGGGGTTGCTCTGTAGGCCAGCAATGCAAGATATGGGTCTGATGCCTTTGTTAGCAGGTTTTTCACAGTTTGTACAGCGCGTTCCGCCTCCCCATTGCTCTGGGGAAACTTGGGGCTGCTTGTGATGTGCACAAAGCCATACTCTGCTGCAAAGGTTTTAAAGTGGCTACCAGAGAACTGGGGCCCATTGTCACTTTTAAGAACTTCACAAATTCCATGACGAGAAAACATGGATTTCAGGTGCACCACCACATCTGTGGACCTTGTGGGTGACAGCAGCGCATTTTCCACATACCGTGAGAAATAATCTACTACTAGTAGATAGGTCTTGCCTTTCAGCGTGAACAGGTCAGCTCCCAAAGTTTGCCATGGCCTGTCTGGCATCTCCGTTGGCATCAGCGGCTCTTTGACGTTCTTTCTCTCTTGAATGCAGGTTCTACATTTTAGTATCATGTCATTCAGCTGGCTGCTGAGCCCTGGCCACCACACCGTCTGTTTGGCCCGGCCCCTGCACTTTGTCACCCCCAGGTGTCCCTCATGTAGTCTCTGCAGCACATCGCCTTGTAAGACGAATGGGATGACGAGCCTTGTGCCCCGCAGCAGCAGTCCATCATGCACCGTCAGCACTGCTCTATCAGGCCAGTAATGTCTCAGCTCCCCCTGCAGTTGGCTTTTGTCAGGCCAGCCGCCTGTGCAGTACTCCATCAGTGCAGAGCATGTGCTGTCTGCCTTCAGGTGCTCGCGTAAGCTGCTCAGATAATCTCCACTGACAGGAATGTTGCTGATGACAGAGTCTACATAGATGTTGGTGTCCTCTAGTAGGCTTGTATCTGTGTGTGCTCTTGCGGTTCTTAGGGGAGCACGAGATAAGGTGTCGGCTGTCCACAGGCTTTTGCCAGGGACATGATTGACTGTATAGTTGTACCTCATGAGTCGCATCCTAAATCTTTGGATTCTTGGTGGGAGGTCATCCAGAGCCTTCCCGCCCAGCAGACTCACCAACGGCTTATGGTCAGTTTCCAGCTCGAATGGTCTTCCCAGGATGAAACAGCTGAACCTTTCACAAGCCCACGTTGCAGCTAATGCCTCCTTCTCTACTTGAGCATAGCGCTGCTCTGTTGGTGTCATTGACCTGGACGCATATGCCACAGGTGACCACCTGGCATCGCTCTTCTGCAGCAGGACTGCCCCCAGGCCAAAGGAAGAGGCATCAGCAGAGATTTTTAGTGCACTGTTTGGGTTGTATAGTGCGAGCACTGGTATGGATGACAGCTCTGTTTTTAACTGATCAAAGGCGGCCTGCTGCTCTGTCCCCCAGTACCAGTGGTTCTTCTTGGACAGCAGGTCTCTTAGCACTTTGTCTTTTTCAGCCAGGTTAGGCAAGAAGCGGCCCAGCTGATTGACCATGCCCAGAAAACTCCTGAGTTCGCTGAAATTTTGGGTGCGTCCATCTCTTGCACAGCTCTCGTCTTCTCCAGATCTGGCTTCACTCCATCTGCTGAAATCACATGACCCAGGAATCTGACTGTATGGCGTGTGAGCTCACATTTGTCCATGTTAAGCGTAATGCCGGCCTTTTGTGCCTTCTCTAGCACCGCATGTAGCCGCATATCATGCTCGTCCTGCGTCTGTCCCCAGACCAGGATGTCATCCATGTGACACAGTACCCCCCCTCCAGGCCACCGGTCACTTCTGTCATCCTCATCCTTTGAAAGTGCTCGGGGGCTGAAGCTATGCCAAAGGGTAGCCGGTTAAAATAGTAGCGCCCAAAAGGCGTGATGAAGTGTATTTGGCAGACTCTTTTGTCAATGGTACTTGCCAAAAGCCCATATTGGCATCTAATTTGCTGAATACTGTTGCGCCAGCTAGCATGCCCAGAGTGTGCTCGACAGAAGGCAGGATAAACTTTTCTCTGCATACTAATTCATTCATCCTTGTGAAATCCACACAAATGCGAACAGTACCTGCTTTTTTCGGCACCACCACCATCCCGGCGCACCAATCAGTCGGCTCCTCAATCTTGGTGATTACGCCCATCTTCTCCATACGGTCTATCTCCTCCTTCACTTTTCCCATAAGCAGCAGAGGGACTCTGCGTGGTGCGTGGAGAGAGAAGGGCACAGCCTCTGGCTTTAATTTAATTGAGTATGGCCTCCGAACAAGACCCAAGCCGCTACACAGCTTCAGATACTGTTGTTTCACAGATTCCATGGTGATGCTGTCAACCCTGCACACAAGCTGAAGCTGTTCTATGGCAGGCCTTCCCAGCAGTGCAGTGTGCAGGTCTTTTACAACATAAAAGTCCTCTGTGGCTGTCTTTTTGCCTCTGCGCAGTGTTTCTCTGGCTACACCTAGGACAGAGAGTACATTGCCACCTGGCCCAAACAATGGGCGTGTCGACACTGCCAGTACACCTTGGCTGGCAGGGCGGTGACATCAGCACCGGTGTCAATTTTGTCAAGTCATTCATAAAAGAGGTTCGTACAACGACATATTCGGAGCTTGTCTTTATTTAGCAACTCGGAACAGCCGCAATCGGCCAGTGTGCCTGAACATAACTCCCCTTAAACACCCCCCTGTACAGACGTCACCTCTCTCTTACTTCCAAATAAAAGCATTCCTCACACTATTATTCCATAATACCACAACAACCATATAGAGCAGCAATGCCCTAGCAACCACCCAGAACACCCTAGCAACATCATAGCAATGTGCTAACAAATACTCAAAATACCTGCAATTTCCTGGAAGATCTGAAGTTCTTTCTAACCTCTTCAAGGTATGAAATTCAAGTTCTGACAAGTTTACAAAGTCTGACAAAAATCTAATTTTCTAACCACTGTTGATAGTTTCCTGCAGGAATTACAATCCCAAAGGAATTTAAACCTATCCCTGGATGGAAGAAACAATCTTATCTTATAAGTATTTGGGTTACATTGACTATGCATATGTATAATGTAGTGTTACAGTTGCTATTGTTACAAGCGCTATTGTCCTACAAATGAACACGAGGGTCACCAACCTGATATCTGATTTCATCACGTCTCTCTGTGCAGAGTGAGTCACTGAGGACGGATCATAGCGCAACCCATAATTAAAAAGCAACAGAGTCAGTTGTGTCTGTCTCTATGACAACAATAATGTGGATACGTGATGGATCGGTGTTGAAAGCCAGACACTCTCCAAATCCCTGCAGCCTCTGCCTTCCCCTTTTCCCACTGAACCACAGCGAAACCAAACTAGGCCAGAGTGACTGTCACACTAGTTTCCTTTAGTGATGAGTTGAATGGAGTGGATAACAAACCCTAAAGCCAAAGTTCTACTGCAAAGTCATTTTTCATTCTTCGCTTAGGGATAAAATGTGCCACATTTATTTATATAGTAAATTATACAATAGATTGATTCAAAGCAAGCAGCTTTACAGTAATAAACATGAAAGTGTCGCTTTCAATTAGAATTACAACTTAATTCTTTGCTATAAAGCGTGTCTCCAGTTTGTTCATGTTTTTACTCGCATCTGACCTCGATGGACTAAACCGAAGAAATGAAACCGAGAAGAGTTGCACATCAAAGAAGGCGGAGCCTCAGAGCCACACCCACCTATTGTGTCATCACTTTTTCAAGTTCGCTTTGGCAAGCAGTTTCAAACTCTCGAAATTAACTCCAAACGAACCTCGTTTGGGCCTGATTTTGTTTGAAATGACGTCACACCAGTTCGTTTTTCGATTTCGCTAGAAGTATATCAGGGCGTTAAGAGTTAAACTGAGCAGATGGAGACAGGTGGAAAGTGCCCCCTTCTTCCAGCATTAGTGAGTTTCAGTGCCTGTGTTGATGTGCTATGATTAAGATCCAGTAACTAGAGCTGCCTGTATGCCTGCTGCCAGTCTGACCTCAACTGTTACTTACCCGGTAAAAGGCCGTTGTCAGGGGCAGCAATGCAGCGGCCACAGTGTATTCCTCTGAGCTGGAGCAGTCCTGGAGTAAACAGAGAGACGAGGAGATGTTAGACGATATCACTGAAGCACATAAGCTGATGATAAAATGAGCTTTGGCCAATTGTGCACAAAACTTGACATCACTTGCTATTTTCCCCATGTTATTAGGTATGTCAAAGTATTGGTTGCATGTCCATAAATCACAATTTTTCTTAAATAAACACGTACATATGGGCAAAGAAGTCATGCGTATTTAAAAGAGGTTTGGCTTCCATTCAGTCGGATTTGTATGCTTTCGAGCTGTTTTCATGCATGTGCTTTTAATATTTTACATAATCTTGCCTCCGACACAGTTTTCCGGCTGTTCCAATTTTCAATTTAGAAGTCATTTCATATTTTAAATTCTTAACTGAAATGACATCGTCCTATTTAAACTGAACTATTAAATCAAAACTTGGGTTGTTGCAAAAAAAGATCAACTGGTGTGGGAGTGACATATTATATTTTATGAGGATCCTGGAAATAGTCAAAGCCAGATGACTGCTTTTTAATGAAAAAATAGCTATTGGTTTTATAGCTCCATGAAACGTCCCTGACTCATGATTTGTTGTGTGTGATGATGTGGCACTGTGGCAAAAGTCAGTTAAATAGATGAAGCCACATTTACAGTATTTATCAAGATTTGTCACTTATATATGTTCTACATTGTCTTATATAGGAATGAAGATGTTGTAAGCAGTGTCAGGATTATATTTTAATACATAAACCAGCCACCACCTCTGCTCTCTATCCTGGCATACACATCTAAATGTAAAGACAGCAGTAAATCTAAAACATCGGTTCCTGCACAGATCTCACATGCCTGGCCCCCCATGGATGATGCAGCATGCGTTATTTCTCTTTCAGTACATCAGGTTAGGAATGAACTGCGTCGTTTGCCAGGAGAGCTGAAACATTCCAACAATCGAAGTTTCTGTACACAATTAAATCACTGGAAATGAACTGGGAGCAAAGACTGTAATCCTTTACCGTTAAAAGATTCCAATTATTCTGCGGGGAGAAATTATCCTGCTGCTCAGACTAGATTTTCCTGAAGAAAATGTCAGTGGTGCTTGTCTGGGAAAAACTCATCATGATGCTTACTGGTTGTTTACTGACCTAAGTCAGAAGAACCCTATCAGAAGTTTGCCAAAAAAGTAATGTGGTACACATTTTTACCAACATGTAAAAAGAAAGGAAAACAACAACAACAGGGAATTACATAACATAGGGGTCAATATGTCTTTTTTAAAATATCATATAATTTGACCTTTTTATGACAGGGCTCGACAAGGATAGAAGGATAGAAGTTTAATCCATATTTAATTTATACAATGAAGACTATGGGCCCTATTTTAATGATCTAAGTGCATGGTCTAAAGCGCAGGGCGCAAGTTCACTTCCACTTTTGCTAGTTTAACGATGGGGAAAAATGGTCGGCACGCCAGGCGCATGGTCTAAAAAGGTTGTCCCTATTCTCTTAATGAGTAATGGGTGTGTTTTGGGCTTTACGTGCGTTAAACCAATCAGAGTCTCATCTCCCATTCCCTTTAAATGCCAGTTGCGCTCGTGCAGGGGCAGATTCGCTATTTACATGATGGAATTTGATAGTGGAAAGACCGAACGCGTCTCCAGAGTGCAAACGGAACTGCTCGTGAGCGAGGTAAAAGTGCGCAAGCAGACCATCTACGGGACAAGCCGGATTACACCATATCTTTATGTACACAATAATAATATTTTACATTGTAATACTTTTATTTTAAATATTTGGCATGTTTGTGTGCTGCTGTGCATCCCTGTGTGTTTAATAAGCAGAGTGTATGCGCGTTGTGGACCCGCCTATAGGCGCACATTACTAACGCGCTCTTTAAATAATTTTTTTTTTAGGTTCCAGTCTATTTCTGTTGCCTCAAAATAGCAACGCGCCAACAATGCGCCAGAACACACTTTGTTGTCAGACCAGAAAACGCAAATGCATTTGCTATTTAAACAACGTGGCGCAGGACGTGAAAATGAAAACTGCATCGGGCTGAAACTAGCAAAAAACACTTGCATCGCGCTTGGCGCTGCATTGCGCCGGGTGTAAGATAGGGCCCTATGCAGTGTTATTTTACATTTGATCACTTTATTCAATTTCTGTACCTGAAAACTACTGCTAGACAATGTGATGTGGTGTGAAAAATGTATGAATAATATGTAATGATCTAATACAAATTAGTTTTTACCATATATAAAACCAATTTTTATTGTGGACACTCTCACTGTGTATGTCATTGACCCATTACACTTTAACACATATTCAGCTCAGTATGTAGAGTAAGCACACACATACCCTTTGTACAGGCCAGTAATCAGACATGTCATGGTGTGAATTATTGTGTCACCGAGAGACTTCAGGAAAGGTCAGAAGAGTGTTGTTTGTCTTCATCTTTACTCATTCAGGCATAAGGGAGGATGCTGAGTGACTGTGACTCACCACAAACTATACGTGCTGCTGCACAAGTGTGAGCAGTTTGAGTGGCAGTCAATGGAAGACAACATGGAATGTGACACGTCGGTCCCTATAGTTCAGTCTGCTACGGGATCTGCAGTCATGTGATGTGACTCACTTGCATCCTGTTTTATTCCCATATAGGCAATGTGTCAAATTCCTGTAAACCAAAACTTTTATTGTGATTGCTTTCTAGGAATGGCTTTGTTTTAGAAGTCCAAATGCAGACTTTGTGCACATGACAAAATTGTTTCTCTGTAAAACATAAGTTTTGGTCAACCTAATTTAATTGTAAAAAATTTTTTAAAAAAATGCATGCTATTAATGTTGTAACACTCATGCTTAGTGTTAGGGTTTTGAACCTTAAAGTGACCATGAAATCTCAATTGACCATTTCTATTTTTTATGGAATATTGCAGTATTTATTATACATGATTTATCATGTGCACATCATAAAAATAAAAAACACATGTGCCCTTTAGTCAAAATAACTTCCCCTCCCTCTTGCAGCGACATCTCTTCTCTTCTCTGAAGATGTGGTTACTGACACGAGGACGGGACAACCTGTCACTCACATGAGATCCACCAATAGCAAACCAGAACCATCCAACCATCAAATCAATTCCCCACGGACAAAATCAAGACTCGTCCTATGTTTTTTCTAGTTTGAGAAGCCGTTTCACTCATATATACATCACAATAGGGTAGAAAAGATTATCGCAACTTCAGTTTCATGCTGACTATAAACTTGAGGTAAGTACATGACTGATACATTATCAGTCAAAAGTTTGGAATAATTGCGGGATAATTGGAAAATCTAAACCAGCATATTAGATTGATTTCTGAAGGAACATGTGATGATGCTAAAAATCCAGCTTTGCATCACAGGAATAAATTACATTTTAAAATATATTCACACAGAAAAGAGTTATTTTAAATTGTTAATCTTAATTATTACAAACTGCAGTGTAACTAAAATGTAGCATGTTGAGGACGTACTTTTCCCAAGCAAACAAACTTACAATTTATGCATGGCAGATGGAAAAAACCCACACTCTGGCATTTAAAGAGGGACCAGAGCCATATCTAGAGACCAAGATATAATAGAGACTCAGTGTTGGGCTCTTTTCATTTGAAACGGAAAGGAACGAGCCAGAACACCCAAGCAACCTCTTAGCAACCACCCAGAACACCTTAGCAACCATCCACAGCATCCTAGAAGTGTGGTTACTTTTATACAGACAAGCACTACTTTTAGTTACTTTTATTTCAATAATATATCCCATCTCAATTGTTTGTTAAAGAGATAGTTCACCCAAAAATAAAAATGTTGTCATCATTTACTTAACCTCAGTTTGTTCCAAACTTGTATGAAGTTCCTTCTTCTGTTGAACACAAAAGAATATATTTTATGAAATGTTGGTTACCAGACAGTCGACGGTAGCCATTGATTTCCATAGTATTTTTTTCATACGATAGAAGTCAATGGCTACCGTCAACTTTTTGATCATTGCCAATATTCTTTAAAATATCTTCTTTTGTGTTGTAAAGAAGACAGAAACTCATACAGGTTTGGAACAACATGAGGGTTTGTAAATGATGACACAATTTTCATTTTTGGGCAAACTATCCCTTTAAACCAATGAGGCTGAGCCAAACCGGAATCCTGTGGCCTCCTCCTGTTTACCTGGCCTCATGGGAAGGTGTCCTAAAGAAGCTGCACTTGTTCAACATGGGAATGATGCACTTCACAACTTCCCAGCACATCTATTTCTGCAGCTTTCACAGAGCATTGCGTAAGTTCATCTGACTGCAAAGTCAGATATCACTCACTGAATGCTCTTTTTCCAAGAAAAAGAATTTAGCACAGTGGGTCTCCTGCTCTCGAGTTCACATGGAGCGGTGGCAAAACAACTGCAGACAAATGAGGAAAAGAAATGAAATCAGCAGGTGGTTCACCTAGACTTATATAAAAAATAGACGGTGTGAGACCCCAGTGAGCCTTGCAAACGATTATCACAGGACTCATTTGAATGAGCAGATAACAAGTTTACTTTAAAGGAATCGTTCACCCAGAAACTGTTGAAACGCTTTAGAGAACTTGACTATATGTGCTATACGTAATTTCTCTCTCTCTCTCTCTCTCTCTCTCTCTCTCTCTCTCTCTCTCTATATATATATATATATATATATAAATATTAGGAATCCTGATTTTTTTTTTTTTTTTTTTTACATAACTGTTTTCAACATTGATAATCATAATAAACATTTCTAGAGCAGCAAATCATCATATTTGAATGATTTCTGAAGAATCATGTGACACAGAAGACTTGAGTAATGATTCTGAAAATTCAGCTTTGCATCACAGGAATACATTTTTAAAATATATTAAAATAGAAAACAGTTACTTTAAATAATAATAATGTAATGATATTTCACAATATTACTGTTTTTTGTTGTTGTTGTTGTATTTTTAATCAAATAAATACAGCCTTGGTGAGCATAAGACTTCTTTTGAAAACATAAAAAAATCTTACCGATCCCAAACTTTTGAACGGCAGAGTGTTTATATACATAATATTCTTTAAACAGATATAATAAATATAAAAAGTAAGTGGCTCATCTCCTTGTATGTGTCATTAAAGGGATAGTTCACTTTGAAATGAAAATTCTGTCATCATATACTCACCCTCATGTTGTTTCAAACCTGTATGAATTTCTTTCTTCTGCTGAACAGAAAGGAAGATATTTAGAAGAATGTCAGTAACCAGGCAGTTTCTGGGTCCCACTGACTTCCATAATAGGAAAAAAATATACTATGGAAGTCAATGGGACCCAGAAACTGTCTGGTTACTGACATTCTTCTAAATATCTTCCTTTGTGTTCAGCAGAAGAAAGAAATTCATACAGGTTTGAAACAACATGAGGGGTGAGTATATGATGACAGAATTTTCATTTTAAAGTGAACTATCCCTTTAACTTAGCTTAACTTAACGTAAGAAGCACACATAAAACATTGTGCTTCTGCGCTCCACAGGCAAAAGAAATTCATGTGGGTTTCAAATGACATGCGGTGGGTAGATGATGAAAAGACTTGAGGATTTTCATGTGAACTATTGACTTAATTGAATGATTACAGAGCACCTCCGGCAAAGCCTGCTTTACTGCGTTGTTCAAGACGCCTACAGAATGGATGTGCAAAGCTCTGATCTACTTCCCTTCACCCCCAGCACAGCATAAAACAAATGTGTGACTGACAGGCTGAGTAAGTGTTTGCAAGGGCCCCCTGCCGATAAAGCTGGCCCATAACCCTGCGGCTCAGGAAATGACTGGGATGCCACAGTGCATCTCCACTTCAGAGCATGCCAGACCTCTGCACCAGAACCCGACACAGCTGGACACAGCAGAAGAAAACAAGATTCTGGAAATTAGGCTTATTAATGGTCTTGTTATGAGCTTGTTTTAAACATGATAAGGTCTGTCATTTATAGCCCGGCGAGATAAGTACAAGTTCAAGAGCAGTGACTAAAGTTGAACCAGGAGCATCAACAGCAAACACCCGAAGAATGCACAACAAATATTTGTTAACAGCCCTCTGATTTTCCGAGAAGTTGCATAAAACCAGGCTAGCTCCACTGGGATCGCGAGTTTTGCTAAGGAGGGATGTGGTACCATGGCTCTGTCTTCATCCGTCACACGCTACACAAAAAGGACGATCTCAAACAGATGGACCCGCACTCCAGACGCCTGAGATCATACGCATGTTTTGATGAAAACTAAATTGTCTACATATTATAACAAACAATAAAAATGTCATCTAGCATTTAAATAAAAGCAATGTGATGACTCAGGGAAGTAGGAATGTATGTCACAAGCGTGTTTTCCTGTTTGCTACGATCACAATACAAATGGAATGCACACAGTTTTATCTTGATGCTTTCCTTTACAGATATTTAAAAACAAATCACACTTTAAACCTTTTAAAGAATTTATCTGATTAATCATCACTTATCCTGATGCTTTTCTTCATGATTATTACAAAATAAATATAACTTGTTTTTTTAACCTTTAAATTTAATTAATCTGATTCATTTATTAATAATTAATAGCCTAAATCTTAAACTTTTGAAAAGTGCATGTTTTTGGAAACGATACCATTAACGCCTACATGTAAACTACAAAAATGTGCATTTGTGCTAAATACAGGTGTAAACGGGGTCTAAAGCGTTTTGAGCTTGTCCACTGTCGACCACTTCCAGAGTGAAAATGCCAGCGACCGGATTGCTTTCATAGTGTAAACGCTCATGTGGTCGAAAAAGAACACAAAAGACGGCTTACTCTCCGCCTACTGACCTGATGGCGAAACATAATAGGAAGCGCACTAGCAAGACGGGATTTAAACTGTCGGCTGGAGACCAAAGTTTGGTGTGAAGACGAAAAACGTACCACAATGTTCTCAAACATTCCTGATTTCAAACACACACTCACAGTGTTCGCTGAAGTCTTGTGGCTGTCAGAGCAGAAACGAAAGCTTCCGTCGTCTCCGGGCAAGTTCATATAAATTACGTGGTGTGACTAAACTAAAACATTGAACTAGGTGGCGTTAGTAGAACCTCGGATTCAGGAGGAACAGTGTGGTTTGCGTCCAGGCCGTGGAACACTGGACCAGCTCTATACTCTCTACAGGGTGCTTGAGGGTTCATGGGAGTTTGCCCAACCAGTCCACATGTGCTTTGTGGATTTGGAGAAGACATTCGACTGTGTCCCTCGCGGCGGCCTGTGGAGGGTGCTCCGGGAGTATGGGGTCCGGGGTCCGGGGTCCTTTGCTAAGGACTGTCCGGTCCCTGTACGACCGAAGCAGGAGCTTGGTTCGCATTGCCGGCAGTAAGTCAGACTTGTTCCCGGTGCATGTTGGACTCCGGCAGGGCTGCCCTTTGTCGCCGGTTCTGTTCATAATTTTTATGGACAGAATTTCTGTCCAGGGGCCGGAGGGTGTCAGGTTTGGTGACAACACGATTTCGTCTCTGCTCTTTGCGGATGATGTTGTCGTGCTGGCCTCATCAAGCCAGGACCTTCAGCATGCACTGGAACGGTTTGCAGCCGAGTGTGAAGCGGCTGGGATGAGAATCAGCACCTCCAAATCCGAGGCCATGGTCCTCAGTCGGAAAAGGGTGGCTTGCCCACTTCAGGTTGGTGGAGAGTTCCTGCCTCAAGTGGAGGAGTTTAAGTATCTTGGGGTTTTGTTCACGAGTGAGGGAAGGATGGAACAGGAGATTGACAGACGGATCGGTGCAGCTTCTGCAGTAATGCGGTCAATGTTCCGGTCTGTCATGGTGAAGAAAGAGCTGAGCCGCAAGGCGAAGCTCTCGTTTACCGGTCAATCTACGTTCCTACTCTCACCTATGTTCATGAGCTGTGGGTCATGACCGAAAGGACAAGATCCCGGATACAGGCGGCCGAAATGAGCTTTCTCCGCAGGGTGGCTGGGCGATCCCTTAGAGATAGGGTGAGGAGCTCGGTCACTCGGGAGGAGCTCAGAGTAGAGCCGCTGCTCCTCCACATTGAGAGGGGCCAGCTGAGGTGGCTCGGGCATCTGTTCCGGATGCCTCCTGGACGCCTTCCCAGGAAGGTGTTCCGGGCGCGTCCCACTGGGAGGAGACCCTGGGGAAGACCTAGGACACGCTGGAGAGACTATGTCTCCCGGCTGGCCTGGGAACGCCTCGGTGTTCCCCTGGAAGAGCTGGAGGAAGTGTCGAGGGAGAGGGAAGTCTGGGCATCTCTGCTCAGACTGCTGCCCCCGCGACCTGGCCCCGGATAAGCGGAAGAAGATGGTATGGTATGGTATGGTATGGTATGGTATGGTAGGTGGCATTATCATCAACTACACATCTTTATTATTGATGTTCACTTTGCAGTGTAGAACATTTAGTTCCTAAAGTTCAATTTTCAGTAACATTATCGATTTAACTGCAGTGACACTATCTAAAATTCAAACTACATTGGGCTGGATAATGACACTAAATTTGCCACATCGACATTGTTATTGAACTGAACTGAATCAACACTGAACTGACTCGAGCTGAATAATGTCACTATTGTCATAATTGAATTTGTTTAGTAATTGATGAACTTTGCAACATTGACACTGTTATTGAACTGAATTTAAAACTTTTAACTAAATTATGATGAAACTTATCTTCTGTAGAATAATAATAATAATGAATTTGCTTCATAAGAGATGAATTTTCCAAGATTTACATTACTCCTGTTTTATTCATGTGAAGCTGCTTTGTATTGTTTACTGTAAAAATAAATGCGACTTGACTTAAAGGGAACATTCTAGTTTGTTGCATCACTCGCAGTCAGAACAAAGAATTAAAACAAGTGTGACAATTTCACTGAAGCATTTAAACATCCGTATGCATGTGTCTGTGCGATTATGTCTCCAGCTATTCTTAGTGCAGATGTAGTAACAAAAAACATAACTTCAATAATCACTGGCGTCACTGCTGTCTGTTGCAGCTCTTCATCGAAGGCGATGAGAGCACCCACAGTTTAATATGAAAGCAATTAGGGTGTCCAGGCAATCTGCTATTTCTGTTTATCTTACAGCTCATCTGAGACAAATCCATTGACCTCGGCGCCACACATGAGACAGAGTCATGACAAACTATCCCGAAAATGTGGAGCTCTTTTATAACACTTGTTGCCTTTGCACAATATAGCAGTGCAAAGAGCAGAGCTACATTGCCATGAAATGCAACAAGACAATTAAAAAATTCTTGCGATGCTTTCCCTGATCTTGTGAGCAAGGTTATCAAATACCTAGGCTATAAACTCACATTATTTGCTCTGTAATGCAAGTTTTGTTCTTCGAAAACACGCATACCTATCAAGAACCTAAAATTTATGTGAGCTCCCCAACAAATCACAAATTCCAAGGAGACTAAGATTTAAAAGGAGACATAAAGATTTATGTCCTACTTAAAACAAAAAATGTTTCCAACAGTACGGTAGTAACAACATCAATATGATCTCTGCTGTTTCCGATAAGAAGGAGAATATTCCTCATAAAGTCTCTAAAAACTGGGTAACACTTTATTTTACGAATAAAACGTGACATGCGCCTCGTGTAGACTGTCAGTCCAAGTTCGATATTTGTGTACATCCGGTTGGAATCCGATCATATTTAGCAAATGTGAACGGCAAAAAAAAAAAAAAATCACATGAAATGGGATTTTTACAAATCAGTTTTGAGCTACATTCATATGTGCTTTTAAATCAAAGCGCATTTCTGGAAATCCGTTTCAGTCTGACTGTTCTACCGGGATTTTGTGTGTTTTTGTTATGTTTTTTATAGGAAACATGCTGAAAGTCACGGCAGACACAAGATCTTGTGCAAAAATTGAATCACTTGATGTAAATAACATCACAACATTTATTTCCATCAAGAGCTGCATCAGTTTTTAGTGAAGATCTTATATTGACAATGCAAGAGTCCAGCACTCTGTAAAGTCTCCTCCAGAACATCCCAAAGACTTTCAATGAATTTAAGGTCTGGACTCAGAGGGGCCAATTCATGTGTGAAAAGATTCTTCACGCTCCTCACAACCATTCTTTCACAGTTTGAGCCTGATGAATCTTGACATTGTCATCCTGGAATATGGCCATGATGTGTCTTCCTACATGGTTATTAAAGAAATGAAAAGCTACACACTCCATCAGTTATAGGGTTAGAAGAACTGTTGCCAAACATATAACATGCTATAAACATAATAATCACTGGAATAATGATCCAATCATAGTCTCTTAAGCATTTGCTTAAATCCAAACAGCAACTTTTTTTGTCCGGGCAGTGTCTTGCACTGTATTGTAGTAGAATAAGTGGCTCATTTCCTGTGTCATGGCGCATCATTAACTTTCATTAATAATAACTGTGTTGAATCAACAAAACAGAAACAGAAAGTGATTCTGCATTCCGCAGGCAATTTATTTCTAGCAGGTTTAAAAGAGGAGATCAGTGACAATCACACACATGGACTGTCCATATGCTGCTTACCTTCTCCGATGTTATTCAGACTTCTACATAATATAGCTTGTCACTTTCATCCCTGTTTCATGTCAAGTTGTTGCCTGTGGTGCCAAACAACCTTTGCCCTTGACACGGTCTCTGGAGGGAAGTCTACATGAAAACACTCTTGCTTGGGCCCAGCATGCTTGTTTCTGTCTCTCATCTTGATTAACAGATATCATAGCTCTGATAGCACATGCATTTCATCTTTTGAAAGCTGCTCCACATATGTATCTCATCTCTCAATGGAAAACAACACATTACAGACGTACGTACAGCTTAGCCATCAGATGACAACTATACAAAAATATTTCTCTCCACTGGTTTTGAACTTTTTATATATATATATACACACACATGTACAAAACTTTTTTTGTCTAACAACCCCACTCTTCTCGTCTGCAGATGTTGACATCCATGGCCCAAGCTGGTCTGTATTATTTTGACGAAAGTATGTTGGGAATGTCCAGTGACTCTATAAAAGTCGCTTGCTTTTTAAACAGCACAGCATCATTAAAATCCCCCCTAACCACACCGACGTTAAGTTGTAAAACACAAGGAACTACCAGCGGGACCCTACTCTGCTCTGAGATTAATGGCAATGTGACAGTTTATAAAGGAATGTGATGGACTAACACACAATAAGTCATGAAGCGCTATCACAAGAAAGACACATAGCTACGCAAAACTCAAGCAACTTCACATAAATCAAGCGAACCTCTTACAGGAAGCTGCAGACCTATAGATCAGCGAGCTGTTCTAAATTGTGACAAACAATAATACCTTTCGGAATAAAAGCAATATTATTTCCTTTAGTGTAATAAAACAGTGTAATAAGTCATGCTGGCTATATGCAGGCACAGTGCTGGCTGAAATATTCTGAAGAAATCTGGAACTTTCAAACTAAAAGGTTCATTTCGATTTGCCTTGTCAGAGATGTTTGTTTAACACTAAATCTGCTGTTCCCTTTCTAAGAAGACTCCAGGCATTGCATTTAATTAATATCCTACTTTACGTCATAGATCCTATCAGGAGGCCCCATCAGCAGTATTTTAAAGGGAGAACAAAGAGCTGCTGATTTTCCCTAAATGGCAGTTTGTGGTTTACACTTAATATACATTTTAAGAGACTCTTTCCACGACACGCATTACATTCTTCATCCCCCATTAACCTGCATTTTAACTCTATCTATCCATCCATCCACTAAAAATGTATAAAAAAGTAAAAGTTTCATTACCATAAAACTCTTTCGTGAATATTTATTTCAAATTAAAGTAATGTTTAACGCTGCCCTGAATAAGTAAAATGCAATGTTTTAATGTTGCAGCATTCCTGCATTCCTATATTCTGCCAGGACAAATCGAATTACTTGATTAACTGTTTTTTTTTCTTTTAGGTCGCTGCCTGTGGTAATAAATTCTGCTAACATTGATGCCCACCTGTAGAGCGCAGTTCATCATGCGGATGATGTGATCAAACTGCTGGTGGTCCAGAATGGCACGGTTCTGCTGGACGTGGTGGCTGAGCTCGTCGGTCAGGCACTGGCGTGCTGCTTTGCCTTTCAGGGCCCGAAGAGCCGCAGGGAGTGTCTGAAGAAACAGCAGAGTCAAGGCATTACTAAAACATATGCTTAGTTCACCTAAACCAGACTGGGCCGCCCTCATCTGGACGCAGAAGTGGTTCGCTTCAATACATGCATGCAAAGGCCGCGATCATTCCAGCTAAATCCAGCCAGTTGACCTCTGACCCATAGTTAAAATTCCAGAACGGTTGTTATTGATGAGATTTTACGTCTAGACGAAGGCAGCACCCTCCGCTCAGGTTTACTCGGGCTGAGGTTGTGTGAACGTGATGTCTTTACTGGCACAGAGGAGCCGTTAAGCTGCAAGCACAACATTTTTACAACTGTAAAGGGATGCAAGCTTGCATTGTATAACCTACCATTTAAACTCAATGTGTGCAGGTAGCTGGCTACCATTCCAATGCAAACACACTGGGGATTGATCTCAAATGATGGCAGGCTCCAAACATCCCCTGTGAGCAAATTTCCTTTGCTACAGGTAATTTGCACAAAGTTATTTAGACTAAAAATATGTTAAGATGCTATAGACAAGCACCAGTCACGATTAATGTTAGAATAATATTAGTATTAGTGATAAGGACAGGGAAATTAGAAGAATATGTGTGACTGTTTGTTCACCCCTTTCCTCCTACGTTTGTACGACTTGCAGCTGGAGAGCTTTGCTTATCGCGCTACGAATGGCATCACTAATGCGAGCTAATCTGCATGCTGTCTTTTTCCAGATGTACAAGTGAATGTGTGGGTTTAATCCTTCTGTCATCACAGAAATGATTGCATCACCTTCTCTGTCTCCAGAGTCTTGTTGTCGAAGATGAAGCCGATGCACGTCCGGACCACCTCCAGTCTACGAGCGCTGTTAAACACCGAGCTGGCCTTACCCAGGATAGATACTGCATAAAAGAGAAGAAGCGGTAACAAATGAAGAGGCCATGTGTTGTTATGCTCAACACAGAGCAGAGTGCCTATAAACCCCTTAACTGTGATAAAATCACTGAAACACCATCTTAAGTGGCTTGTTGCGATTAAAACAGTTCAAAGGTAAAATAAAAGACACCAATGTAAGTCAACAAGTACTGATTTAATCTGCTTATATAAGCAAAATAACCCCGTTCAGGATGATAAAAGATCCTCTGCTTTGCAACAGGATCGTGATCACCCTGTCAAGATTTACTTTGCTTACTAAGTTAAGCTAAGTCACCTTCATTTATAAAGTGCTTTTTACAATAGAGATTGTTTCAAAGCAGCTTTACAGTGATAATAGAAAATTAATGCAACAAAGATTGTTTTGGCTATATAGCAGCTCTAAAAGAAAGTCATTGTCTAGCTTTTTCATTGTAAAAATCATTAGATATTAACTTAGGGGCCGCTCACAGGACATCAACAGAACACAGAACAATGCGTTCTGGCTGTTCATTTACACAACAACGGCGTTTTGGTGGCTTGAGATGATCAGTGACTGTACATTATGCTTATTACATAACTAAATCAGAGGTTTACAACTTTTTTTTAACTGCCAAACACTAAATCAGGGTTCCTAAAATCCAGTTTGATCAGGGTTCGAGTTGCATTGGCCCAAAAATTTTAAGTCTTAAATTATTTATTTAACTCTTTTTTTATAATAATGTTCTGTATTCATTATTTTCAATCAAAATTAAACTTCCGTTTCATGCTGACCAAAGTTAACCTGTCAAATTCATTTCAGAAGATCTTATTATCTTATCTTAATAATTCCAAGGCTGCATTTATTTGATTAAAAATACAACAACAACAAAAAAAACAGTAATGTTGTGAAATATTATTACAATTTAAAATAACTGTTTTCTATTTTAATATATTTTAAAATGTAATTTATTCCTGTGATGCAAAGCTGAATTTTCACATGATCCTTCAGAAATCATTCTAATATGCTGACTATCAATGTTGAATAACAATGATTTTCAATGTTTTTGTGGGAAACATGAAAAAATTCAAAAGTCTGGGGTAAGATAAAAAAAAACAACAACAACTTTTATTCAGCAAGGATGAAAAATAACAGATTTCAATTTCAAATAAATGCTGTTCCTCTGAACTTTCTAATAATAAGTGATAATAATTATATACTGTATACGGTATATATATGACCCCGTCACTCACCCACAGGGGGTCCGGCGGGCACCACACACTTCCTCTCTGGACGGGTACTGATGGGGGCGGTGTGCTGTTTGGCCAGGCCTTCCTGTATCAACTCCTCCACCCTCTCCTCCTCCAACAAGGGAAAGGGCACCACGTGCACCCGCAGGTGCGAGCCCTCGCTGGGACGAGGCACTTTCTGGAAGGCCATGTGGGGGTTCGGGTTCTCCTACAGAATGCATGACAACACAACTGTTGAAATGCAGGATTTAGAGATGTTTTCTGGTGGCTTATTGTTATTTTTTTCTTGTAAAATTTGAAAAAAATTCACCATCACTCATCAAGAGCATAGAGTACTGTGAGTACTAATGTGCTATTCGCAGTCATTTATGTTTACTTTATTCTGTGAGAGAAAGTTTCCAATAACAGGAGAATAATCAAGATAAACTGATCACTATTTGAAAGGTAAAGCGACCTCAACATGATCCGATGTCACCTGAGTGTACATCATTTACAACACTTATGTAAAACTTTTTAATGAGGAAAAAATTACAGAGTGCCCCTTTAAAGAAGTCTTAGTTCTTATGCATCAAGTGTGTCAAGAGAGAAAACTTGGCAAAAACCAAAGAGCACAGGAAAGGTCAACCTGAAGGACAGAGAATACATGCATCATGTTATAATACAAGTTTAAACACCTGACATGAGAGATGGCGTCATGTGCTTACGTTTTTGTAAAGTTGCTCTGACAGATCTCTCAAACGCTTCTGGAACTTGACCAGGTTCTCCTCTTCCTCCTTAAAGCGGTCTACATCTAAGGCCACCAGCTATAGAACAGAAACAGAGCAGTTTAATGTAGAAACCAATGAATCTGTGGTTACAAGAAATCCGTTTTTCCACCTGTAATTGATTTAACATTGCCCAGAACAATAGCTGGAATTTCACTCAGCTGAGTCACGCGTGTATTATCTTCCTCTTGTGGAATGATGTTACTTAGTAGGAGAGTAAATATTTGCTCTAACAATGATTCGATCCGATTACGGTTGTTTACTGAATCATGCCATACAGTACATGATGAAATGGACACAAATTTGTATTCTGATTCCATCTTGTTTTGTTTTTCTTACGTTATTCATTATTATTTTCAAAAATATTTAGAAAACGCAAAATGCAATGAGAATTGAAAACAAAGAATGAAACAAATGAAACAAATGGAGGAAGAGGCACCAATGTTGCATGACAAAATAACCAGTATCACTTTATTTTAACGTGACATAGTTAAATATACTTACTATAGTAATAACAGTAAATAATACATAATTACAAGCAACTAACTCTAAACCAAACCCTAACCCTACAGTCAGTACATTAAGTTAATTAATGTGACTTATGTAATTACAATGTAACAACGTGTAACCTTAAAATAAAGGGTTACATTTTATTTGGTAACACATTATTTTACAGTGTCCTTGTTACATATGTTACATGTACTTACCATAGTAATAACAGTAAATTATGCATAATTACATGCAACTAACCCTCAACCAAATCATAATCCAACACAAACCCTACAGTAAGTACATGTAGTTAATTAATATTACTCATTACTTAAATATATAATTACACTAACAATGACACCTTAAAATAAAGTGTAACTCTTTATTTTAAGGTGTCCGTGTTACACAGTGTTAATGCATTTAAGTACTGTGGGTTTGGTACATTGGGGTTTGGTTTCAGGGTTAGATGCATGTAATTATGCATAAGGACACTATAAAATAAAGTGCTACCCCATAGTGTAAACTCCATCATTTGGGACACAACTTTTTGCATTAATTTGTTTTATTTATCTTTACGTCTGGTATTAAATGAGTTATGAGAATGTTTATAACCAGCATTTCTCCCGCTTTCCCCATTTTGGAGATTTTTTGGCCTTTTCGGTCACACTTTATATTTCTTGGCCTAAGCTACCATGTACTAACATTAAATGCATTCAAGACAATGGATTCACTTTGTAACTACATGTTGTTCTGGAAAATTTTCACATTTACTGCTAATGAGTTTGAGGTATGGTTAAGGTTTAAGAGTTAGGGTTAGGATTATAGGGGTCAGAGTTAGATTTTGGGGTAAGGGTTGGGTTACAGTTAGGGTTAAAGTTAAAATGCACATCCTTTAAATGTTGTTACAATGAGCCAACATGTATGTACATAAATATATTGTATTAAATGGTTAAGTTCATAGTAATTAAGGCCACCTAACAAAGTGTGACCACTGCAATTACATGTGTACAACTTAAAAGGCATCCTTATTATGCTCCCTACCTTCCTGAACAGTGCCCATAAATGATGCCCTTCTACATCTCTATTACTTAGTAAGCTCTGTTAAAGAAGTACTGCACCTCATCGAACAGATCACAGGCTCTGTATGGAGGTCCCCGTTCAGACACGAATCCCGCGAAGGCCATGCCATCCAACACCTTGGTCAGAAAGTCATTTTCTATCAGGCCCCGCTGGCCTAGGAAAGCAGCCTATATATCAGAGAAAAGAAGGTCAGTGATCAAACTAAAATTGTAGCATCTGCTAAACTTCCACTTGAAAATGAGTAGCCAAGTTTGATTCAAATGGTGCAGAGAGATTTTTCTGAACAAAACAACTTCCAGAAGAAACAAAGTCTGTTATCTGCATCACCAGATACATAAAATAAGATGGGCATACGTATATTTTAAACAGATCTCGTGCATTAGCATTAGCCAGTGAATTTAGAAGCATTTGGCAGGGCAAGATGCTCAGTTTCCAGACGTGAAGCATTCTTGTACTATAATGCGAGCCATGTGGGGTGCTTTATGAGGGTTCGTATTGAGACGTTGCCACAGAGACATCGGCCGACACAAACAAAAACAGGTTGGGGGGTGAAATAACACTTGTGAATGCAAGTTTGATGATTTTCATATGGCTCACTGCAGGGACAATCCGACGGACCAAAGTGTTTTAAACAAATGAACCGCGATACCATCGGCCTGAGCGCTTACGTTTGCACCGAAGCACTTCAAAGCAAGACGTGGAGGAGGCAAAGCTCAGTGCTTATCTAGTGAGTTCATTGAGATTATTCTTTCGTTCTCTGGCGCAGACCCAAACTCACCGTGTTTATGAAAAGGCAGGTGTTTGTACAAGTGCAAGCTGTCTTGAGTTGAAGCCAGATAAACAATGCTGTATTTCAAACCAGTCAGAGCTGTTTGTACCGTACAGCATGTCCGGCAGTCTTTATAACATGACAGGTCATCAGATTAATATTTTCTCATGTGAAGTTTTTATTTCCGAGTTGAGAAAACGTAATTATGATGTCAGATGAGTTCAAATTACTTTGCTCGGAGCAAGGTGGTGTACCTTTACTACAAAATATACAGCAAGTTTTTATTTCTTAACTCTAATTCTACTAAATTAATAAAGAATGTGTATCAGGTGTGTTTTTGCTTTCTGTTTTTGTTCAATTTATGACGCTGCTGTACACTGGATAGTTATATATTCTATTGCAATTGTAAAAAACTATCTTATTTTGTACATGCAACTTAACCTTAGCTTTATTGTAAATTTAAAAAAATATTAATAACTTCACACATTTTGAACAAATTTACTGTCAACTAAAGACTGTATTCATGTTTTCTCACTGATACACCCCCAACTCGGAAACTCTCGGCCAAAAGAAAATCCAAAGTTTTCAAGTTATAATTAAAGGTCCCATTGCATGGATTATTTTATTATTTTAGAATGTTTCCTGGGGTGGCCTTATAATGTTAGTATGTTTTTTTGCACGAAAATTTTAATTTTTGTCAATTTAGTATTATAGCAGTAGTTCATATGACTCATATGCAAAGTCTTCTGAATATATATGATAGATTTGTGTGAGGGACAAACAGAAATTTATGCCATTATTCACTGTTAATTAAAGATACAGTATAGCATTTTTCGCCACTAGGGGTCGCTAATCTATTTACAATAACAAAGGCGTAGATTGATGACGCAACATTTGCTAAGAATTATGGATCTTGTCGTCAACGTCAAGCCGACCGATCTAATAATGTTTATGGATGACTGAATACATCGATGTTTTTATCATGACTGTGATATGAAGCAGTTCGGGATTGCTAAGAGACAGCTATCAGCTCCACACGCGACGCGAGTCCCGCGGATATAAAGGAATATGGACATTTCATTCTACCGAACTACATGCAGAATTACTAACTTACTCACAGGTCAGTTTATTAGACAAATTAAACTTGTGAGGTAACGCAGCGCTGTTTCACTTGGTCTAACATTACACTAGCACACTAAACTGCATTTGAATGTGTTTAAATGTATGTGTTAGTCTGTCTGTATGAGACTAGCAGTAAACTAGATCAACATTAGAATAATATACAGATCATATTCTGACATTTTATCATTGTTGAACTATATAACATTGATTAGTTTTATGTAAATGTGCTCACCTGTTTAATAAAGTACATGTAGGAGCGGTCGAAGTCTCGGACGTGGAGCTCTCGTTTATATACTGTCTATGCTCTCGGCATCTCGAAAACACCGCGCTGATATTGATTCTCGTTTTAGTTCTCCTTTTTTTATCCAAAGTCTGCTTGCCATGGTCCATAATGTTTGAACGAAACAACAACAGCGTGCAGATTAGGGGTTGCACGACTACTGATTTCTGCTAATCGATTTCTTATCAAAACAATACTCGAGTTACTCGACTACTCGTCGTTCATGCTACTGTAAATTAAAAGACATGAAATAGCTAGATCTTATCCCCACTTACACACAAATTGCACTGCCTTTTGCTGCTTGTCATGTCATCCACTTACACAATAACACTATATTAATTAGGGATGAGTCACGATTTTCGAATATTCGATTAGCTGATTTTATTATAGAATAGGATGTGCGGGATGATTGTCTTTAAAAAATCCCCATGTTTTAGTTGTGGTTATAAGTTGCAATCCTAAATTCACATAAAAATTTTTTACATTTAATAAATATATTCTTAATATTTGTTGTTTTCGTTTCTATGTTTGAGCTTATTTATCTCAATATTAATAACAATCTGGTTAATTTTGAGTCTTGAATTGTAAACTCTCAAGGGTTGGATTTTTAAATATATATTGGCTGTGTCAATTCAGAATGACTTCTGAGCAGCTACCTTTTTATTTTGGGTATGTCATGTATGCATCACTTGCCAAAATTGGGGCTGACTAGTAAGGGGTTAAACTTATATAAATTAAACGTATGTTTAAGTTTTTTAACTTATATTTAAGCGTCACACCGCTCCGCTTTATTCATATGATCTCATTTTATTAATACAAATAATTTAGTAGCCTATCCTTGCCTTGTTTTTGAATGAATAAATCAAATAGTGTAAAATACATTTCAGAGAATTTTTTTCTCAATCTTTTCCACTGGCCAAATAGTATTTTTAATTGATTTCTATTTTTAATGGAAACAGATAGACCTAGTTGTGCATTATTTGCACGAAACCATTTTCTCAGACAATCTGCTATTATCATAAGCAATTAGTTCAAACATTAAAACACAGCATGCCAGAGGAGAAGTGTTCAAAAGCATTGCATCTACAACAAATATTTATATTTATTGAATATAAAAATGTTGTAACTTCTCAGTAATTATTTCATGTAGTTAAAGTGTTTAACACCATTAATGAGAATGGCATATTTAATCTAAATGTTTATATCAGAGGTAAAACATGTATTATTTTATTTATTTAAACTGTTATTGTGAACTTGCACTGTATTTATGATTAGGACTTTACAGAGATTTACGGTTTTACTTCATCTGCCGTTAGACAAGCTATGCGTCAGTTTCACTATATGGCCCAGTTTTCTGGTCTCTGACAAAGATTATATGCCTCCGCTGTAGAATCTGTGTTCATTATTTACATTGGTTGTCAAGGAAACGGGAGGTTTTCTAACGTTATGATTAGTACTCCCATGCTTCTTTGTCGGTTTAAATAAGTAAGAGTTTGTAAGGACATTTTGCGTCAAATGTGCATACAACAAAGTTGGAAACAATGTCTATAGTACTTATACGATTTTATTACATGACCTCAGCAAAAAAAAACGTAGACAGCTGTGAGGTAAGTATTAAATTCGTAATTTCGAGGTCCGGCCCACCGCCTATTGGTTACTATCAGACGGCTCTGGTTCATAGCTCTGGTTGCCATGGCAGCACGAGCGGAAACCAGGGACAACGCGGATATGACGCCATTAGCGGCAACAAAACGGAAATAAAGTAACGGGACGTTTCTCGAATTAAATTACAAATTTCTCCTGGTTTGAAAGTTGTTGGAGACAGTCGGGATAATGTAAGTACACAACTAAAAAAAATATATAACATAGATATAGTGATTTTTGCTATTTTTAAAGCAAAAAAGTTACATATTGTGCCTTTAATACTGACATCCCTCCTGATATGATCATACTTTCCCAAGTTGATTAATTACAGTACATTAAGGCAGTTGTTATGTATTGCAAGTTTAATGAAAGGTTATATTAAGGTGGAGATTTCTTGCTTGATGCAGGAGAAAAACTCAATTTGAGAAAACTGCCTTAAAAAATATGTATTGTCATTGAAATCTATGCAAAGAGATAGTGTAATAATTTAAACTTGAATATGTATTTCAAATGTTTTCTTCCCACTAGTCTGAAAGAAGACATGCTATGGAAGCAAAATAGCCTAAAATCTCAAAACTGACCAGTGCATGAAAAAAACAATGGGTTTTGCCAGTAGTGTCTTGCTTTAAATTTTGACTTTAAAAGACTAGACATATAGCGGAAGCATTGCATGGCCAACTTTCATCATATTTTTGTAGCATTTTTTCATCCCTATAAGCTTGAAAGCACCAGTTTCTATTCATTGAGTGACTATTACAATGCTTATCTCCTTTTGTGTTCCACAGAAAGTCATACGGGTGAGAGTGAGTAAATGATGACTATGTTTGCATTTTTGAAAGAATTACTCCTTTTACAGGTCATTAATTTTCAAATATATAATACATTGGTAAACTTCTTAAAGAATATCTTATGCGTTTTAAACTGTATATCTGTCCACAGACCCCTGCTGAACCGTTATAGACCCCTTGTTGAAAACCCTGGACATAATTAGTAAGAAGATCCTTCCCGTACAGTCATTATGCAAGCACTTGAGAAAGTCTTTTTGCAGGTTTGCTGGAATGATCTGGCATGATGACAGTAATTGCTCCTAATCGCTCGAGGGCTGATGGGATCATTTACTCTGCAAATGAGTTTTAACACCATAAAGTTGCCGATCAGCACCCTCTTCTCACCTTGTGAAAGTGAATCACAGGTTCGGAATGGATGCGAATGAGCTGCAGACAGGACCGGTAGCCCTGGAAGAGTTGTGCAAACAAGCGCAGGAAGACCGCTCTCACCTCCTTATCCTGTCAAACACAAGAAAGCCAGAATAGAAGGGACTGAGAATCATTCCAGACGAACGTATGAGGATGGAATGAGTCAGTGTGAAAATTTTCTCGTCTCAAAATAAACTGCGTACGTGATGGGAGTTCAAACTCCTTTAGCAAACAGATATTTCTGCCCCCTGAAGACCCAATAATTGACTCCCGTGTCGGCCATATGTGTGTCTGCAACTTTAACATGTTGCTTTGCGAGATTGTAAAAGCGAAAAATAGACATATAAGGCTTTTACCAGCAGTTTGAGGTTGGATGGAGCAGAACGAGGGGGTGGGAAGGCATTATCTGCTCCTTCCAGATCTGGATGCAAAACCTGAAGACAAAGAAGGAATTTACAGTGAGGAAATGTCCTGCTATCTGAGGGAACAAGACAAATGGTGCAAATATAGCTTATGGAATGTCTCTAGTCACAATCATCTTTCAATTCCGTGTAAAAACAAACAAACAAACAAACAAAAAAACACGTTTTTGTGGAAAATGCAGATTAGGTAATGAGGAAAAATGATGGAATATGTGATTTAAAGGTGAAGTGTAAAGAATTTATGCACCACTAGCAAAAGCAAATAGTTATAGTAATATATTTAGTAATATACACAATATACATACATACATACATACATACAGACCCTTTCCAAAGAATTAGAATATCATGGAAAAGTTTATTTATTTCCATAATTCCATTCAAAACGTTAAACTTCCATAGATTATAGATTCAGGGCCCACAACTTAAACGATTTCAAGTATTTAGTTGTTTATTTGTACATAATTTGTACTTTGGCTAATTTGGCTTCCAGCTCATAAAACCCATGAAAACAGGCATCACTGTGTAATTACTGTGTGATTTCATGTAATATTAAATTTTTTTGAAATCCTGTTTTCGTGGGTTTTATGAGCTGGAAGCCCAAATTATGTACAAATAAACAACTAAATACTTGAAATCGTTTAAATTGTGGGCCCTGAATCTATAATCTATGGAAGTTTAACGTTTTGAATGGAATTATGGAAATAAATAAACTTTTCCATGATATTCTAATTTTTTGGAAAGGGTCTGTATGTATATATATATATATATATATATATATACACATACACATATATACTATATGAGAGAGAGAGAGAGAGAGAGAGAGAGAGAGAGAGAGAGAGAGAGAGAGAGAGAGAGAGAGAGAGAGAGAGAGAGAGACAGAGAGATATTATATATAATATTATTATATAGTAATATTATATATATATATATATATATATATATACATAATATATATACATAATATATATATATATATATATATAATATTACTATATAATATATATATATAATAGGGATGGTGATTCCTGTGCAAACCTGGCCATGATATTACGGTGTTGTGGGTAGATACCATGATGTTGCTATGTGGTTACTAGGGTCCAAGATGGTTTCTAGGTGGAAGTTTATTGGCCCAAGACAAAAAAGGCCTAGTCCCAAGAGTCTATGATCTGGCTCAAGTCCTAACTTATCTTCATATCATTACTGTCAGATGAAAACACATAATGTGCCTCCAAAAAAAAAAAAAAAAAAAAAAAAAATTCAAGAGCATGGAAAAGATCTTTCTTGTAAAAAAAATCTTACCAAAATGAATCAAAACAATTTAGTCAACCTTTAGTACAATCGATCATAACAAATCTGTTACATATTTGAATTGAACTTTTTTTGATTGGGTTTCAATGGCTCATGTTTCCAGTACTCAGTTGGTTGATTACTGATTGTTGTAGAATTAATTTAATATAATCTGAGCTTTCACTTACTATTCTACCTCAAAATCAGTTTTCTGGGCTTAACACATGAACTACAGACTCTAGTGTAAAGTGACAGCCAGACAGCTGAGGAAACCAGAACATACGAGGTTTTGACGCACACTTCTTAAAGTTAGTGGATATACTTGTTATATAGATAATCAGACTAAACATCCCTCCAATGGTCATTTTGATGCACAATTCAAACAGTAGGAATACAGTCTACAGTAAAAAGCGACAATAACAAAAGTGTTTTCCATCAGACAGCGACAAAACGTATTTTTTGATGTAGCAAGATGAAAATCAGATTACATTATACTATATATATATACTAAAATTTACTTGATATATCTACTTAAATGCTAACCAACTGGCACATTAACCCTCAGGGGACCACAGTGTTTTGGGGGCCTTTGAGATGTTCTGACATGCCTTGACATTTGTGCTTTTTTCAGTTATTTATAAACATGTTAATGGCAAAGGTGTAAATTCACTCTATATAGCACAAACAGGGCTACCATAATATGCGAGCAACGTGTATGTAGATGTTTGTATTTTTAAGAGAATAATGTTTATGCGTGGTTATTGGAAAAAATTAAAATGAAAGTTGCTGAATTAAGACCACAAAACACATATTAAATATGTGTCCACAAGACTTTTGACTAATGGATGTTGTCCCTTTGTGTTCTAGCTTCAAAATTATGTGAAAATAGTTTTGCTTTATCGTTCACAAAAAAAAAATACATTGATTTAAATGGTGTAAAACAGGTTTTGCTTGGAAAGCCAATATGCAAGGGGGAGGAGTAGTTTACACCTTAGATTGCATAATCTCTGCATAATCTCCCCACCCATTCTGCATAATGACTGCCTAATGAGCCATTCATTCAGGTGTGACACTGACTGAGCCACAATGCAACGACAAAAGATGTATTTAGAAGAAGACTTATATTGACCATTTAAGATTTCGCTTACATTTCTCTTGTAAATATGTTTTGCTATTTTATTAAAAATGTTACAATTACAACAATAATTACAATTTCAACAATATTTCAAGTGTACTCTTTCTTTGTAAAAAAAAAAAAAGAAAAAAGATTATAGGCCTAAATTTTATCATATGTATTCATTAGTTTGAATATAGCCAACATTGGAACATCTAACATCTTAGTCTATGACTTTATTTTTGACAAAAATAGTATTTTTTTTTTTTTTTGCAGTTTAATACGTTGCTTATACAAATAAATTTTTTTCAACATATTCCAGTGGATTTTTACTCATCTCAGTAGGCTATAGCAAAGCAGTTTATTCTTTCACACACAGACACGCGATTCATATTCAGGCTAAACAGTCTTTACAAATATGTACCCTTCATTCATCTCACAGAAAGGCGAGTCATATTATAGAAATGCGATTCATCTTTTTGCGGTTTGCATAGGCCTACACTAACGTTATTCCATAACGTTATTCCACACGTGAGAAAAGAAAACAGCCTACCTCACTCCTCAGCGCAGCGGGATCTGCTCCTCATATCAGGAGATATTGCTCCTCATCAGCACTGTTCTGAGGAATCGTTTCTCCATAAGGTAGGCTATATTATGCCTCACTCGATCGCGACGCGCTGTGTTTACAGCTGATGGGCGTTTCACACCCCTCAGAATTTGCGTTTGAATAGCACGCGCTCTCCGGGGAGTGGTCACATTACTGTGAATGAACTCCTAATTAGCTCGACAGGAGTCGCTCTCTTTTTATACAGATTACAGAAACTGAGAATATTTGTTTTTTATATAAGTTACTTCTTTTAACAGATGCGATCTCAAGCTTTATGCCCGTGGGTCTGTTTGCCTGTTTGACTAAATTTTCGCGGAGTTATTGATCATTTTCGAACGCGTTTCAAATGGGAGTTCACGGACAGAGGGAAGGCAGAAATCGCATCATGTTAATTTTTCTTTATTTGTCAAAAAGCAAAACACTTTATTTTTATTGTGAGTATACAGAAAAAAAATAGAAACTGAACAGGATCGATTGATGTATTACACGAAAATGAAAGATCAAAATTAACAGAGCATTTGGTGTTTATTTTCATTGCTAAAAAAAAAAAACGAGCAAAACGCGCGGGCGCGTTTGTGGTCCCCTGAGGGTTAAAGAAATTACACAACATCACAATGTGTGTGTGTGTATAAAATGTGTGTTTTTTTGTGTGTGTGTGTTTTTTTTTACCATGGACAGTGCTTTTTGAGTATTGTGCAACAGGGGTTCAGGAAGCTGTGAGAGGTGTATACACTCCGGGATTTTTATAGTTCCTCCATCAAGGTCAGCAATGATCACATCGAGCTGTAAACAGAAACCAAAACCCAATCATTGTTACCAGAATCTGACCAACTGGCAGATTGAAAAATGTCTTTCTGTAAGGCCTTGAGCTCACCAGCTCTTGGATCTCGCTCTGGAACATGGAATGCACTCCGATGATGAAGGGCGTAGGAGAACTCAACACCTCCAGCAGTCGAGATGGGAGGACGGGGATGTAGGGGTAGCTGTGGTCCAAATGAGAGTTAGGCAACCACAATCAACATGTCAAGCAGATGTTCAGACATCAGACTGTTCTCATTACATACCAAGCATAAAAATAGTACATACTATTGCAAAAGACCCTAAAAATAGAACTGTTTGCAAAATTACACGCTCATCATATGTGAAGAGCACACATTATTTCAAGCTTTTTTTGGTAAGTTTCATTTGATACAGCAGTGTCCTAGTTTTTACGCAACGCACTTAGATTGAACTAGATCGGCTTAAAATGAAGCTAATGAAATGAGATGTTGTTATCAAGGCAACTTAAGGTCACTTATTCTGGGTATATCAGTAACATTCGATGTTGACCCACCTGTACTTCAGAGGAAACATGAGGGTCTCTAAGGCACGGCAGGCCTCTCCTAGTCTCTGATAGCTGGAAGAATGGAACAAAACCTTGTGCTCCGTCAGAACCGCACAAAAGAGACTGAGAACATTCTGAATTCCTGGAACATAAAAAAAAAAAAAAAAACACAAATGCACAATTACTAATGAAACATGTGCTGAGCAACATTTCTTCAAATACATTCAAGAAGCGTTCCTGAAAACAGAAAGGGCTGAATATCATTCGCTACCTCATGATATGATGTTTATCACGACACGTACATCACAAAATACGACTGTCACATTTACCGGTAAGCAAGCAAGCACGATGAATAAGATAAGTCTTATTTACAATCCAAAAATACTCAGAACAGGAATCGCGAATCAAACATTAAGTTAACGACACCGAACAGACAGAACTCAAGACTTAAATACACAGGGAAGATAATAAACAGAACAAGAAACAGGTGCGTAACTCAATTAGAAAACCATAGTAACAAACAAGGACGAGAACTCAGGAAAACGAAACAGGGAAAACTAAACCAAAACAGAACGTGACTGCAATAATATTATTATATTCACATAATATCAGGGCCTGGTTTCACAGACAGGGTTTAGATTAAGGCCTTAGTTCAATTAGGACATTTAAGTAGCTTTTATAAATGTGCCTTAGAAAGAAAAGAAAAGCATTACTGGTGTGCATCTTGAGACAAAACACTGACACTGGGGAAAGATCTTGATTGTTACTACTAAATATTTTTTAGATAAGTTAGTTAGATAACTAGTCCATTAAAAAGCTTGCAAAGTAATACCAATAATACATCCAATATCTTCATCTAGTTTCACAGCCGATTGTACAGTATAATGGATTGTGTTTCTTGGGCAATAAAAACCAATATCTTGTCCACGATTTTATTTACTTATTTGGCAAGTAACGTAGCCATGAAAAACAAATATAATGTACAAGCCGCTGGTTGTTATCAATGTGTTGAAATTGTGACTTTCTGGGCTCGTTTCCGTCGTTTTACATAACTCAGTGAATCTGGCGTTTAAACAACACAGAGAACACATGCACATAAACAACACTATCAGCGGGCGCAATTCATTTGCATATTTGTCTCTATCATGATGATGCAAAAATGCCTCAAGAATGGCAATTATGAAATAGAGACATAAATTATACAGCAAACTCCTCAACGGGAGTCGTCGGAAAGAGTGAGAGATAAAAGTTTACAGTTCCTGTTTTTGTTTGTCATCAACATACCACTGAGGCTATAAATCATACGCTCTGCAAAAACCGACAGGCAGCCATTAACAGACATATCCGCAGCGCTGTCGGGGTCAGCGTTCCCATTATGTCTGTGTCAAACTCTGATACGCACCAATAAACAGGAACAAGATATGAAAATTCACATTGTCTGTCCCTGTTGACCAAATACCCGAATCCAACAATGCGCAAAGAGAGGATGAAATGTTTAGGAACATGAAGTCAATTGCATGCTTGTCATTCCATTCGACCCGTTTTAGAAACGTAACAAGTAATCGTGAACGCGTGACATGTTGAGTCGTCGTGCTATGAGTGGTTTCTAGCATGTTGCCTACAGGAATGACTACCTGCTCCTGATTGTTCCTTAGAATCCCAGTGTCGTCTCCTGCCAAATACAACAACACGTTTCATAATCTTTTTTGTGAGGCATCCAGTAAAACTTGTCCTGACCTTGTGACATTTACTTATCTTTTGGAATGGCTACACATTTCTGACCCATACATAGACAGGGACACAAAAAGCAGCAAACAATAAACAGTGAGCCTTATGATGGCCAACATGTTGCTTTTCCTCTATTTCTCATAGTGAGACAGGCCATTCTTCAGGCCTCACTCTGATGTGACCTCTCTGAGACGAAGGAAATGTGCATAAAGTCATTTGCGATGATGCACTATTGCAGGCTGCGAGAGGAAACGGACGTCTAATTTGACAGACAAGTGTTCCTGTGTTCCTTATTTGATTAAGAGAACCTGAAGCTGAGTTGCTGAAGATGTTAATCGCATGAATCCAGGGTAAGATGAAGATTTGCATGTGAGAACGCAGCTTATTAAAGGTCGCTAATGTTGACATAACCCATTTGAAAATATGCAGTCTAGCCAAGGATGAGCTCTGAGCCAGGGGACTCTGATAAATCTGTTGCTGATTCACAGAGGAGAACAATGGAGAAGATGTTCAGCATAAATTATACAAAGGAGATCAAGATGACATTTTTATTAGCTCACGTAGATCGGCATGTTGTTGGGATATTACAGGCTTAGGTAACCTTAAGATCAGTCCCAGAAGTACCAGACATCTGGGAGGATGATACATTGACATGATGCTCTTATCAGAGACCATGCATCTAGAATGGTATTTGGGGTGGTGTCTTCTCCTCTGTTAGGTCACAGGCCATGGCCGTCTTACACCCCCACTTGTGAACTTTCTATTGGAGGACAAAGAGCAGGTACTAATGATCTTGACAGGCATCCAGGGAAGTTGGTTTGTTTCTCTCAGAACATCTTAAAACATCTTGGGAAGCAAGAGATGATGTTAATGTATGATATGATATATGATATTACATTATATTATATTATAATACATTAAACACACTACAGTATCATTCAAAAGTTTGAGTTTAGTAAGATTTTTGTAAAGAAATTAATAACTTTTTTCAGCAAGGATGAATTAAATTGATAAAAAATTTGACTAAAACATTTATATTTCACATAAATACGGTTCATTTGTTTTTAACAATGATAAGAAGTTTCTTGAGCAAAAAATCTGCATGATTTTTGAAGGATCATGTGACACTGAAGAGTAGTTAACTCTGAAAATTCAGCTTTGCCACCACAGGAATAAAATTACATTTGATAATATGTTAAAATAGAAAACAGTTGTAATAATAATATTATTACAATGTAATAATATAATAAAATTGTAACAGTATTTCAAAATATTACTGATCAAATATTAGATCAAATAAATGCAGCCTTTATGAGCATAAGAAACTTAATAAAAAATATTTTATGTAAATGTAATCTATAGAACCGTATGTATATGTAATCTATATCTATCCATCCATCCATCCATCCATCCATCCATCCATCCATGATATGATGTTATATGATGTGATATGATATGATATGATATTACATTATGTTATATTATAATATAATACATTAAACACACTATCATTCAAAAGTTTGAGTTTAGTAAGATTTTTGTAAAGAAATTAATAACTTCATTCAGCAAGGATGAATTAAATTGACAAAAAAAAAAAAAAAAACATTTATAATGTTACAAATGATTTATATTTCACATAAATGCTGTTCATTTGTTTTTAACAACGATAATAAGTTTACAATGTAATAATATTATAAAATTATAACTATTTCAAAATGTTACTGTATTTTAGATCAAATAAATGCAGCCTTTATGAGCATAAGAGACTTAATAAAAAAATCTTATATGTATATTTAATCTTTATAGAACTATATGTATATCTATCTATCTATCTATCTATCTATCTATCTATCTATCTATCTATCTATCTATCTATCTATCTATCTATCTATCTATCTATCCATCCATCCATCCATCCATCCATCCATCCATCCATCCATCCATCCATCCATCCATCCATATCTAAATTTTCTTTTTTCTTTTTATGTTTGATGCAATGTGATTTTGGGGTGAAACATGATCCAGTTCTTGACTAGCTTTGTGAGGATCACCCTTTAAGATGACAAGGCGACTGTCGCTCATATCAAAGCACTTAGAGAGACGGTCATGTGAAAAGATAAATGTCAAAAGAAAACACTGCTTTAAAGGTTATCAGGTTTATAAAGAGACTGAAGGGATTGTTTAGCAAGAGCATTATTAATCAGAGATCTACATAAATCCAAAAAATATGAGAAACCTCAGTGAACTGTAATGAAAAACTCCACATTAGCCCACTTCTAAGTTGAATAGTTCAAGTCAAATGCTGGCCAAAAAAAATCATGACCAATCTTAAAAATAGTGCACAGTACAATTACAAAACTATGATATTATATGACACGAAACAAGGAAAAGGGGGAAAAGGGGAAAAATAATTTCTCCATTTCCACAACACAAGGTAAACAAAAACATACAGTGCTGAATCAAGGCCTCCGAGTTTATTTGGCAGATTTAGAACGTGCTCTGTTTGTTTAATTTGAAAAATCAAATCTTACATGCAGACATATGGCATTAAGGATGTTGTTAATTAGTCAGTTCTAAAGTTGTGCATGCACATCTATCCAAATGCTGAGTGCTGTGCTCCAGCTGAACGTGGGAGAGCACACACACCATTAGTACATTCCTCTGCATTCTTCCATAATAATAATTAAGCGAATATAAAATAATAAATAATTTTTATCTTGATATTGACAACTGTATTTCTTGAAACGTATTTTTTGTTTTTGTGTAACAAAATATGACACATTTGACTAATCACTGAACCCTTTCAAAACCATGTGTGCATTCATAGGTTGTGAAAG
Organism: Vimba vimba; assembly: GCA_022828995.1. Classification (NCBI taxonomy): domain Eukaryota; kingdom Metazoa; phylum Chordata; class Actinopteri; order Cypriniformes; family Leuciscidae; genus Vimba; species Vimba vimba. The sequence goes on along the minus strand of CM040818.1, from coordinate 6,044,715 downwards.
AACACTGAGCAGAAAGATTTGTTTTTGAGTACTTCTGCATAGAGAACGAAACGTGCAGCCAGTGTGACTTGATCACACACCAGAGCTGCATCAAGTTATTAGCACACAGGAAAATGGACATTTTCTTACAGGGATAAAAACAAATCTGTCAGCAGGTTTTTACGTATTGCATTCTTCAAATTGAAACGGTTTCCATTACCAATAACATTATCAGCATATCAATTTAAGTGGAAAAAGTTGAATTTAAAAAGGAGCATGAATGTCAGAATTTTTGGTGTGTCTTCCTTTTGTTTTAATGCACTTAATAGCACACAAGTTTGTGTAATCCTAGTGATCATGTTCTTTAGCAAGATTTGAGAAGGAAATCTAAAGAGTATCTTGTTCTTCAATGAAAGTAAAATCATCTGACCGTCTGTACAAAGACTTCACAATGTCACCAATGTACTTATTTGATTGTGAACGAGGGGGCGTCTCAATCAGCTCCCTAGTTCAGTAGTCAGGGCACTGATCAGGGAGTCAGCCACTTTAAGGGCTATCTCAATTGCAAAATCCTTCCAGTGCACTGAAAACATCTGCACCCTAAAAAGTCCGACAATGCAGTGTGAAAACCAGGGAACCACCCTAGAAATTACTCTCTTTTACATTTTTAAAAATCCTAAAACTTTAATTTCCATTATTGTAAGTTTATATGTGAAAGTAAGCGTCTGATCAGTTGTACATCAAAGTAAAATATAAAATATAAATCAATTTTATTTGGAAATATTATTTTATAATATAAAAAATCATTTTTATTTTTACAAATTTTATTTTTGTGTCCACTGTTATGACAGAGGGAAAAAAAACGAAGTATATTTAACACACCTTGACCTTTGGTGATAATATGAAGGCATTTACAGTATTCAGCATATATACAATGTCAGGTAGAATTTGTAGTTGTATTTAAGCGGGAAAAAAAATGGTTTTCCCCTGTTCTCCTTATGCTCATATGACTCCGCTCTGCAAAAACATGTTTACAGGAAGGGACCGTAAGCGGAACTATAAAGGACAGGAGATGTCTGCATAAATATGGAAAAGATAAAAAAAATGTGTCAGAGGCCATGTTTACACCTGGTATTAAGATGCGTTTTGGTCGATCGGATCACAAGTGGACGACGCTAAATACAGGTGTAAACGGGGTCTAAAACGTTTTGAGCTTGTCCACTTTCGACCACTTCCAGAGGTAGTGGAAAACACATTAGACCGGATTGCTTTCGTAGTGTAAACGCTCATGTGGTCGAATGTGTTCAAACAGCCACAAAAGACCGTCTTCTCTCCGTCTACTGATCTAATGTGTGAACATTATGGGAAGGGCGCTAGCCAGACAGGATTTAAACTTTGTCGGCTGAAGACCCAAGTTTGGCTTGAAGACGAAAAACGTCATTTCTAACACACACGCTACAGCTAGCCTTGTGGCTGTCAAAGCAGAGACGAAAGCTGATGTTCTCCATATGATTTTCTGATGTCTCCGTGTGCATTCATAAGTAAATTACACAAGCTTATTTTGTCCATTAGATCGAAAGATCTCAAGAAAAAAAAAAAAAAGTACCCTCCCATAGACCCTCCCCTCGAAGAAATCAGGACAGAAGTGATTGAAAGCGGACAAAAGAGTTGGATTAAAAGATCAGGTGTAAAGGGAACGTGTCTCCCTTGTCCACTTGTGATCTGATCCACCAAAACGCATCTTAATACCAGGTGTAAACAAGGCCAGTGAATAGTTAAGATCTTACATGGTTAGAAGTATACCATGCAATATACACTGTATACAGTATTCTACTGGCATAGTCCAATAAAAGTCAAAGGTACCCACCTAACTGTTGGAAGAGGAGCGCTACGCTTTTACAGCTGATTGGCAGGCTGTCATTCAGTGGGGTCTGGATGAGCTGCCGGTCCCCCGCTCCCAATGAAAAGAGCTTCTGAGAACATCAACACAAACATTCTGCTCTGAACAAATGCATGACGTAAAAAACAATCAATGAACACCAAATAACACCTCAAAGTTACACACATAGTAGAATACAGGCTGAAATCATAATAAACATTTTTATTAATAATTCTATTAATTATTTTAATACTTTTTCACTGATATCCACTATGGTGTTAAGGTCATGAGTTTTTTTAAGAGGTTTAGTACGTTTTTTTATTTTTTATTTCCAGATCTTGGCTCTTGTATTGAAAGAAACAGCGGATGTGCATTAAACAGAGCCAATAAGATGCACATGGACTGTTTCATGAACAGATGCGCACTCACATGTCTCATGACACATTCCAAGTGGATGGAGTTAGACTCACACTGAAAGATGAATATATACCTCTCCTGAGGTTTGTTTATAACTTAAGCCCCGTTTGATCACCATGATGTCCCAATCCAGCTGGGAAAATAATGGTTTCTGGAGGAATTTTCAAATGTATTGGTGAATTACATCAAAAACAACATAAGCTGGGGATTTCAACACGAGTGCGTGTAAAACTCTGCAGTCTGCATTTATATATATATATATATATGTCCCCTGAAACCAATATCTAGATTGTTTAACTATCTATTTGGTGATGATTTATATGAGCGGAGTGTACAATAAAGAGTAGTGGATTTAGAAACTGTGTTTAAAGAGAAAACATGCGGTTTGAGAACAGATTTGTTCACAGCTGCTGCTTTAGGAGAAACAGAAACCAAAAAGAAAAATGAGACGCATAAAATTGAGGGGTCCTGCGTTGCTCAAACCAGAACATGAGAGCTACATTTATTAATATTTTAGCTCTAAACAAAACAACAAGGCTTCTTCTCACTGACCCCTAAAGCCCTTTCCACCTCTCAGGAGTCCCCAGTGAAAACAATATGGAATGTGAGACACCCATAAGATGCCGTCCTCAAGGTATACAGGTACACAAATGAACCCTGGCTAACCCTCTGTGTGCTCGAATATCCACGGGGTCAGGGTCGAGACTGATGAGGAATTCTTTGGTTAAAGTAATGTCTGACCTGGGAACCTCCTGCCACTGGAACCAAGCATGTGAAGAGGTTTGCCACCAGTCCTTCCAGGGGGAAGCTCAGACTGTCAATGTACACGGTGTAGATCAATCCCAAGCAGCCCTAAGAGGAAAAAAAGCAATACATACAGCTTGTCCTGACAAACAAATGTAAAAGTACTTGCAAACAAAATCTGAGTGATTATGAGTGGAGCAAAGGTCGCTGTCACAATATTGGTGTTGACCTAATAACTTTTTTCCATCGCCAAACTTTGGATGGATGGATGGATGGATGGATGGATGGATGGATGGATGGATGGATGGATGGATGGATGGATGGATGGATGGATGGATGGATGGATGGATGGATGGATGGATGGATGGATGGATGGATGGATGGATGGATGGATGGATGGATGGATGGATGGATGGATGGATGGATGGATGGATGGATGGATGGATATATTCAGGTAAAAAGAGTCTATGATATTCTGGTCCATCCTACAATGAAAGTCTAGAGACTTTTTTTTTTTTACTGTATTCCTAATTTAAAATCACAAGTCTGATAATTTATCAACGAGACACCATAAGGATTTGATTCAAATCCATAACCTAAAGAATGAACGACAGTAATGATGCTGTCCTTGGCACACATAAATAACAGTGATATTTACTTTTTAATCGTTCTTTGGAAAATAAATCTGGAGAATTATCTGTATTAATAATAGGAAATACCAGCAGGGCATAACAGTGCCCTCTACAATGGGCACATTGAGAAACAAAGGGATATGGTGTGTGACTATAAACATTTGGTCCGTTACCAAGTAATACAGATCAACTAACTTATTCCCAGGCATAGCTCATGCCAAATACATGAATGAAGGCCAAAAGTACAAAATCTTGAGGCAGGCAGTCAGCAAAAAAATTGGATGGAGTGGATTTCCTGCTTTTAAGCTCTTGTGATATTCCTCTCTGTCTCTGTAATCCCTGTTTTTATTCCATCAGCAGACATAAGTCTTTGACTTTAATGATTTAAGGACTGACAATCAATACCGTTCTCAAACCAGTGATGGGTTTAATTATCCTAAATCCAACTAAAGCTCCAACATGAAAATTCCTAATTATGAACAAGCGATTCTAATCGAAAACCTGAGTAAAAATGGAAATTGCCTAATTACCAAAGTTCCTGGTCACTTAGGAATTGTATGACATTGCATGGTCTGCTAAAGAACAGCTCACTCACTAATTGGTGGATCTATTGTACATCTTCAGAATATAAAAAATCTGAAGTTTACATAAGAAACCAAAGTTGTTGTTGTTTTTTAATACACGTTCCTAGCATGAAGTCACAACAAAATCGTTTTTTTGAGAGGTGGTGTTTCACAAAGAGACTGGATAAAACAGGATAGTTCAAATGATCAGCACTGTTTGCTACAAATAGATAAGGGAACAACACTGAAATAATTCCTTTATCACATGGAAAACAAATACAGGACCACTTTTTATGAAATGGTGAAATATTTCAAAAATGGACGGACGGACAGAAGGATGGATAGATATATAGAGAGATGGACGGATGGATGGATGGATGGATGGATGGATGGATGGACAGAGGGACGAACGGACACATGGATAGACAAACAGACAGACAGACTTTACATTACCCTAAATATTTCTGGGTAATCCAGCCTGGTGACAAGAATCAAACTTTTGGGTGAAAAAATTTGAGCTGGCTGGATCAAACCATTCTCCTCTTCCTCTTCCTCATCACCATCTGCCTCCAGCGTCTTTGAGCCCTGAAATGGAAAAGGAAAAATTATTTTTTAAAGGGGTGGTATAATGCCTTTTTCACAAGATGTAAAATATGTTGTTGATGTCCCCAGAGTGTGTATGTGAAGTTTTAGCTCATAATACCCCACAGATATTTTTATATAGCATGTTAAAGTTGTCACTTTTTGAGGGTGAGCAAAAATGCACCGTTTTGTGTCTGTTCCTTTAAATGCAAATGAGCTGCTGCTCCCGGCACAGAGGGCGGAGCTTCAACAGCTTGCACTCACACAGACATGCTCTGAAAATTTCAAAAACTTTTAGCCTTTTATATTCAAACCGGAGTCAATGATGGAGAGACTCAAGAAGAAGTGACAACATGTAGAAGCAACAGGACATTTCTGAATGGTTAGTTGATGAATTTATGTAGCTTATGTGTAGTTCTCTTCTAGTCATTGATTAGCATATTCTGTCTTGATAATCTATAAATCATGTTCAGGGGGCGGGGTTTATGTAAATTTTATGGTTAGTGATGTCATTAACCCGGGAGGAAGCTCGTGTAGTCCCAACCAGCCGTTTGTTGTAGTCCTTAAAAAGCTATTTCTTTAAAAGCAAATATCTCCCTTTGCTTTGAACTTTGAGCGTTGTAACTTTGCAGATGTTGTTTATACTCAAACAGCAATATTACACACTAACTAAAGTCAGAAAAGTGAAATCATAATCAACCACCCCTTTAAAGTTTGGGCTAAATAGAATTCCATGTGGCTGATGTACTCCTTGAGCTGGTGGACAAGTATAGAGCAAACACATGAGATAAGACCTGGACATGATTCCAGAAGAATCAACATCTGGGTCAGATTCACTCATAATGTCTTTAAATTTAAACAGACTCTAATCAGACTTCTGAAATGAGGTGTTCAGTATTTTTTTTTTTTTCAGTGGAAATATTTTCATTTGATTTTACACACTTTTTTGTGTTAAAGGCATAAGGAGCACAATTTACTTTGCATTATCAAAAAACAATCGATATTATAACACTACAATATATTATATTCATTTACATTTTAACTGATTAGAACACTATTTATTAAAACCAAGTAACATGAGAAGTTGCTAAAAAACGATTCATTCAAGGCGCATCCTTTCAAGTTTGTACTTTCGTGACCAAAAGTAGTGTTGTCCAAGCTGGTGAGTTATTTAATGACAGAGTGGAAAAAGAACAACAAAGAGCGAAGACTGAAGACTGAAAATCCAAAGTCCTCAGAGGAGATGGACAGTGTGTCTGATAGGGGATTGCAGGGCTTTGTTTCTTAATTCTTTGTTATTCACCACTGATAAATATCTAGGTTGAGGAGTTGAGAGAGCATTTGAAAAATAATGCATAAAGATCAAATGATTGCATGTTTTCAGAAATCACTGATAAAGCTGAGCTTATAGATAAGCTTAGTCTGTATAAAGTGACTGTCGGTCAGTATACAGGCTCAGTCCGGTTTCCTAAAAGAAACTAAAAACAGCACTGCACTTCAATACATCAAATATGATAAAGATCATGAGGTCAGACGAGCAGCGCTGCCTTTTTTCAACGAGCAAGAGAACGATAAGAGAAGCAAACCAAAGCGTGACAGCGTGTTGACAGAGTTAGTGTCGCAAAGGATGGAGAAAAGTTAAGATAGGCTTGCATGACGAATAAAGGAGTGATCCATGCTGGGTGTTATGAAACCACAAAGGGAACCTGGAGGTGCTGGTCTATTTATAGATTTTACTTTTGGAAATTGGGTTTGTTTTGTGCAAGGGTCTTGTCCCAAGGGCTGAAATGCTATTGAAATTAATCTAGGCTCACATTACGAGTCCTGCTTTAGTGTACGAGCTGAATTGTCTCCATGTGAGTATTTGGAAAAATTCAATTTCCTAAATAATCACATCCAAAGATGCAATCAGTGAAAAAACAAATCATAGTAATTACACCATGTACAACCCAAACATAGTTTATGGGACAACGGGAGGATTAAATCAACGACAAACTATCAATTTAGGCAAAAATGTAGTAGGTCAGAAACTACATACCAAAAAGAAATGTACTTTTTTGTATTTATGTTGGTTTCCTTTGGTCTAAAGAAAAACTCACATTTATGCTGAGAATTGCCTGTTCATAACCAGGGATTTTTATGCTGGAGCTGTAGCTGGATTTAGGATAATTAAAACCAAAACCATCATCAGCTCTTAAACCATTAAAGTCAAAGACTTTATCATTAAAGTCAAAACAACTTTTAATATAATAACAATATCGTGGTGCAACCATGAATTGAAAAGTATTGATAGTTTTTAGTTTTTGGGGAGTCACACCACATGACAATTTGTCATAAAAAGGTCAAATTACCAGATATATTAGGGTTGTCAATAGATTCAATTTTTTAATCGTGATTAATCGCACACTTATCGTGAAATTAAGCATACCCCATTTATCTTGTTTAACACCATTTAACACGTTCATTTTGTCATAATTTGCTATATCCAGCAAAGTAAACCAGGTGATACTCACAAAACTGTATTTTATGCAAGATTTCTAAGGTAAATTTAGGCGTCTTTACAAAAAGGGACACTTGGAGACTCCAAAAGGACACCAAATAACCAAGTGATGCATATACCTATTACAGTGCACAAATTCATTCAGAATTACTACGCACAGCAACATACACATTATCACAAAACATTATCCTGAATGTGTGTGGAAACAATGCGAATGTACTCAAATGTGTCTTCACAATTTTTTTGTGGTGAAGGTTTGTGTGCACATCAATATAACAGACTCACGTGTGCTTATGATACAGCTCCTGTACATCCATACCTTGATTGCAATCTTCATCTATCAAAACTTAACTAGAAAGACGCTGCTTTGCTTTATCTAGCAGAGAAAAGTAGTTTGCGCATCTGGCCATACAGCGGTGGGATGTTTTATCGTTTCATTCAGTCTGTATTTAAAACATGGGCTCGTGCTCTTCAGAAAGAATAACAGAATATGACAGAGCTCGTGTTTTAAGGTAAAACCCACACTGGAATGAATAATTTGCTGAAAACGCAATGTGAGTCTCTGTCATACTCTCTGTCATCTCTGATGTAATCAGCCTGGGCTGCGTTTCCCAAAAGCAAGTTTTTCCCAAAAGTTGATTGTAAAGAACACAGGTGGCAATGGTCTCCATGATCAACTTGGTCTCACAATGCTTTTGGGAAATGCAGCCCTGGTTTACTTTACATTAGCGCTGTTTTGGAATTATTGTTTGAATGAATTCGCTTACTGTATCATTTGACTGAAAACTTTCCCGAAGTTTAGCTGCTTAAAATGATCTGATCGCAAACAGAGAAGCGAAAACGGGTTAAAGGGTTAGAAGAATAGAAATGTCTGCCAACCAGGTTACAGGTGCTTACGCCATTGTAGATGCTTCGTGAGATAAACTATAACTTCTAAGATCATCAAACTGTGAGAAGTAAATTACGTTAATGATGCAATTTCACATGCTTCGGTAATGTATTTGTGTTATTGGCATTAAATTACTTTAGCGCATTAAGGATTTTAAATTAATCACGTGTTAACGATGTCTGCTTTTTGTCATTATTAATATATATATATATATATATATATATATATATATATATATATATATATATATATATATATATATATATTAATAATGACAAAAAGCAGACATCGTTATCATTCACGATAAGGAGGAGAGGTTTTGCCTGCGTCACCTCCCACTGCTCACAATCTGCTTCTAATTGTCCGGTTTGAGTCAGCGTCAGGCCTGCGAGCTCATAACGATACCTACCTCTCAAACCCTGCTGTCTAACCCCCCGCACTGGAGTCCATTTGATTTGCTCAGACAGTGAAAACATGCCACAAGATCCACCACATCTTATCAGTGGGAGCACAGAATTAAAATACCCTCACAGATGGGAAACACATTTCAAAAGCTTATTGAGAGGATTTGGTTCAATTATGAAGAAAAATACATTCCAATGCTGCCTCTTCCAATCTGATAAAAGAAAAATATCTTTCAGTGTGTCATGATTTTTACATTAAGTGGGCTTAATGGTGTAGCTTTAGGAAAGTACGAAACACCTGAAATGCTTGGTCCTGCAGACGTGTTAAAAACATTGAACGCATTAAAAGAAGCCCATAAAAGGTCAGAAATGGAATGGAGAGAATTGTGTACTTTTAATGACTTTACTCCAAGACTACCACATACAGTTCAGGGTTCATTTCATACAGTTCATTATACCCTGAACCCGAGAAAACCTAATGGATGCATAAAATGTGTTTGGACATATTTCTGAAATCATTAATTTTCATATACACTCGTGCTTTTCTTCCTTGCGATGTACCAAGTCCTGATATAGCATAAACTGTAGTGCCCTCAACATCTTCGCTAAGCTCCACGCTTCTAGGTTACTATTGCTAACTCAACAAGCTTTGCAAGCATCCCATAGGAACGAACTAAAGATTCCTGTGAACATTTTAGTAAAATGGCCCATAAATTGTAAAACTTGATTGAATATTATTCTTATGTTGGTTGGATGTGACGGTTTACACCCGGTCACTTTATGCGTTTTCTCTGATCGATTAGCTATCCGGTCGTGAAAAGACCAGGCCAAAATGCTTTCGAGAATGCAAATTCCAAATAAAACTGGACAAGTGTAAATGCATCTGGTTGTTAAAACCACAAATGTAAATTTTACTTCACCCAAAATGTAAAAAAATAAGCGTGTGAAAGCATGTTATAGGCTATATGACATGTTATAGCCAGATATAACAGCACTCCTGCGCTACAGATGAGTAGCTGAGTATCTCTTCAGCAAGCCGATGTGCAAAGCTGATCGCAAATGAAACTGAAAGTAAGTTGCAGATGCTCAACACACAATCATCTTCATTAAAAGTAGTTACTTAACAATGTGATAAAAATGCTAAGACTGCAAATCAGAATAAAGAAAAAGGCCTCTCGCAGTTGACTGGTGCGGACACATTTATTATTGTTTGGTGAATTTCTGTGGGCAAAATCCAGTCATTTTAATAGGAAACCATGCGCTTAGGAATTTCACTGCAAAAAGCTGAATGGTTTGCATTTAGAGGCATGGATGAATAGTATGTGAATTGGGACGCAGATATACACTCCATGGGTTAAGAGACCATATAGCATCTACCGGTATTCACGTGACGTAAGGAAAACAGTCCCAGGAGACCTACAGCATAATGAGATAATGGGCTATCGTGGTCACTATGTGAAAGAAGCCACCCTGCATTACGAACTTCTGGATAAGTCTATCAAAGAAAAACAGTGAGGAGGAGACAAAAGCAGACAGATTGAAAAGACCTTTCCGAAGACATTAAGGCAGTGAGGTCGCGATTAAGAATGATTCCTCAGTCTTAATGTGCCTGATGACACTGTGAAGTACTCTTCATGGGTGGTCTTCTCTCTTAATCTCCCACAAGGCTCAGTAGTTAAGGATGTAATATAAATAAAGAAGATTTACAGTCTCACAGAGAAAGAGAAAGACAGAAAGCGATAGAGAGACAGGGGACAGAGAGGAAGACAGCGCCAGCCAACAGCTGGGGGTCATCAAAGCTCAAAGACATGACGTGCTGAAGTTCCTGCCAAACTGTTTTGTAACCTTCTGGAACCACCAGCCTCTAAATACAAAGAATTCCTGCTTTTATTGACCGTTTAATTACACATTCTTTATCCTGTCATGAGTTTGTTTATTTGTACTCAAGTAAATCAACAGGAAGTTAACAGTAAGTCAGCATGCTGGCATTCATGTAGATGCTTGTGGCAAACAGGCTGATTCATAGTGAATCTGCAAAGGAAACCATTAAACTTCTAAGCATGTATACAGTAAGCAGTCTGCTTAACAAATTAATGTGATTCACAGCATCGAAATGCTAAGTTTTGGTCATGGTGACCCCCACATCCTGAGTGTTGAATTAGGTTAATTGCCACATTGCCGGGACTAGGATGGTGCTCTCCATAGACGTGGAATGTCGGAATGTGATCAACTGGTTTTCCTCACAATTACGCCATCATTTCCACAAGTACAAAAAAAAAAAAAAATTAATACATTCTCTAGAGTTCTTTGGTGACACTTTGAAGTGGCTGATAATTAAACTCTCAAAAAAGGCAAATGTCAATCAGTGGTGTATACAAGAGTGATGGTTATCTGACCTATTTTTTGAGGAACAAGAGCCTGTTGCGACATTCTAAATGATTTAAAGTGGTAAAGCCAATTACCTTGAGCATCCACTATTCTTTTGAAGACATCACTACATTTTTCTCCTAGAAAACAACAGCAGTGTTGCATTTGCCCACAGTGAAATAAACTTGAACTGAGGAGCTTGACTAATGCACATCATGGCTTTGCTCGGAATCTCACCATCATCTTATGAAAAACCTTTTAGGAACACACAGTAATAACGAATGTGGTAAAATTTACTGACATGACACGCACAAAAAAGTGCAAAGCATTATGGAGAAATATAGCTGGAGGTAGCAATTGCGGTAACAAGTAGGTTCTGTACCAAAAGTATGATGCAAATAGTTAAATGACATCATATGGAGGTTGGACAATAGACAACCAGGATATTAGACAAAACCTATTCCTCTATCACCACCTTATACCTGTTGGAAACATAACATGTTGAGAGACAACATAAAATTATAATGGCAAAAAAAAAAGCTGATGATTCTTCAGGCAAATTGTACAAGAATAACAATAACAGGCAAGAATAGCACAAACATCTAACTCAAAAATCTGACTCAAATTTGGTGACAACAATGCAACATGAGTGGCAAGAAAAATGGATCATCACACTATTCACGCAATTTTACAACTTTTCTCCAAATGTATCTAGGTGCTGCCATAGACTCCGAGCCAGAGAAAGTAGAAAAATAAGAAGAAGAACTCCAAGGTAAACAATACGCACCTTCAGCGCCTGGCCCCTAATAAAACCCAAAAGCACTTTTGGCTAACAGCAAGGTTGAACAGCTGTCCTCATTGAAATCTATGTTTGCTATCAGAAAGATGATATGATGAATTACTTATACTGTTCTAGAATTCTGTAAGACCTGGTAAGCAGGATGCAATGTAATCAATGAAGGTTATACTTCATGCTCTATGATTTCTGAAGTAAACCAATGGCAAACACTTCAAATACAGCCACAATCAAAAGGGTCCAAGCAGGTGGAAAATGTCCCCAACTGGCAAATTGGCAGAACAGAGGCTGTGGATACAATTGTTGACCAAACATTTACCACAAAACATGCTGAGATGTGTTGAAACATGTTATATAGTTGATCTACAGCGAGGCCTGTAAGAAATACATATGTCTGATAAAATGTAATTGCTGCCGGCAATCATTTTTTCTTCATCTGTCCAACTGATATTGTAGTATGTTAGCACTTGTAGTGAAGAAAAGGCATGTCAAATTTTAACTTCCTTACCCAAACAGTTTTTACGAGATTCTCCTTGTTACAGACTCCCTCTAGGTGTGAAACTTGGCATGTGTCCTTCAAGCAACCTGGTTTCCATGTGTAATTTATATGGACATTCAGAAAAAGTAGGTCCATTAGTCAACATGTTTCTGCCAAACAACTGATGAACCTGGATAACATTATTTACAGAAAATGGCATGCTGAAGACTATACTCTGCTATACGCCTGGGGGCAGTCGTGGCCTAATGGTTAGTCAGACTGGTAACCCGAAGGTTGCGGGTTCGATTCTACCGGCAGGAAATGACTAAGGTGCCCTTGAGCAAGGCACCTAACCACCAATTGCTCCCCGGGCGCCACAGTGAATGGCTGCCCACAGCTCCGGGTGAGTGTGTCCATGTTTTGCAGAGTGTTCACTACTAACTACTCCTAATGTCTGTGCACTAACTCGGAAGGGTTACATGCAGAGGACAAATTCCGAGTATGGTTTACCATACTTGGCCTTCACATCATGTCAAAAGGACCCCAGAGGTGGATAAATCAGAGATAGGCTTCAGTGCTCTTCTTTACCAGAGCGCCTAATCTTCAATAGCTCGAGGCTGACTTCCACGCTGCATCGGTTTGCCACATTAGAGAGGAAAGCCCTGGCAATTAAAGATTAATCCCAGATTTTTGCCGTGATTTACAGTCTGGACAAGTCGACACTAGTTGTCCAAAGTCGGAGCTAGTCTGCAGATTTGAGTTGAGAGATTTCATAGAAAATTGCGTAGTGTATCAATTCACACTGCACTGACAGATACCGACCAACGCAGACAATCACCAGATTACAGTTCATTACTTCTCAGACATTCCACGATGTGACAAATGCTGACCAAACAAGCTCAATTAGCAAGAACAAGTGCCGTTTTTCTCTGTAACCAATTATAAAGTCGGCAAGTGTATGCCTAGTGTTTTAAAATCTGTTCAGATTTGAAAAGTTGTGTAGTGTATTCCAGCCTTAAATTGTGCTAGTACCTGCTTGACCCTTATTACCAATCCTGCCCCAGTATAGTAGACTACTTCAGCCAAGGATACAAATTTATAGGGGATGCGCGGTTCCTTGCACTCCAGGACTTTCACTCTATGCTGAAACTTCTCAGCACAGGAAGAAAAAAAAAATTAACGCTCAACATTTTTTCTCTCACAATGTGGGACAACTGGTAATCTTCTACAGGAGCTAGTTTAGTCTAGTTTCATGAGGGGCTGAGGTTGGAACCCTGATGGGCACTGGGCAAAAGTCAGGAATTACAGCTGCATTCTTTACATAGCTGTCCTCCAACCTCAGCCCCTTGGGGTTCCCTTACAGCGCTTCTTCTTTCCTTCTCCTCTCTGGACAGTGAACTTTAAGATGCAGCAGCAAAATATTGTCCATCCTGGTCGCAGCTGCCATCATTGAAATGTTCTCCGACTGGTTGTCTTTATCCTTAGAAATACTGACTTTCTCACCTCAATCAACTTTAAAATATTTTGAAAGTACTCTGGTCTTTTTTTAGGCCATAAAAACCAATTGAAGAACTTTCACTTGCAATGAGCAAAGAGTAAAGAGTATCTCAGATTATCTTCATTAGATGTATAAATGCATATATAAATGGATTCTTTGTTAGCTGCTAGAGTTCTTACCAGGTCAAGAAAATATGATGATATAACCCCAATTTTAGCATCTCTACACTGGCTACCTGTTAAGTTCTGTATCAATTACAAGTATTGCTAATGACTTGCAGGGCCCTAAATGGTTTAGCTCGTTCTCGTTAACCCACATTCTCACCACAAAACTCAGGACTTTTGGTTGTACCTAGGATATCGAAGTCCACTAAAGGAGGGAGAGCCTTTTCGCATTTGGCTCCTAAACTCTGGAATAGCCTTCCTGATAATGTGCAGGGCTCAGACTCTCTCTCCCAGTTTAAATCTAGATTAGAGACACATCTGTGTCTAATAATGTATCTAATAATGTACACAAAACCTTGCACTCCAGTTATATTAAATCAAAAGCACATTACATTTCTTGCTTGAAATGTTATGAAGAGCAGCTACATTAATTATTTTACATTTGCTTTTGTGTTTCTACATTGGGATGCCCATTCTGAGGTAACTAGACATAACGCCAGTTCCAGTTTGGATCCTGCCTCTTACGAAGATTTCATACAACTCAACACCTGTAAAGAGATTATGCCAGGATTTCAGATGATGCCAACTCTGAATCATCATACACAACTAACCAAATTCTAATATATATTGTAATCATTATGAACACAACTTATAATAATTGCTTTAATAAGCTCATTGTTTCTGCCTAAATGAATACATGATGTTAGCTAACTGTAGCTAAATTGTATTATCTTACAACTGTACATTTTTTGACATATGTAAATTATTTTGACAGTCACCCGTCAACAGATTACTCTAAATTGTAATGTAGAAACATGCATTTTCTGTAAAGCTACTTTGAAACGATATGTATTGTGAAAAGAGCCATACAAATAAATGTGAATTCAATTGTAATGTAATTTCTTGTATCTTCCACATGATGATGCTTTCCAAATTTGGTCTGATAAAATGTTTTTTTTAATCTTTTTTTTTTTTTTTTTTACGAAACAAACAATGATTGCGAAATTAATCTAGCATAAATTAATTTTGGTACTAGCTCATACAGTTTATACAAGTAGACCCTTATAATAAAAAATATGGCCTTAATCTCACCTGTAGGTTGACCTCTGCCTCAAAGAAGGTCAGACAGGAGCAGTAGTGTCGTTCTGAATCTATGTCTGTAAGCACCACTGTAAAGAATGTTGGGGGTTTCCTCTCACGAGACAGCCTCCATCCACCAGGCTGGCAGAACTGTAAAAGCACCAAAACAAACAAACACTGTTAGACTTCACTCTATACAGGAGTCTGACATTACCAGAACATCTAGTCCGCACAAAAGCAACCAGTAAATTATGGTTACCATAAGAGATTACATCATTTGCACAGAGAAGATCACAGGAACTGAAATTGGGGTTGTTGAAAATCATTTCAAACACCTTTCAATATTTTGACAGGGATTACTGGAATGCAGTATGAGACTGTAAAGGTACGTCAGTGTGCAAATTGTCTAGTGTGTGATCATATGCAGGATGTGCCACTTCAGATAGTACATCCTCTCATCAGAAGGCAGGAAACGCCACTGAGTGCCTCAGTGCCCTTCCAAAAGCCCCTCCATATCCATTCTGTTACACAGAAAATCCCAATAAATAAATCTGGATAATATCCTAGCAGACTAACTGTAGATTCAATGCCCATAAAGATTTACAGATGAATCCTGCTGCTGAATCCATGCTGCTGCAAATGCAGTGCCACAACAAAAGAAATCATTCTACATGAGTTGTAAGTTTGCAGTCTCTGTTGAATGTGATGCAATAAAAAGACAGCATACTGAAATCAAAAGCTTTTGAATTGGATTGAATCAAGTCAAGTATCAGTTTGCAAAAATATGTATTTCTGCACATCACAACTATCGAGTGACTGATGTAAGATTTCAGAAGCACAGTGGTTTTCCTGAAGCTCAAACATTAGAGCAGTGGTTCCCAATCCTGTTCCTATAGAACCAACAACACTACACATTTTGGGTGTCTCTCTTATATAGCACATATATTTGAGGTCTTAGAGAAGGGGTGTCCATCCCTGCTCCAGGAGGTCCACTGTCCTGCATAGTTCAGCTCCAACCCCAAATGAACACACCTGAACCAGCTACTCAAGGTCTCACTAGGTATATTAGAAACATCCAGACTGGTAGGTTGAGGCAAGCTGGAGCTAAACTCTGCAGGACAGTGGACCTCCAGGACCGAGTTTGGACACCCCTGTCTTAGAGTCTTTACTAACGAGCTGATGAGTTGAATCAGGTGTATTTGATTAGAAAGACATTTAAAATGTGCAGTGCAGAAGGTTCTCCAGGACCAGGATTGGAAACCACTGCAGTAGAGCATGGCACTGGCAATGCAAAGGTCATGGGTTCGATTTCCAAGAATTGATAAAATGCAATGACAGTCACTTTAAATAAAAACATCTGCCAAAAGCTTTAATGTAAATGAAAGTGCAGGCAATGAATAGATGCTTCTGAAAAGACTCTCCTGACAAGCGGTAAAGAGATAAGAGAGAACAAGTCATTAGACTAAGTACATCTGCTGTGTTAGTGCTCGAGTTCAAAGTGGCTTGGCAGGCACAGTGAGGTTGGATCACAAATGACGGCCTGGCAGGTTAGAGAGGAGGAAGAACAGGAGAAGGACAAATCAAAGAAAGTCAGGGATGAAGATGAAAGAGAATTGGGAAACTACTGCATACTGCACAAAGACAACTTTTGACTTACGGATAGGCAAAAGTGATAAGGTGAGTGGGTGGAAACATGATAAAGAGTGATGGGAGAAGGAACAAGAGCGAGAGGGACAGCAAAAATGAAAGACAGAGCGATATGTAGTGTGTTGGATTGACCTCAGGGCTTGAACCAGGATGTTAGCATCCCGCTGCAGCCACAATAGAAGGCAGGAAATCTGGAACACTGGCAGGCGAAGACGGAAGAGTGGGATGCTCCTTTCCCTTGTCAGATTGGGAAAGGTTCCAGGAAAATTACAGGAAAATATGAAAATATTTAAAGTATGCGATAAATTCCCCGCCAAATCCAGATAAACAAATAATGAGAGTGCATACATGGGTTGAAAATGTGGGACAGCAGTGCCACAAAGACCCAAAATGGACTTTAGACAGGAAAGATGCTGTAATTTGGGACAAATGACAATGCACAACCTAGTGATACTGTTCTTCCATTCCTCACATCTTAATTTTCATTTGCCTTAAATTTAATATGACATGGTCTATAATTGTAGAGATGTTGTATATTATTATATTATTACATCAATCCCCCTTGTTCCCGAGGCTGTTATTATTCGAGTGGCCCGAGGCTCTTAGCTAAAGAGGCTGGGGCCTGGCATTGATTCAAATACTACAAAACCCAAGCCTCAGTCTGAAGTGTTTTGCACGTGCTTGATTTAGTTCACAAGACAGAACATCCAGACAGACAACAACTGTTTCGGTCTGATCAACTGGACTGCAATCTTATTTTTACTGTAAATATTAGCTTAAGTTTAACATTTAAGGTCACTGAAGTAGTTCAGGAAGAAGGCTAGGATTGGTGGGGAGCTCTAGGACAAGATGTTTGACACAGCAGGAAAATAAACTCAGGCTACAATGTGTTACAACGATCGGTTATTGGATTCTGTTATCTGATGAAAAACATCAAAAATGAAACAAGGGATCGAGGTAGCAAGGGACTGGTTCTTTAACCATGACTGTGATAAGAGGTCTTTGTACTTTGTGTCTGTTTGGAGCATACAAAAGTGAAAGAAGTCTAAAGTTGAACCTATCTGAACTTTGAGCGTCACATTACAATGCTTCACCTGCTGACAAGACGTTAGCTTGCCGCTTCGCTCCACTGGAGAAAGTTGACACGAGTCACATGAACGAGTTCTCCAAACTGAGCTTGCACTCTTGCAACCGTGAAACAGCTGAGTAATATCACAGGGAACACAGACCCTTTCCTTAAATTAGCTCTCAGTCAAGTGACAATGGCACTCCGTCGTGTTCTACCAGTCATGATGTCAGAGGGCTTTCAATTACACAGCTGGCCTTGTCAGCGAAAGTTCCTCATCATGTGAGAAATGAGTGGCACGTCCACTCCACAAACAAGACACAAGATCTGCAGCTTGACCTGCTAAGAATCAGTTCGGTGGCTAAAAGCATGGAGGACAGAACAACCATATTAGATCCTCGTCTGCCTTGTGCTGTGTTCCGTTACTTGCATCTCTGTTTAATGACAGCCATAAAAGGCAGAGGACTGCTGCCCTAGTTAGAGGACAAAGCAAGAGCCTCCACTATGATTGCTCTGGGTTGTGTAACAGTACATAAGCTGTAACAGCAGAAACTTATTCCTTAAACTGAACTGATTTCAATGGGCTACTAAGTTAAAGTCCCCCTGTGGTGAATGGTGTTTATATGTCTTTGTGGTGTTTTTAATATGCTTTAAGAAAAACCATGTGCAAATTCATGTCAACACCATTGCTGAGTATTTTCAGCACTGAGTATTAAAACTGCAGTGAATCAAAGACAGTCTCAAAACGCGGTTTGAAATCGCTGGTGTTTCTGACGTCACAAACTACATTGTAACCAATCAGGCCAACGTGTGATCGTCAACGAGTGGATCTCTGAGCTGGTGAGAGTGAGTGGAGGTGGGGCTAATTTGCATATTCATAGAACCGCATACATATTAAATGAGGCAAGGGTGTAGAGTTACATTTAAGCAATTTTAAGGCATGGAGAATATTTTTTCAAGGAAAAAACTTTTAAATATGTAATTTTGGTGATCAAAAATGAGTTTTAAGGGATAAAATGATTGACTAGAGGGGGACTTTAAGGCTATACAATTAATCAAATATTGAAGAAAAATTTTGCCAAAGGAATTTCAAAAGCCAAATCATGGTTTTCGCCACTGCTCTACTTTGTGCCATCCAGTGCTTCATACTCCATTCCAGTAGGTGTCAGATTCTTCATCCTCTTCTGACATTTGAATGGCAATGGGCCAACCACCATTCAGGACTGGCGTGTAAAACACTGGATGGCACATAGGAGAGCAATAGAGCGGTCAATCCAGAATTAAGCATCAACCTGGTTCCCTCGACAAAAACCCATTCCATTGGCTTTTGGACTATAGCAGAAAATAAGCTCTGTGACCAACAAATGTTTATGATTCTTGCATGTTTTGTTCATCATCAAATATTCACAAATGCACACAAATTATAATTAATTGAAAATATGTTTAAAAACACAAATACAATCGGTAGAAATCAAATCTAAAAGTAGGCTATAAACAAACTACACCACGGTTACATGACTTCAGCATCAACATCACTAAGCTCTTTCAGTTTTAATTTATAAAAAAGTTTCCCCTGCAAATTCAAGTTAGAATAACTAATGGCAAAGAGCGTGTTATATACAGTACGAGGCTGTGAAAGTGGACTAGTGAGTAGATGAGTTTGTCTTTTCGGCTGATTACGTTTAATGTCTCTGGCAACCTCTGTTGTCCCATTAAGCCACTTGTAAGCAACTGCCTTTTTCAAGACAACTAAAAGCTTCAAAAATCAGTAGAATGTATTACTGGTCATGATCATTTTGAACTTGTGTTAACCACAGACCTAATTTAAGCCTTAATATATAAGACCTAATATCTAAGCATGTAGTGTGTGCATGTGTATGTTTGCATGCCTATGAATGTGTGCATTTGTATGTGTGCGTGTATGAAAAAAAGTGTCCTAAATTAAAACTGTGCAACCCAATGTCACAAAAAAAACTTTAAAGTGTTAGTTTCTTTCGTTCATGATTTGTTCTGTTTTTTTTTCTAAATAAAAATCAGTAAATTTATTCAGTTTTTTTGATTATTTTTGTCTATTTAAATTCTATTTACAAACTCACCACACACAATAATGGTCAATAACTGTAATTTGTTGAAAGCTAATCTTTTTCTGAAAAAGATGACACCTTGCACATGAAGATAGCACATTGTTTTAGAATTGTACAGTCAAAAAAAATCTAAATATGTGAAAAACACCTATTTTGGCTTCAGGTTATAAAGGGTTAACTGAAAACCCATTTGAAAAATCCATTGACTTAAAGACGTTGGAACTAGAAATACTCGTTTCCAGATTTTTGGCCTACAAAAATATGTATACCTGCGGCACAAAATGGCAGCCACCACAAATTTACTGTGTTTGATTTTCACTCAGAAAATGGCCAAATAAGCTGCATGGACTTTTTTGCTGACCCGTGATTGGGTGTCAGCAAAACCAGATACCTAACCAGATATTCAATACAATTATTTCCTTGTGTTGTGGAGAAGAAAGAAAGTCAAATGGGTTTGAAACAACATCAGTAAATTATGACTGATTTAACTGGTTTTCATCTCTTTAACTATCATTAAAAGTGTCAATGACGCTATTTAATTTGGGCTCACTTGAACACTTCCATTATAATCAATAAGGCAAAAACAGTATAAATAAGATATGTATTTTTCAGCATAGGCAGCTGATTCACAGGACTTATTCACTGCCTTAGAATTTAGCCAAAACACACAAAAAAAGTATTTTAAGACATAATTGAGCCTTTGCATCGGGAGCATATTGATGCCTAAAAAAAGCTGTCCAAGTAGGCAGTGTGTGAGGAAAAGAGAGAGGGTGTGTTTTCATAAGGTGTGAGAATATAGATTATAAATGGAATAGACACTTATTGGCCCATCACAACCTTCTCACCTAGGTGGACAACAGCTGAAAATCTCACAGGAAGAAGAACAATAACACTGGGGAAAGAGGTGTCAGCACTAGTCACCCTCTGTCAACACTGTACAGTTTTATCAGAACGGGCAGCAGCTAATGCTGAATCCAAATACGGGACAGTCTATTTCTGTCAGCCACAGACCAAGGGTAGGAAATGCTCAGCTGAGCCAAGATGGAGATCCCATTCTTCTGCCTGAATGTGTTGAGCTGAAGGAAACCTGGAATAACCTGTGATGAAAACACTTCCTGAGAATATCTTCAGGGTCAAAAAAAAAAAAAAAAAAAAAAAAAAAAAAAAGTGTTTTTATGGACCTAACCCATCAGAGCATGTGCTAACAGATCTAAATTACCCACAAAACTGAGGTAACACATGCAGTTTTCACATTACCAATACGACTTTGTTCTAAATTCAGCTATGGTCAGGATATTTCATATGGTCAGTTATGCAATACCGCACATATGGTTCACTTTAGGGACAGATATTTTTAGTTAGTCAATGGGGATGCTTATAATTTACCAGAGTGGGTGGAGGGGGAGTAATGTGGAGACACTAAAAATGCCAAACGAGCAACATATTGGCAGCATCGTAATTTCATCATGACCTGTAGTTTATTGAGCTGATGACAATTGAAGCATGTCAGAAATGCAGAGGCATGTCCTCGATCTGGTGAGAGTATAACGTGTCATTTACTTCAGCCGCACATTTCCCGAGAGTAGCTCATACAGCTGGATCAGTCGTGCACTTCGCTAGTCCACTCCTCTGGGGAGATTTCCTCACTTGAGATGAATTTCCTTTTTTAAAACAGAATAAATTGAAAACACACTGACATTTTTTGCTGAATTTTAGCCTGAAAACGTTCGAGCCTAACCACACAAACATGCAGCAGTCCTCAGAGAGTTGAGTGAGGTTTCACTCTAAACATTTTGCTTTCAGTTTGTATTCCCAAAACAGCAGTGGGGGAAACACTTTAGTGATCCTTGGAACTTCCCACCATTGCCCGGAATACGGCAATGAATTTTACTCGTGTAAAAAAAATAATGATAGGACAGGTGGTAGCACGTTCTTTACAAATACAAAAGGTCAGCTAAGGTCTATTGGGATGTTAGCAACAACTTTCACACATAAGCATATGCAGTTTTGCCCTGTTGGTGGAGCTCAACCTCAACTACACTGTTTTAATAGATGTGAAATAATTTAGCTAAAATACATTCTATACAGTATCTGAGAAAATCTTCGGTTTTGTGCACGTTGTAATGTGGATGTTGCTATGTGGTTGCTTTATGGTTGCTGTGGTGCTCAGTGATTTTAGCATGTTGCTATGTAGTTGTTATTGTGTTCTAAATGAGAAAAGCTCATCCCAAAGTCTCTCTGAAATTCCTCTCAAAACATGGCTTGGGTCCATTGTTCAAAGTAAGACAATGTTTTTTTTTGTTTTGTTTTTTTACCAGTTTGATATGGTGCCAGAAAGTCTAAGTCTGATCACTTAGGGAACAACATATCCCTATGCAACAGGCTGCTTGTTTTGAGGTCTCATTCATGTCCATAGCCCACAGTGATTTGACGAGTTATGCATCAGGGTTGCCAGGTTTGTGTAACAAAAGCAGTCCAACTGCTATTCAAAACCTGCCCAATCATGGCCAAAACTAGCCCAATCGCATTCCAGTTGGGTTCCCCAGTAAAAACAGTGTTCCAGTGGGTAGAAAAAAAACATAGAAACAGTCTAGGAAAACCCGGACTTGGCAACACTGTTGTTTAATAGAGTTAGGGGTTGTTTGTACACATCCCTAAAACCAGGCTCACACTACAGGAGTTTTTAAAGCTTAACCGATTGTGAAATCTGGTTGCATCATGCACATTAGGAAAATCTTCACAGATTTTCTTCTTTCAAATCTCAAACCTGCAAACATTTGAAAATCGTGGCGCATCACACACTACAAGATATTTTTAAAATCCCCCTGTGGTGAAAATCAAGCTTTTAAATGTTGTTTATATGTTTATGTGGTGTTTTTAATATGCTTTATTAAGACAAACCATGTGTAAATTCATAAGTCAGCACCATTGCTGAGTACGTTCTCCTTAAAACTGCAGTGAACCAAAGACAGTCTCAAAAACACGGTTTGAAATCCCTGGTGTTTCTGACGCAACAAACTAGATTGTAACCAATTACGTCAACGAGTGGATTTCCGAGTTTGTGCGAGTGAGTGGAGGCGGGGCTAATTTGCATATTCATAGAACCGTGTATACTAAATGAGGCAAGGGTGTAGGAGTTACATTCAAGCTATTTTAAGGCATGAAAAAAAAAATCAAGGAAAAACTGTTTAAATATGTATTTTTGGTGATCAAAGATGAGTTTTAAGGGATACAATTATTGACTACAGGGGAACTTTAAGATTATCATGCCAGATTTAGTACCTCACGAGATCTCACGGGGAAGCGGATGTAAACAAAATGGATACTGTGTCGAGGACACCTTCTGTGGAAATTATATGAGGAGACATTATAAAGGCAGCCGTGTTGTTGCCTCAGCCGTTTCTCCAACTCAGTTGTCCACAAGCTGCTTGTTGTTTTGCGGTCGCCATTTCAAAGTTCTGTCACTTCCATCTCCCTGTAGACTTGTCTCTCATTGGCTATTGTGGAAGTACCGACATAATCATCCCGTCATAATCATCCCGCTTTAAAATCCTAAATAACAAACATGTTTGATATTGTCAGGGCGGCCCCGATGTGTCCGAGAGCAGATCGGGAGGTTTAAGATTTGATCTGTAAACGCCTCACAACGCTCACACACAAGTCACTTTTAAACCAAGCAGCTTTGTGTGTCAACTCTGCGAATGTGTGTGACCGACATGAGCGAAATCTGAATGGGAACAAGTTTCGCCCGGGAATTGGAATGATTCCTCCATGGACATGGAAGCCCATGCATCACTGTGAATAAACCTCTTTTTGAATGACCATATAACATGCATCAACCAAACATCAACAACATCATCATCAGGATTGTTGGACTTCACAAGCTAAACAACAAACAGCAGTTCCAGTACAGTGTGCTTTGACTAGCCAAGGGTAAACACCTTTGTCCCAGGACTGGATTGAGGCACAATATGGGTCTACGTCACATTGCAGACCCCTGCCTGTGAGTGCAGCGATAGTGAAGTGGGCACAGGTGTTTCCTGCGGTTTTCAGAGAGGCCGTCACCACCCACATTTCCCTCCTTCCAATCAGCTATCTTCCCTCTGTTTATGTTTTTCAGCTGACTAAACAACAGCTCCACGCTGCAGGTTGGACAGTCACGTGAGTCAGACACTCTTCACTCTCAGCAGGAAGGCGAAAATGGCCCTGCTTTTGAATAAAGGGAGGGTTTCCTTTATTCACAACACAATGGCTGTTCATTACACAGGAATTTATGGACTTACACGTTTACTATAGATGTCATACTGATGACGATGACAAGGATTTAACAAGGATCAACTGGTTGAAACAAGAATGCCTTTACGTGCAAGGCTGCTACATGGCATTAGTGTCAGTCATGTGATCAGCTAGAATTCAAAACAGAAAGAAATCCTTCACCTTTATCACTTTATCACACAATTCCCATGACGAATGTTGCGTTTCCAAATGCAAATTATAAGCGACTCAAATATACAGCACATGCAGAGTAGCATTTACTGTGAATCGAAACTGAAAACACTACTTACACTTCCACTACTCTGAAACATTCAGCACATCATTCAGGCTATATTACACCACAACCGCTGCGATTTGATGATCGCATTAAGCCATATTCACATTCTCACCGCCATGCATTGTCAAAATTCATTAAAAAAAGTAACGCTGAGTAACAGTTTCAATTCAGATTTTTACTCGCATTTGGCGATTTGGACCCTGGCTAATATACAGTACATTAAATAAATGTTATTTACAGTTGTGGTCAGAATTCATGGCACCCCTGGTAAATATGATCAAAAATGGCTGTAAAAAAAAATAAAATCTGCATTGTTTATCCTTTTCATCTTACATTCAAAAAATTCACAAAAATCGAACCTTTCATTGAAGTAAAAGAATTGAAAGTGGGGGGTAAATCACATTATAAAATAAATGCTTTTCTCCAAAATATTTTTTTAGGCTTTCTGACCCCCAAGACTCAAGTAATCTCTGCAATTCTCCATCTGTGATCCTTGGAGAGTCTTTGGCCACTCAAACTTTCTTCCTCACCATGAATAAAGACAATATAGACACACATCCTCTACCTGGCAAGATTCGTAACATCTTTAGTTGATTGTAACTTCTTAATTATTGCCCCGATGGTCAAAATGGGGATTTTGTGGAATAAACATTAATGGGAATATACTTCAGAGATATTTTACCCGTAAAAAATTCAAGGGGTGCAAATAAATGTGGCCAACGTGTTTTGGAGAAAAACGTTTTGGAGAAAAACATGTGATTTCCCCCCCACTTTCAATTACTTTACTTTAATGAATTCGATTCGATTTTTTCTTGGATTTACACAATTCACATGGATCATACTTTTCAAGGCAGAAAATACAGAAATCCATATAAATACGGAATAATCCCATGCCTGTAGTACAGGTATAGTCAGATTGCTTTCTTGTTTTGTTGTTTGATTATTATTTTGTTCAGTGTTTGGTTTTGTTCTGTTTTGCTGTTATTTTTTGTTTTGTTTTGTTGTTTTGGCTTGATCACTTTTGTTTGCATTATCTTACAGGTATAGCCATAAATCTGATGGCTATCTTAGTTTCGTTTTGTTTTTTGGTTCAGTTTGGTTGTTTGTTTTGGTTTTGTTCTGTTCTTTGTTTGGTTTTGTTTTGCTGATTTTGTTTGGTTTTGTTTTGTTGTTTGGCTTGACTGTTTTTCTTTCATTGATCATCATGCATTTGGCATTTATTTGGTTTATTTGGTGTCAAATGCATAAACAGTTTCCCAGGTCTGCTCACAGAAATGGAGGGAAGGATATGGCACAGCCAGCAGAGAGTGGGCCAACATAATTGGTGGCCACTTAACCACATGTCAGAGTCAATAAATTCACAGAGTTAAGGGAGCAAACACTGTTGAACAGAAATGTACATATACAGTCAAACAGTGTGTCAGGGTTACCTGATTGCTTGGTTTTAGCGGATGCTTTTTATCCAAAGAGACTCAAGGTTCCCTAATTGCACTAAAAGACAACCCCATTGGGGCAGTGTGGGGTCAAGCAGTCACTCATGAAAAATGTTGACAGAGGATCATGGTAGCTATCCAGTTTACACACTGAATAGTAAGAATTATTATTATTTTTTTTTAGTTTCTTTAAAGTTTGTGTCACAGAACGCAAAGTATCTGTATCCAAACATCCACTAAAGACTTTTAGTTGCACTCAACAAAAAGCACCCATGCAGCCTATTATTGCTCCTAAGGTGACTTCTGTTGACAAGCATCTTCGGCGTCAGCAGGCAAAAACGACCAAGTCTGACTAAGTATTTGATCTAAACATTTATGGTTACTAAAACATTTGACAATGCAGTTGAAATGTTCCTTGCATACATATAATTAAACTGGTTTTAATTTTTTAAACCCCCAACCTCTTGTTTTGACTTCATTTGGGAGGACTTAATTAGTGGGGTAAGACCCCCTCTCAACCCCTTGTGATTTCCCACCAATCCACATGTGGTCCATACCTGAGTTCTGTAACCTTTAAGACCAGCTCAGACCCTTAATTACCTTCCCCTTAGCCAGAAACTTGAATAACCAGGAATTGCCTTGGTAGAAGTCAGCAATTTTTTCCTGTTCTGTCTGAATAATGTTAAACCAAGTTGGTCCCCCAGAGAGAATTAGACATTACGGGCACACCAGACAATCCGAAGCACTCAAGCTGCCGAGCCAAAGTGCTTTTATTTGTGAGCATCTTTATCTTGTTAAACGCTGGGATCTCATTGAATGCTTTTGAACTTGTGGGACTGCTATGGGTCCTTTGTTAGCAGGTTTTCCTTTGGTAGCCGAGATGAACAGAGACAGCAGGAAATAACAAAGCTCTCGGAGTATGGCTCAGCTCCCTGGTCCTTTGTTTTATCATGCTTTGTCTGCCCTCTGCCAGGAACTGCAGATACTAATCAATTCAAGGGGCCACATAGCTCTCAGAGGTCCTGTGTGCACTGTACACTGTCATACATTTCCTTTTCATATTTATTAGTCAAAACAAGTCTAAATGTTTCCATTAAATCAGCACCCAAATATTCTGGCAATCTCATGAATTTTCTTAAAAAAATAAAAAAATATGCAAATCATTTTTTTCTGGCTTTTAGCTTCCTTCTGCACACAGACCCACAGGAAAGACCTGGATAGTGCCGGACAGACCGTGTGGCAAATCTCACCTATGACTAGCTCTTGATGATGCTTTTCCTGCAGTTCACAAGGTGATTACTCATGAAAAGATCTTCCTGACAAACACATCTTTTCATTTTTTTTGTCCAAAATTTGGACGCATGCTGGGATTCGGATTGTTTTGTTTTCTTTCCCCCCCCTTTGTTTTACAAATACTGACAAAAAAAAAATACTGTGAGACGTGAGCTTCAGCCATTCGCACATTTGCCCCCGGTGACACAACCGGAAACCAGCAGAGCAAATTGAGTTGGTGAAATCATTAATCATGCACTTCATATCCTTAAATCTTAGTACGTGCAATACCTGCCTAATGCCACAACCAGCCTTCAATTTATAAAATAGTGAAATATCTGCAGTTATATATACAATATACAATCTCCAAAAGTGCCTCTGTATATAGTAGACAACAGACCAAACTACAACTATTTACACATTTTCTAAATACTTTATGCGTCCTTCCCGGAAGTACAAAGCACATTCCAGATTACAACAGGGATTTGGAGGAAAGGGAAGAGAAGTTCAAAAAGTCAGAGCAACAGATGAGATAGATGACACAAACGGTTACGATCCCCCCCTTTGTGGGAGGTCACATTCCTTCATTATAGGATGTCGGGCTCCGACAAGGAATTTTTTATTTCATCAGTACATAGTTGTCGCAAACATGCAAACATTAGTGACCACAGAACATTTCAGTTGTGTCAGAAGGCATGAGCTCTCTCTCTCTATATGTATATATAAATTATAGAGTAAATACATTTTTTATTTTGAAAGAAATTATTTGTTTTATTCCGCATTAAATTGATCAAAAGTGAAAGTAAGAACCTTTAACAGTCGCAAATACTATATATTTCAAATAAACGCTGTTCTTTGGATCTTTATATTCAATAAATAATCCTGAAAAAATAACAAAAAGATTAAGCAGCACAACTGTTTTCAACATTGACAATAAATATAAAATGTTTCTTGAGCAGTAGATCAGCATATTAGAATGATTTCTGAAGGATCTTGTGACTCTGAAGACTGGAGTAATGATGCTGAAAATACACAGGAATAAATGACATTTTAAAATATATTAAACTAGAAAACAGTTATTCTAAATTGTAATAATATTTCACAATGTTACTGTTTTTATTAATATTTTTAGCTCCTTGGTGAGCATAAGGAGACTTCTTTAAAAAACATTAATACTAGCTGAACTTTCGAATGGCACTTTATACAAATAAATAATATTTCAGGTTAAACCACTAGCGTTATTATGTTCTCCAATGTAAAATAAATCAGGCAACATGACTTACGATGTATAGCACCAGATGTTTTAAATAACAAAAACATTTTTTTTTCTTCCACGAGACTACATAGAGGAAGTATGTGTTTCTTCAGGCTTACAAGATGAGGGACATAATCCATTGGATGCAGTCAGTAGAAATAAAGCAGATGATTCT
The DNA here is from genome assembly GCA_022828995.1 of Vimba vimba. Lineage (NCBI taxonomy): Eukaryota > Metazoa > Chordata > Actinopteri > Cypriniformes > Leuciscidae > Vimba > Vimba vimba. The sequence goes on along the minus strand of CM040818.1, from coordinate 6,016,259 downwards.
GGGTTTATTTGCTGGAGACATAAAACAAGCATTGCAGCGAGGAGCAATAAGGCCAACTGGCTTCAGGAGGTGCCAAGGGTCTATGTCCGCCTCAGTCCCAGTATGCTGGGGAAGGCAATGCTCATGCAGTGAGTGTTGCCAAAATGGCTCGTACTTTCGTAGGAGGTTAGATGAATGGGACTTGTTGTTAGTTTAACAGGAACATTTTAGTCCATCACTCTGGCCCTAAAGCAAAAGCCTCCATGCGTGCCAGGGAATGAAGATATCTGCAAGAACAAATATCTCCTGAGACAGAGGTTAATGGCAAGCGATCTTGGTGACAGTGACAAAGAGGTAAAAGAGTAACATTATCAGAAGAAGAAACCCATGCACAGCCTTGAGATGCTCAAGTAAATCCAACTAATGGCAATGTTTATCGACCACTTGAAAAAGTGATACTCAACATCAGCCAGTTCAGGAGCCAAGCTTAAAAAAAAAACTGTTTGCAAGGGTCACATTTTGAATACATGTAAAGGGTAGAGAAGCATTCACCAAATGCATAGACTACTTCATGTTAATATGATTTTAAAAATAAACCGCTTGCTTGTTTGTGTAATTTAACTTTAAAATCTATCCTGACAGTGATTCTTTTGTTATTTCATGAATAAATAGGGTAAGTTAGCCTAATATTACAAACGGTTTATTTGTATTTGTTGTCAGCACTGGGCTCGCAGCTCACATGGCTAGGGTACATGAATGTGGGGATTTCTATTATTATATTTTTTTTCATGGAAACAAATTACTGTTTTGAAAAAATTCATCAACCTTCTCTCCTCCTTATTTTTGCAACTAAAGATCAAAACAGAGGCACTGTTAAAGAGTCTTCATGCTCTCATTCTTGCAAGTCGTGACATGAGGAAAAGGCAGGGAACTGTCCTCAGGCACAGTCTTGTGGCCAAATGAAAAGTGTATTAAAAGCACATTAACAAAAATAATATTGAATAGATTGAAAATATTTAACATGATCCCCCAACTCTAGTTCAGTTAAATCTCATGATCATAGAGGTTTGATTCTGTTACTTGTCTACTGTTTGTTTTAAGCCCACATCGCTTCAAGAACAATAACAGAGCAAAAAAAAAAAACATGAATGAACAAAAGGCTCCATATGACTACTGTACATCATCTACAACTTACTTATTTATAACATCCAGTTTAATCACTATCAAAGGTCATCTCCGACATAAAACCTCTCAGGGATGCATCTGAACACAGGCCATCGGCACTGTCATAAATTCAGCTCGTTTGTAAGCTGAAAGGTCTCACGCGAAAGACCAGCACAGAGAACAACCAATCTGCTTTGACATTTTAAAAATCACACAAACCCATGAGACCATCAGGAATCCAATCAAATGGACCTGTTACAGATAAAAGGCATCTTTTCTTAAGCCCATAAGAAAATGCAGCTGTGGCAGTGGACTGTGCACATGATGCTCTGGACATACAAGAGCTCAAACCTTAGGTTTACGATGACCCAGGTTTGAGTACGACCTGCCCTGTCTACATTTTTATGTCCTACAAAAGGGTAAAAAGCCTAAAAATAAAAGAACATACAAAACAAAACAAAACAAAACAAAAGAAACATGGTGTTCTATATAAATGCATTTCTGGTCTACAAAAACACGTTTTCAATTTGTTAAACATTTACGTGTTTAACATGAGCCATTTTATGTGAGGACACACTGTGGCTTGCTTGCAATCAAGTGACCCTGACATTCAGCATTGAACTTGAGTCACAGAGGAATGTACGGGACTATTCAGCCCTTATAATGGGACTAATATAGCTGCAGACTCAAGTAAGTACATGCTTGTCTGTGAGTTAAACATTCGTGAGTCAACATACTAAAGTTGTGATTTTATTGATTACTACATAATCTGCAGCCCACCGAGATCAAAGAGAAAAAACATGAAACAATGCCAGTTATTCCTTCACTATCTGTGAACTTTCCTCTGTTTGTGATTCTGAGAGTAAATTCATGTTGCAACAACGATTTGTTACGCTCAAATCCATCAGATTCCAAACAAACATTACCATGATCACAGTCAAACCACAATATAATTATTGAGCAACACCTTTTTAATCTGCAGAACAGAATGAACACTTTTGATTGAATACGCTTTTCTAAATTGGATCCGTGTTTGTTCTGAAACCATTTGGACACTTGAGCAAGAGTGCCGTCGTACTGAACATCATCCTGCCTGCAGGTTTTTGCATTCCTGGTTCCTGGCCACAACGCTGAATGTCAAGTATAGCAAAAGCAAACCATATTGTGTCCTTGAAAAATTGTCTCATGTTAAATATCACAATATTTTCCAGCTTAAAGCATTCTGTAATCACTCCAGGTCTGGGTTTCCATTTCCTTCCCATTGGCGCGAGAAACTGAGCGAGAAAACACTGACACTTTGACATGCAAAACCTCGTTCCTCACTCCAGGCGAAATGACAGAAATACTTCCGCACCTCCTCATATAAATTCAGATTAGAGGACTGTCACGGTTTTATACTGTAATAATAGAATATAAAAACAAGAAGCATCTGCGAACAAAATACCAGGGCTCCACAATAACATAACATAACAATGTTACAAAACACAACGTAACAATGTACAAATCTGTAAATAATAATAAAAATAATAAAAAAATAAAGTAAAAATCTACTGTTGAGCCAGGTGATGCGAGAACTTTTACTCCACACGATCTTTGTGACTAACGTCAAGCTCATTTTTAGTGGATGTATGAAGTCACTATAACTTTTGACAAGAAGAAATGTCAATCGTCTTCACTTTGAACAGTGCATCGAGCATTTTAGTATTTGAAACCTAACAAACATTTGTTGTGAAATGTTTTGCTTAAAAACAATCTCCTCCAAAAAAATGCCACTTAGTTTGATATTATGTAATGTCATAAATGCAAATGTCCCAATACTTCTTGACACCACTGTATATAATGAACTCTGAAACATTTAACAACAAGCTAAGGGCTGATAGAAAAAATAAAAATAAATAATGGGTGAATATACGTGTTACTGATTAAGGGACATGATGTTTTCAATTCAAAGTACACTGTAGGTTAATAAGCCTTCCTAATTAATTTGAAATCTTTAACAGTTTAAAAGGCAATCAGAGAACATCTGTCTGAACTATGTGAGATCTATAACTAATCCAGCCAGTCATGGTTTATGGTTTGCCTGGCTCTTCTTTCTTAATAGCATTGCCCTAGTTGTAGACCATCTTTAAACGGGACGTTTAATGTCTCCTCAATCTGCTCCCCCTGTACCTTGTCTTTCCAGTGTGATCTAAGCAGTAAGCAATGACTGAATTTGCATGAAATAAAGCTGAACTTTAATGCGAGACGGGGTTAAAAATGGCACGCAAGGAGAATAGCTGGCGAACTTCCTCCAAGATTGAAAACACCTTTGGAACAAGAGCTGTAAACACGATGGGGTGTTTTTCTATCCTTTTATACTTGGAACATTCCTCATCTGTAGCTATTTAGTTTGCTGGGGGTTGTTGTGGTAAAGAAAGTATTTCTGCCGTTCCGAAAAAGAAACCAGAGTGAAATAGAAATCTGCAAATAATAATAATTTGCATACCGAGACGAAAATCCAAATTGCCTGGCTGGTATGTTAAAAACAATATTCATTAAAACTACAAAGATGGGACTAAGGCCATTTCATTTCAGTGCGCTGGGGATGTTGAGGACATTTAACCCCAGCAATGCACTTTTATGAGTTTGTTATTTTCCTTATTTAACAATCCGTTCGAAATAAATGGCTTTACATAAAAAACCCACACAACTAGACTAAAGGATCATCTGTGCAATTTGATGTATATTTTTTTTATCCTTATAAAGGATTACAGTCAACATATCGGAGTGCTCTGCAAATTTATACACACAGATGCTTGACGGCAACTGCACATAAGCATCAAAAGACCATTTATAAGTGTACATGAGCACCGTAAAAGAATCTTAAACCACATAAATCAGCCGAAAATTACGCAAGGTCAGGTCGCAGCATAAGAAACATATTGGGCAGGGAGATCAGTAAAACGTGTGCACATACTGATATGTTTGAGTAAACTGACGGAGCAGAAACTATACTGAGGGGGTGCTCCACATGTTGCTGAATGCTTCGGAGATGATGCTGAGTGGATGAACTCAAGCCACGGACCAGCAAAACACTCTTTTGGTTTGATTCTGCAGCCTGCTGGGAGTACTGGCACACCCAATGACTAACAAGCAATGACATACATGCATCTCTGGTCTATTTTTATACGATAAATCGCCCACCCTATGCTCTGTGCTGTCCCTGCAGTGTTCAAAGAGATGTGAATGTGTTTGATGAATGTTGTTCTACAGCGCTTACTCAGAAACAATACGCGAGATGAGAAAATGGAACAAAACAGGACCTCAATTAATCAAACATAAATCAACTAATAACATTTGAATATGCTGAATACATTACATTTGAATAATTAACTACAATACAAACTATAAGATAAAAACATAAGTGCTATATACGGCAATAAAAATAAAAGATTTAGTTATTGTTTAAATTATGGAAATTGGTACTCAAACGTTTTCACACTAGTTTGTTAAAAGCAGATTCTGGAATGCTTGGTGAGAAGACCATCTAATAGGGATGGGAATTTACAGATTTCCCAATTTGATTCCAATTCATAAACTCTTGATCAAATTTGATATCGATTAAATTTGGATATACTTACTACATGTTCAATTCAATTGACATATATATATATATAAACACACTGAACGGTTAAGTAAAAATATAATGAATATATAATATAGTGCTTAGGCTACATTTAATCCATGGTAATCCAGCTATGAACATTGAATAGATTTCTTGAGGTAAATTGTGACATTGTTTATAAGCTTTTTTTACTGACGTCTTTCCACGGCTGAAAAACATGAAACAGTTTTGCCATTTCTTTCAACATACCCTCTGATGTTCATTCCCGTTTACTTGGTGCTCTAAATAGAATTAAAGACATTGTACAGCTTCAAAACGATATTTATTGTTTGAATTTTGAGATGAAACTGACTGAGAATTTGAAGGCTGAGACTTTGTTTCATGTCAAAAGTAAAAAAGGACAAAACTCATTGGGATTACTGGAAGCCAGGCACTCTACAAATAACTTTTAGTGAAGTTTAGTTCAAGCATCAACTGAAAACAGCACAGACTAAAAAAGACAGTTCATAAAAATGTAGATCGATTAAAATCAGTTACCCTAATCAATATTGTCAACCCAGCCCTACAATATAGTGAACCAAAGAACCAACCAATATTATTCCCCAGCAATGAGATAAGTTGATAAACCTGAACATAAAAAGCCCCTATAATTGTGACTAATAAGGGAGAGTTTTCTCACATTTACTAAACAAATTTTGGTTTCTGATTTCAACTGAAAGGTTATGATCTACTGTGCCAGACTTGGTGGTTCCAACATCAACAACAATCTCTACAAAACAACAATCTCTACAAAAAAAATGGTGCATCAAATAAACAGAAAAATCCAGTGAATGGCAAGCCTTCCAAGCTGACACAAAGAACACTGATCCTCAAAATAAACACTTTACAACTGCTGAAGGACATTCCCTAAACTTGCAGGAACTGTATAAAGCCATTGAGTCTGTACTGAATAAAATCCCAATGGAATGTCTCCAGTGCCACTGAATACAAGTTTTCAGATATACAAGCAGTTCTTGAGGAAAAGGACCTACATTGTATTATACCAAATAATGGAGTATTTCAAACCCCGGAAATTGAGTAAAATTCAATTCCACTGCCTCTGTTAGACGAAACAACCATCATTCCTGGAGTGGGGAAAAATATCAAGTTCTCTTAGAATCACAGACTTAAGTCAGTAAGAATTTATGATGATAAAAACAACATCTAAGTCAAGGATTGACCCAGATTGTGTAACCTGTTGGCTGACCAGAGACTCAACCCCCAGCTGAAGATATTGAATTTGCGTTTAGCCGATATTTCAGCCGACTGTAAATAATGTTCAATTATAGTGACTTTAGAATCAGTGTGAGACAGTGTTCATGGCTTCATCTCTCAGCAGGTGAGTGTTAACAGCCAACATGAGTGAACGACCCTACAGATTCACAGTGACCAATGAGCCTCTTCTCAATTTCAATAGCCAATGCCCTCCAGGGATCTGATGATCCCCAAACCCTTTCCACATCAAATGCAAAGCCACATATCATAATACCATTGTTATTCATGGAGATTGTGTAACCAAGCATATTTATTTGATTCACTAACACTTAAATGACTAATAAAACAAGAAAAGCAGAGGGAGAACAGTCTGTGTTTGGTTCAATGACAAATAGGAGAGTCCATGATGTGCCAAAATCCTGGGCCAAGCTTAAATTTAATGGCTCTAAAAATGTCATATGGTGCATCCATCAGGTTCCCAACACCTGGAACACATGCGAGTATCCACATCTTAATTATTATTTTCCCAAAAGTTTTTATCATAAATTCTAATTCATACGTATAATTTTGGGAAGTCTTGCCACATGACATTTTACAACCTTGTAATGAAAAGGTCAAATTATCTGGTATTTTAAGAGATTATGCAGGGGTTTTCTGTATTATATCACATTATACACTACAGGGCTGTTGAATGCTTGAATCTGATTGGTTGATGAATGTTCTAAGGTGTGCAATTATTTATATCACTTCGCCAAATGATTTCAGTTATTCCAAAGGTCCTTACAGCCTAAAACAGCAAAAGAATCAAAACCCACAATGACACTGTTTTTTGCCACTGCTCTGACGATTTTATCTGTAAAATAGTTTAGCAACTTAAAAGCTACATGACATTTCTCACTAGCAGGGTAATAACGGCGCTGTTCTTTAAGCAGATAAACTTACAGTTTCGCTATTATCTGTTTCGCTATTATCTCTCTCTCTCTCTCTCTCTCTCTCTATTTTGGAATTAGCAACAGAGGCGTGGGATGAGATGTGTAAGAAATTAGTCCTATACAAAGAGCGTTTTAAGGACAAAATCCTGACAAATGTCTTGAAATACAACATCTGAACAATGTCTTGAGGTGTGGTGAACGTAGTATAAGCAGAATAATTGACTCTGGTTGAATTATTAGAAAATAATGCAGACCCTAGGTGTAACGGCAATAATTCAACGGACCAGAGTTAAATATTCCTTCCTTAAATCCTGCATGCTAGTTACACCATTTGATCTTTTTTTTCCTTTTTTTTTCAGAAGTCAAAAGTTTTCCAGACTTTTAATTAGTTATTTTAAAATGTATTATAAGTTGCATCACCTTGACATTTTTTACTTCATGCCCCTGAAAAAACATCCAAGCGAATTTTAAATCAGATATTAAAAACAAATGTCATCGGAGAAAAGGTGTATTTTATATTAGTTTATATTAATGTCATCTTTATTAATAAATTAATACATTCTCAGAAGGACACTGTTGTGATAATTCACTGGATGAAAAAAGTAGCATGTGCAGACCAGAAGTCCAATGATGTCTCGCAAAGGTCAATAATTACGTATTATGTCTTGATAAACAAGTAAACAACAATCAACCAGACTGCAATCCTACAGCTTGAGCAGGACTTTGGAAGATTCTCACCTCAAAAATCAGGTCAACTTTAAAGCCACTGCCACTCTAGAGGTGTACAGCGTGTACTTCTCAAGCTCAGATAAGCAAATATTTGGTCCTGAGTTAAGTTGATTTGTGTATGTTAATCGGACCAGTGTGTAGAGCATTAGATCGGACTGAAGCACAGTGAAGCACTTCTGCACGCCATTTAAGTAAATGGACAGGACATGGGCTAGGAATTCTCCAATTAGAGCAAATGGAGGCGACTGGGATAAACCTTTAAGTAAACATTGATTATGCATTTGTTGACAAAAGGAAAGGCTGATATCAGAACCACATGAGTTTCCGAGGACGTGGGCAGAAGCATTCACAGATTTCAGCAACTTTTTAGAGGGAAAAAAGTTACAAAAACAAATTCATATTCTCCAGCAATGTCATATTTACTCTATTTAGAATGATCAAATAAATCAAAAGGGCAAACTGACCAATGGCAAAAAATGACAATCTATCATTGAAAACAACTGGGGAAAACAACGAGGTAGAATATATACACTGCTTTTTTTCCATTTAGCTACTTCCAGAAGGCAGCTGTTCATGGATAAATGATCTGGGTCTACTTTTGGTTTTCTGTTTTCAGAAAACAGAACAGAAACAACTCCTTACCATTTCCACGCCCTGGGGAAATGCCGTGCCATCCCAGTCCTTTTTGGGGAAGCGCTGAATTATCTTGCCACATCCTTCACCAGATCCTAAAAAAATAAATAAAAAAAAGACAGGGAGTATTAGAAAAAAAGGCATTACTAAGATGTGCGATTTCAGCACTTTTTTTGAAAAATACATTTTAGAAGCAGCAGGAACTGTAGTATGGGGCATATCAGGACAATCCTGACCATAATAATGTTATTAAACGTGATCGTATTTCCAGGTTTTCTAACTGGCAAAATCGCTCCTCATGCATTCCTTTTGGTCTTTTTGGCGTCTTTCCTGGCCCAATTTTTTTGTTGACAAAGAAAGCATTGTGTGCACAGGGCCAAGAGGGTTTCGTCAATTAGCGTTTACTAGTGTAAACATTGTAATGTGACAATACTGCTCATTATGAACACAAATACCACTGGTGGAGAACCAAAAATAGATAATGTAGCATATTTTAGTGGAATAGTGACTAAGAGGTCAAAGTGACCCGGGCTTTTCTGATTTAAAAGCAAACTGAAGGGTTCATATCTTAACACAGACGTGGAGTTAAGACATTATTATCAAATACTCATACTAGAAAAATGGGGAAAGTTATCATTCTTCATTATGCTTATCTGGGGAATGCATCACCGACTGTGTTTTTGATACTATCTGGAACGGGGAATTGGAACCTGTAGTAAATACTGGGTCACGGTATGATGGAGATCTTTACAGTTATCATAATGTGAGTTTGGAAAGACCATTAACAATATGTCATAACAGGCCAGATCTGTAGTGGATAAAAGTATTGATGGTTTGTCACATTTTTGGACTAAATGACTGATCAAATGACAGGCATCTTTACAGATATTGCTCTTGAAAATGGAAAATTGCTCTATGTTGAAATATGAAAAAATTGATTTTGACTCTTAGGAGGAATGTTTGCCAAAATGTGTGAATGTGTGAATGTGTGTAACTGTGTATAATAGGAAACCTGAATCCTAATGTGAAATTAAATTAGAGGGATATTTTGCGTGAACTGTTAAAACATTTTTTTTTCTTTGATGCAATCATATATTTCTTTGACACAGACATGCCGCTTTTTTCTTGGAAAACAGTAGTGCTGACAGTCAACATGCATCTAGATAAAATCATAGCTTTAAAAGTCAAAACACGGGCTTGAGCTACACTAAACAGACTAAGCACCTCTCGGGTTTATGTGGACAGTGCAGAAAGATACAAGCTGTGTTCTGATTCACAGGGTCCCTGATTCACAGTGTAACACCCTGCAATGTCATCAAACACTTGAGTTGCCAAACCAGATTATGCTTTAAGGATATAAAGATTATGGATTAGGGATATACATATTATAAATTAATATTAGCCTATATAAATATAATACACCTAAGCATTTTTATATAAAATTTTCAATTGCATAATGTCTAATCATGCAATGTCTAACCCCAAATCACCTAAATTTATGTTGTGATAAATAATGTACACTTTTTTAAATAAAAAGAAATGTTTTCATAAACATCATCTCATCTAAAAATGTAAATTCTGTCATCATTTAGGCTACTCACCCTCATGTCAATCGAAACCTGTATGGGTTTTTTTTCTCTGGAACATAAAAGAAGATGCTTAAAAAGTTCCTTTTTTTCCCCTCCAATGAAAGTCTGTTTTATAAATATGAAATTTTTGTGTTTCACACAGAAAACGGTCATTTGAAATGACATGAGTAAATGATCTGACAGAATTATCACTTTTGGGTAAACTATGCCTTTAACTGTTTGTAATCCATGGACACAATAATGAGAATGGCTTGTAATGGTCACATCTCGTTTTGTATTCGTGACTAGCAGTCACTCAAGATTAATAAATCTCGACTCCTTTTCATGTTTATGTCACCCAAGCATTGTGTATTATTGTGTATACTGTCTGTGTGACTTGAAACTCACCCTGTAAAGTCCACTATCGGGCAGCACAGTAGCCATAAAGGGGTATAATGCCCTTTTCACAAGATGTAAAATAAGTCTTTGATGTCCCCAGAGTGTGTATGTGACGTTTTAGCTCAAAATACCCCACAGATATGTTTATATAGCATGTTAAAATTGTTACTTATTGAGGGTGAGCAAAAATGCACCGTTTTTGTGTCTGTCCCTATAAATGCAAATGAGCTGCTACTCCCGGCACAGGGGGCGGAGCTTCAACAGCTCATGTCCTTTTACCTCACACACACATGCACTGAAAATTTCTAAAACTTTTAGCCTTTTATGTTCAAACTGGATTCAGACAATGATGGAGAGACTCAAGAAGATGTGACAACATGTAGAAGCAACAGGACATTTCTGAATGGTTAGTTATTTATGTAGCTTATGTGTAGTTATCTTCTAGTCATTAATTAGCATATTCTGTCATGATAATCTATAACTCGCGTTCTCGGCCAGGGTTTATGTAAATTTTAGGGTTAGTGATGTCACTAACCTGGGAGAATGTCGTGTAGTCCCTACCAGCCGTTTGTTGTAGTCCTTAAAAAGTGATTTCTTTAAAAGAAAATATCTCCCTTTGCTTTGAACTTTGAGCGTTGTAACTTTGCAGATGTTGTTTATGCTCAAACAGCAACATTACACACTAACTAAAGTTAGAAAAGTGAAATCATGATCAACCACCCCTTTAATGTTGAGTAGTTATAGATATCTGAGCTGGCAGGTCTCAGCCAATCAGCACTTGAGAAATCCTCACATTTCAGAACATTCTATGTTAATTGGTTCTTATTTCCCTTGTCGTTCATCACTACATGACATTAACGTTAAACGTAACTGCCGTGTCCTGATTCTGAACCCCACGACAGAACAGAAACACATGATAGTAAGTATCTACTCTCAACAACATCCTGTGAGAAACACTGTCAAATGGGATTTTCCACTCCATATGTCATGGTGTAAACTGGTTTAAAGAACATTTCAAACAACTGAAGTCAACAGTCATGACACAAACATCAAACTCAGCTAATGGAGTAAAATCTGGTCCTGACATGAAAACACTTGCACATCCAAACCTTGTCGTGAGGTGTGGTTCTACATTGCGTTGGAGGAAAGACAAAACAATGATTCAGTATCCAAAACTGGAGTCTGACACATTTACACAAACAACTAAAATAAACTCATATCATATTCCACTTTTATTTTCTTGCCCATGCAACACTTGCCACCACAATGCTCATTTATATCAATGCTTGTGATATAAAAAATAGAGCAAGTCCATTTTTATTTATAAAGTCCATAATTCATTTGGTAAGCAGTTTTGTTACAAGCAGTAGGCTAGGAAGGAAGGAAGGAAGGAAGGAAGGAAGGAAGGAAGGAAGGAAGGATGGATGGATGGATGGATGGATGGATGGATGGATGGATGGATGGATGGATGGATGGATGGATGGATGGATGGATGGATGGATGGATGGATGGATGGATGGATGGATGGATGGATGGATGGATGGATGGATGGATGGATGGATGGATGGATGGATGGATGGATGGATGGATGGATGGATGGATGGATGGATGGATGGATGGATGGATGGATGGATGGATGGATGGATGGATGGAAAGTCTTTCGCATTTCAAGCGCTCATAAAGCTCTGACGTTCATTCATTTGTGCTATCAAAACGATACTCCTCCAGACTTATATTTTTCTTGTTCACTGGAAACTTTAATCCATCTTTCTGCCCAGACATTTTTATATAAATCAGAAAGCACAGACAGCCGAACACTGGGAGTCAACGTCTCTTTGCGTCACCACCACGTTAACGTCTAACCTAAAACTGGCTCATCAAACAGGTGTGCAAGGGAAACGTAACACATCCCATCTGTACTAGGCTTTAGAAAAATTCTGATGCCCAGGTTCTGCAATCTGCACTATATCATTTACGTAAAGCAAATATTTTGCTTCACAAAACAAGTACATGTTTTTCCAGAAATCCCAGAGCCATCCCTCAATCGGCCGTCACACTGCTGTCCAAAAAACAAGATATGCAAAGGAATATGCTATCATTTGCATGGTAAAGGGTAAGAAAGATTACCAAATCTGTGATGTCAAAACATCTAAATTCCAGGAAGAGAGCCAGTAGACCCGAGCAGCTGTGGAACTGAAAAATAAATGTTGGGAGCGAAATGTAACTCATAGGGTTTTCCAAAGGGTTGATGTGCCAGAAACGAATACAACAAATAGCAAAATGACATAAGTGTAATTTATATTGGCTGTCTGATTTCAACCTCGCCATGGGGTGCTCTGAACAAAGGTGCAAAGCAGTTCAGCATCAAAGATCCTCAAGCTCTTCTTGATGATCATATTATGACTTCTTATTACAACTGGTCAAATAAAATAGCATGCAATGAAATGTGGTCAACAATGTCAGAGAGTTGGGGTAGAGGTCATCCAATGCAAACTACTCCAGATATTTCCATGGATCAGGAAACTAGATGTGATCAACCCAAGTTCATCAACAGTTCATCAGTATAACCTTTCACCAGCTTTAATGAGCGACAAAGATGGAAGTTTAAAGCAGGCAAATCATTTGACAAATTCAATCATCTTTGTTTTTCAATTTTTAAAGAACATTGAAGACACTTGCATTCCTTTTTTTCTGATCAAGTACATTTTGTCTGAAATGATAAACATCTTAATGGCGAATCCAAATGATCTAGGCCCAAAACCGCAATCTTCATTGCAAAACAGCCTATTGAAGAAACCAAAACAAAGTGTGTGTCACTTCCGTGACAATTCCAATTGATTCCACCATCTTATCCTTCCATGAAGCAATCAGTCCTGATATCAACATCCTACTATCCATAAAATGATTGAGGTGTTAAAATGAGACTATTTGTAATAAACTTCAAACATTTATGTGGTCTGCCAGTTGAGTTTTCCACTGTCCAGTGGCAGCAAAACATTTCCTCTGTTCGTTAAAAGTGTCATTTCCAACCACAAGGCACTCATTTACGCTCGTAATGTTAGCATAGACTTTGCACGTATTTGTGATTTTGCCAGGAATTGACTCTTTCATTTGAAAGGAAATCAAAGCAGGAAGCGAATATCAATAACAAATGGACATTAAAAAGAAGTACTGTCCCCACGGGACGATGCTTTGGATAAGAAGCTTTTAATGATAGTCAGCCATAAAGACATAATTCCCCAACAAAGGACACAAATATTGTGTTTATCATTCAGAATCTGAAGAATAAAATGTTCAGGGCAAAACACACAAAATAACAGCATGAACATCAAGGACAACATGCTTCATATTCATTAGAGCAAATCCATTTTCTGCTGACACAACCTGTTATCTGTGCTAACTTCACCTAAGCTGGAACTCATTACCAACAGTTTATAGGTGATGTATCGTATATTCACAATATGTTAATAACACTGTTTCTGGTCAGTGGCCGATACCAATACCTATATATCTACAGTTGAGTGTGACCAATATAAATGATCTATAATGAATTAATGAAAACCACAATATAAAATGTTAGAACATAGGACTAAATATTCTGAAACTAAATTAACATTAATTTCAATATTTACGGAAAACATTAATACGGTATATGTTATAGGGCTGGGCGCTGATGTCTCGCTAGAGATTTTGCTATATCATGTATATCGTCGTAGTATACTGTATACACGTAGCACATCACTTATTTGACACTGTAGATGAAACACATGAATGAGACAATAAAGAGTGGAACATGCTTGATGTTAAAATAACTCTGACTGGCACACTGCCAAAGTGACCGTACAGAAATCTGCCTTTCTCTGAAGGCAATCGCGAAGCGAAGCGCGCGCACAGAAAGCGTGTCTCACGACGAGAAGGACCTGGCTGCAGCCTGCAGAGGGGGGCGGAGCTACACCTGTCGCTCCACCCCATAATTACTCTGATTGGCTTTTCATATTTTTCATATCTTTCATATGCATACATGATAGGAAATGTGTCTGGAGTTGTCTTCACTAAATGCACAGACAATACAACAATAACCTACATCTCGCAATGGTAAGAGAAATTAAAGGGATATTTCACTGCTGGAAAGATGAATGTGTATTTAAATTGGGTCATTTATGTAGTAATTATTTTAGAAGTTGGTGCCTTCTAGACCAAGAAAAGACAGAAAATGTATTTTTGGCTCATGTGGATGAAAGACAACAACTCCCAGAATGCACTTGCTTCGCTGCCCTACGAGGCCACTCCCAAGCCACGCCTACCGGTTACAGAGGGCAGTCTCAGAAGAAATGATACAACTAGACGACTAGTTGACTGGAAACTGAAAAGACACCGTTTTATCGTGAGATCCCCCTATGGGCGGGCTGAAGACATGCAGAACGAGCTCCTCCTACTGGCTGTAGTCTCTCGCCTCTGACCAAAAGAGCCTCAGATGACGCTAAATGACGATTTTTGCGTCATCTGAGGTTTTTTTTCCAGACACACAATACAGAAATCTCTCGTCTCAGGGGGACATGAGGGAGGGAAGCACGGTCATTTGAAAAAACTACCGGGTTTCTACTGATACAAAGCTTGATGCTAATCGGTGAAGTATCCCTTTAATTATGAAATATTTATTCGTAGTGGACGGTGTACACAAACCCTGTACTTAAGATAAAGTAGAGAAACACTAATAGAATATTCCTCCAGTAAAAGAAAGGTTTCTAATGCAACACAAATAAGATAGACCAGAGCTCAGTAAGACATTATTATGAATGATTAGGAGCACACTTGATCTGAGAATATCACATTACTCCCGGATCTTGGCTCATTTGAGCGGGACAAGACTAAATCAAGTGTTTATTGTTTACTTGATTCGCTTTTAATTGCTGCAAGTTTAATATTGTGGATCAGTCAAATTCATAAATGAACCATTTGATGTTATTAGTGAACCAGTTGATTGAAAAATCGGCTCAAAAGATTCGCTCACGAAACGGACATCACTGTCGGGTCTCGGAGAAGAGCTTGATTTCTTCACTTTAAAATAACGAGGAACTGCATTTTATCCTGAAATTAAGTGGAGGAAAAAGACTCATATTATGCTTTGCAATGTAGTGAAGAAAAAGAAAGTTCCATAATGTAAATAACATGGCAGACACATTAGCCTACAGTGTCATTTAGCCTAGTTATCATACAACTGCACCCGACGTGCCTTATAAAACCAATAACAACTGTAAGTATAAGTGTGTCTTGCCATGTTATTTAAGTTAAAATGATACTGATATCTTTTTCATTTCCTTTCTCATACTATGGTGCTATGAAGTAATCACATTTCATGAATCATTTACTTCATAAGTCAGACCTGATCCTCCTGCTGTGGATAATCAACCAATACATTTTGTTTAAATGTTGTGGGGTTGTTGGTGCATTAGCCTAAAGACCAGCTTAGCAAAACAATAATTTCAGGAACATTTCGAGATACAGGCTAATCGTTTTTCTGCGCATTATAATGAAGGCTTTTCACTGAACTCAGATGACGCTAAAAATTACAGGAATTGCCACTGGAATTACAGAATATTAGAAAATGAAGCATTTAAACAAAAGAAGCATCATGTTGAAAAACTTAACATTTCATCAGAACTTCAATCTTGCTTAATAATGTATAATCACATTCATGTGGACTATTTTGGAAAGCAGCCTTTAAAACACTAATTATTAGATACTACAGCCATCCATTAAAATAAACTGTCAGGAAGAGCCAAGAAAACATCGCTCTTCCACTTAGCTAATTTGTTGCAGAACACGAATAAATGGACCAACTCATCAGAAACTGAAGTAGTCTCCAACATTGAGGTCCAGATTTGATCACTGCATGCCACTATTCCCAAGGGTTCACAGCCATCAAGTAAAAGAAGAGCGATCACACAAACATCTGCAAATGGAAATGCTTGAAAACACCCTGTTTTGTTCATGATATATTTAGTGTTCCACACCAGGTTTTACTTACATTATGTAATTTGTTTTTTTTTAGCATCCAAGTTTAAACAATACAGGATCTTGTACAGGGAATAGCCTAAACTGCAAGGCTTTTGAGAGCACTCATTTTATGATGATACGTTAAAACTAAAGAAATCATGTTTCTTGGTTTCCCTTTGCCAATGAACATCATGCAGCAGCATCATTAATATCCAGTCACCTATTGTAAGAATAAGCGTTATTGCTTAATGTTTGTTCCCTGACAAATGCCGTAATTAGACACTAAGACAAATGCCTCAGAACATAACCAAAGACTTTAGATATACAAATGAATAGGGGAACGGCTATGAATTGGAGAAAGTGCAACGTGCAATATGGTGGAGTTTTTTGCCATGATTTGAGTGTTTAGATGTCTAAGTTAATGATGTTGTCAGAAACCAGAAAAGTTAATGCACTGTGAACTAGCATGAATGAACAAACAATGATTATCTTTTATTAGCTAGGCCTAATGTTAACAATGATTAATAAATACTGTAACAAATGTATTGCTCATTGTTAGTTCATGTTAAATAATACATTAACTAATGTTAATAAATGAGACCTTATTGTGAAGCCTATACACTTTTTTTCTTGTTACATTGTTTATGAATAGATTGAGGAATACTAAGAGGGGTTATGTCTAACTTTAAAAAATGAATAATGGAGAGGGTTGTGACATCCCTGGTCGCTAAAGACCCAAAGTCCATTTAAGAGTTAATACACATTTCAAAAGACTTTTTATTAAGCATTTTCTTTCAAAAAAAAAAAAAAAAAGTTGTTTACAATAAATAATTTGCTAGGTTTGTAAATATTTTAAATATCCTGAATAGCCTAAAAAGATGTAAATATAACTTCATAAACCCATTTTTCAGGAAAACGACCAACACAAATGTGATGATCAACGCATCACAGACAACCAAATGTATGAATGAAATATATAGCCTAAATAAAAGCCACATGCATAATATTAACAAACGCATTTTGCAACCTTTTTTGCTGCCAGGTGTGAGTACATTTTGTTAAAGGTTGCACTGGTGCAACTACCACGTTGCCCAGACTGATAAGAGCTGCCAATTCTGTTGAATATGAAAAAATAATAATAATCAAACAGCAAACAAATCTGGAATGAAGCTGTGTTTCTCATTTGAGCTGCGCAGCGCAGACTGTTTATCAGTGTGGACCAATAAAAGCTCAGAACAGGTTTCTGAAGAATTCTGTTATAAACCATTTCAGATCAAATAGTGCCGATGTGGAAACCAGGAGAAACATTGTGCCATGAACGAACAAGTTTTAGAACGCTTTTCAGTCCACAAATCACCAACATGCCCCATAGATTTAATGTAGTAACGATAACTGTAACCATGGTATTGTGGCAGAAATAGTCAAATGTTTTTACATTATTAATTTCAGGGTTTGTACAACCTTTTAAGAGTGAAATTCAAGCACTTTTCAAGGACTTCCAAGTGCTTCATACTTTTTCCAGCACTTCAAGCTCTAAATATTATCCAATATATATATATATTTTTTTTAAATCTAAAAGAAATTAGTTTTTTACATGTTACTGTTATTAATATATTAGGCTGCATAAATTAGATCAGCCGGAACCGGGAACACTTCCTATAACACTCGATGTACTCGTTACATCATAAGAAGAATGCCATCTACGCTAATGTTAATCTTTCTGCTTATTCCGAGGTTCGGAATATGTTCTGTAATCGGCTGGCCAGCTGTAATCGGCTGGATCCGGA
The DNA here is from genome assembly GCA_022828995.1 of Vimba vimba. NCBI lineage: Eukaryota > Metazoa > Chordata > Actinopteri > Cypriniformes > Leuciscidae > Vimba > Vimba vimba. Next base: position 5,998,213 of record CM040818.1, on the reverse strand, counting down.
CCGTATCCAGATCAGATGGAGGACCTGCGCCTAGACACGACCACAACGCATGATGTAGTCAGCCGGATCCGGACCGTATCCAGATCAGATGGAGGACCTGCACCTAGACACGACCACAACGCATGATGTAGTCAGCCGGATCCGGACCGTATCCAGATCAGATGGGGGACCTGCACCTAGACACGACCACAACGCATGATACAGTCAGCCGGATCCGGACCGTATCCAGATCAGATGGAGGACCTGCACCTAGACACGACCACAACGCATGATACAGTCAGTCGGATCCGGACCGTATCCAGATCAGATGGAGGACCTGCACCTAGACACGACCACAACGCATGATACAGTCAGCCGGATCCGGACCGTATCCAGATCAGATGGAGGACCTGCACCTAGACACGACCACAACGCATGATACAGTCAGCCGGATCCGGACCGTATCCAGATCAGATGGAGGACCTGCACCTAGACACGACCACAACGCATGATGTAGTCAGCCGGATCCGGACCGTATCCAGATCAGATGGGGGACCTGCACCTAGACACGACCACAACGCATGATACAGTCAGCCGGATCCGGACCGTATCCAGATCAGATGGAGGACCTGCACCTAGACACGACCACAACGCATGATGTAGTCAGCCGGATCCGGACCGTATCCAGATCAGATGGAGGACCTGGAGGAGAACTGGCCCCGCCTGGTTTCTCACAAGTTTTTTTTTCTCCATTCTGCCCCTGATGGAGTTTTGGTTCCTTACCACTGTCTGCTTTTTCGCCTTTTTTTCACATTTGTTGCCATTGGCTTTTGGCTTGCTTAGTTGATTACATTAAATTTAACATTTAATTGAATATTCAAAAATAATATTGATCTGCCTGCATTGACACCATTATGAGAACTGAACTGAGCTGGACTATGACATCACGGTTTTCTCCAAAGCGGCTATATATATAAATTAACTAAATTAATAACTTTTTTACAACAAAATGAAACATCACTGAACTTACTTAAGCTGGACTGTGACGCTATTTTCTTCTGGAAGCAAACTTTGTTGCATTTTATCTCTGTAAAGCTGCTTTGAAAAAATCTGTATTGTAAAAAGCACTATATAAATAAATAATAATAATAGTGAATTTTCTCAACTTCTCAACTCAAGCTCAGTGCTTTACTGTCAAATGTGCATTTCCAAGAAATAAGCATGTAATATTATTATTAGTTACTGCACGTTAATGCAAAACAAGTAGGCTAATTTTATGATTAAATTAGCTTTATATTTAAAAATCCCCCCAGCACTACCAAGAACTTAGGGGTCTGGAGCCCTGTACATTCACTTCATTGCCATTACAAAGAAGTCTCCCTGTGCAGTTATTTTAGAAAAGTGCTCTGAGAAACATTTCAGGACAAATTAGGAATGTTCAATGCCGTCTCACTTATTATATTTATCTAAAGGAGGATAAAAATTCCAGCCACACTTTTTTGTGAGGATGATGCCTGAATTCACACAACCCCCCACAGACGCCAAAAACACTGAGTTCCCCAGCACAACACAGCCATTTATGCACTGGATATCTGTATGAGCCTAAAACGGAGGACACTGCTTACCTATTCATATGCCACAAGTGACAGAGACGATTCAGAAAGAGCAGCCACTTAAAGTCTGAAGCCTGGAGGAAAGCCAGCTTATCTGATGCCCTCTTAGAGGCAAGTCAGTGTCTTTGAGCAACTGAAAGAAAGGCTTCACTCATTTGAACTCTATGGATGCTTATAATTGCTGAGAAAGACACAGCAGCATCACCAAGACTCCTACAAAACATAAACAGTTATCCGTTCAGAGAAGACGCAGGCTACATCACAAGAAAGACTGTGGAAATGTCTGGAGTCCGGCTAACAATTAAAGAATTAAATGATTTTTCTACTGAAACTCTGAGTCTGACCCAACACATGATGTATGGACAAACACGGAAGTGCAGATGATAGAGCAAAACAACACACCGGTCACGAATTAAAAGTCTAAAACGAGAATTAAAGAGAAATGTCGGAGGAGCTTGAGTTTGTTGCCCAGGCCTATTTGTTTGAACCGCGAGATGCGTTGCATATACTCTCAACTAAGTTCACGCTAGAATACATTTTTGTTAATAAAAACACTATTAACTAAACACACACACACACACACACACACACACACACAAAAAAACCCTCCTACATTCTATGTCATGCGTAGGGCCAGAGGTCACTCTTCCGCCGGAACTAGACTTGCGTTAGCCGTTACCGGAAGCCAGTGATTTTATAGTTTATAAAAGATATAAATATAAATATTTTTCGTACAAAAACGCATCACTTCGCTTCAGATGGCCTTTATTTCCATACTGGAGCCGTATGGATTACTTTTATGATGGATGGATGTGCTTTTTTTGGGCTTCAAAATCTACCATTCACTCCCATTATTAAGCTTGGAAGAGCCAGGATATTTTTTTTAATAAAACTCTGATTGTGTTTGGCTGAAGGAAGAAAGTCATGTAGGATTGCTTGAGGGTGAGGAAATTATGGGATAATTTTCATTTTTGGGTGAACTAATCCTGGGCCTTTAATCAATGTTGGGAATGAAAAGAAGTGGAAGAATCTGTTATATCCTTCACTGCACGTAGCCTTTTTCTTGTGACAGTTAAAGGGCTACATGAGTCAGTGTAATAGAGGATAGTGAAGAACATCACTTTACACCATCGTTTGTGTGCGGACGTGCTGCTTGCTTCAGCCTTTAGATATGTAAACATGATCATGTGCTGTAACTGAAAGCACCTGTAGACTCATTCCACATGATTACGCACAGCTCGAGACACGTAAAGTCCTGTTTCCTCTGCATCCGCTTTCCACAACACAGGAAGAGCTCTCCGGCGGATCCGTATGAACACACACACACACACACACACACACACACAGGTCCGCTCTCTACTGACCCAAACCTCAGGGCCAAATGTGGAAATCAATGCGACATAGAGCGCTTATATCGCCATTTAGAGATCAATGCCTGCGGCTTGAAAACACATAGTAACAAGTGACCGCATGAGTCATCGCGCGCGCGCTTTATTTTCACTGTTTACATGTACACGCGACAAATACAGTAGGTGTGTGCGCTGAGATTTACTGACAAAAACACTCATATATCAAATAAAAACACATTATACAGTATGTTATCACAAAAACATTTGCTTTAGCGGTGTTGTACATATACATATTAAAACAAAACGACCACACCATCATCAAAACCAGCTTTAAACCTCCCATTTAGACAAGCACATACTACGTAATTCATAAACACAAACGACAATAATCAGTTTTGCTCCCTGATAAAAACCGATACGGAATTCCTGTTGACACCGGATTATAACACGTCAAAGAAAGTGAAATCCATCCATTAATCTCTTGAGCCACAGCAGCAGCAGCACTATTTGTAGCTAACGGCCTAAATAAATCACAACACTCCTCCAAACACACACCACCACTTACCAGCCTTCTCCTGGTCGTATCCCACCACTGTGAAATAATCAGCAAGTCTAGCCATGGTTTCCTCTTTTGGCGAAATTCTGCAACACAATTCAGCATTTTTCTTTCTTCAAAAGCACAGCCATGTTTGACACAGAGAGAGCCAGTGCGCCTGCGTGGACTGGCGGTTGGCCGTGCATGGGCGTGGGTCCTGCGCGTGCATTCACTGACACTGGCGATACATAACATAGGCTATTACACTCACATATTGAAAGGGATTTCTTAAGACTCGAATAATGTCGAGTAATGTTATACTGATGCAAAATGAATTCATGTTTGTTTAACTTCTCTTACGCAGACTATGCAAAAGTTGGTAATTCGTATGTCTCAGAATATTATTTTGTTTTTATGATGCCACAACCATGTAAATGTTTCAAAATAATATGTCATGCAACCTAGGCTAATATGTGAAAATGATTAACCTTTGAACACAGATCGCCACTGCTTTTCAGGTTTTTTTTTTTTTTTTTTTCAGGTAGCCTAAAGTTGGGACAGATGATCGACAAAAGTGAGACAGTGATTGTAAGTTTGAAAAGTTACATACGTAATTTTACTTTACGACAAAGTCCCTACTGGAATGTATATCAGCTGGTTATGCTGGTTTTGGAACATGGTTTCGAGTTGTGGTATACCAGCTCTAACCAGCTAACTTACCAGATCAATCTTAGACTCACCAGTCCAAATTATCCATAATCTTGGTTCTTTTGGACCAGCTATTGACCACAAACTACTCACATAGTAAGTAACCATATGAAAATATCCAGACCAAATTACATGGCTCATATTAGTTTATAGTAGTATTATAAATAATGTCCATAACCCATCAGATGATATGGCATTTAAGATCCTCGCAATTAAGTTACATAATGCAATTTTTCTACAATAGGATATATATATATATATATATATATATATATATATATATATATATATATATATATATATATATATTGTCCATACATGCATTTTGATGTTCATGTACAGGTATGTTCTTTATTCCCATTGAGAATAAGGCAGTTTACAATGGCACTGAATGATTACCATATTCACATACTATGGTATTTACCAAGGTGGCATGGTCAATTTTTGTTAGTAGCTAAATGACATTTCTCAAGGAATGTGTCAAATGACTTTTTTCATCTCTTTACTCATCCTATGATCCCCCCAAAACATCAAAAGTATGAAATTGCTCAATGACATCAGGGTGTTCACAGTGACTCATTGTAACTGTAGCATACCTGAACATGTGACGCACAGGTAGATCTCTACCTCTCACCTGCCTCTCATCATACATGATCAAATATCAACAATTCATGTGATGGCTATGACATGTTGGTTTAACAAACAATATTCACCATATATGGACTGAGAGGCAAACAACTGGATGGTGTCAGTGTGTGGATATTGTGCAATCTTTGACTTCCCATATAAGGATACATCAGGACTGCACAGTAATTAACATGAACTGGTTACATTTATGTGAAATAAATGTTGGTGGTTAAATAAAAAAAAATAATAATAATTTTTTAGAAATGATGGACTTTATTTTAGTACCAGATAAATTTAGTTTTGATTTTGATGTAATTTGATCTAGTCTAAAGTATAAAAAAAACAAAAAACATTTATAACTAGGTGAAGGTCAGGCATTCTCCCCAAAATGTAAATGTACCGTTATCTGTGTTTACATATCCAGGAATAGACCGATCAGTTTTACCTCTTGCATAGAAAATCTGACTCAAAGGTACTTCATTATTCATAGATCAACAGTGTTTATTTTCTAAATGACTTTAAATATCAGCTTAATGAATATACGCTTAATCGTCCTTTCTGACACTGTCATGAGCATTATAGTTTTCTTTAAATATAGATAAAAAATCTGTTATTTGATCTTTGTGTACTATGTTAAAGCTAAATCACTTTGTGTCAGTTAAAATTAGTCAAATCAAGCCAAAATTAATTACATTCCATTATTTTTTAAGCAGCATATTAATTTTATGTCAAACAAGTTTTGTGTGTGTGAAACAAGAAGCTGATTTCACATTTTTTCTGTCTTTTTGGGACGCACGTATAGTTGTACCCCCAAACAACGCCCAAAATCATGAGCAATGTTACTGGTAAAAGAATTCCAAAGAATTCCCCGGATTGGCGGTTGCCTATTCTTCCCAGAAACACTGATAAAAAGTAATTTCGACAATCACCCATCAATATCCTGAGTTTCGTTTTCATCTCTTTCATGCTGTAATTGAGGTGGTTACCCTGAGCTACAGAGAGGAAGTGCTGGGATGAGAGAGTGTGTGAGACGCGAGCCCCTCCCACCCTCCAGTATAAATGCACTAACTCCTGCTGAGGAGAGTCAGACTATTAGCAGAGTATCAGCGCTGCACCAGCAAGTCAAACGCCTCTGGATTACTTTCTACACGGACTTCTGAAGCCAGCCGAGAGTACTTCAACACAGGTATGCATATGTGTTTCTGTTAGTTGCTCAGTGTCTTTTCTTTTGAGGTCAATGTGCACAGGATATCTGTACAGTTATGTGAGAAACTGAGCCTCAGTTTTGCATCTATAAGCCAGGAAAGTAGCTTCTGTCTGTTAGGCAAAAAAATCTAATTTGAAGGGAATTTGAGTGACTTTGTATTTATTTATTTTGTATTGGGTGCTGATGGACACCCTGCTTTGTAAAAATCCACTGTTTTGTACATCACTGTCCCTTTTGCAGCTCATCAGGGACCTTACGCATAGTTGCAAGTTTACTTATTCATAGAAAGTGCGACCTCAGCTTGACATTGTAAATAAATGCACAATGAGTGTAAATAGATTGGATTTTGGACTCTTGTGCAAGCGTGAGCAAAGCATGGTTGGCACAGAGTAGGGGAGTTGCATGCAGGTGATTGGAGGTTTCAGTTGCTTTCTGTCAAACTGGATATCTAACAGATGATTCATATGCTTTTTCCTTCAAGATTTCAGCCACGATGCAACTGATTCTGCAGTCAATCTTCTGCTGCTGCCTGCTGGCCACCGTTGCACCCAGTGTGGACAGTGCAAAACACGACCTGAAAAGAAGGTGAGCTGATGTGATTTGATTTGGGGTTTTTAGTCATGTTGGGCATTGGTTGAAAAGTTTCTAATGAAAATGGCTCCTCTTCTTGATTCTTAGTGTCCGGCTGCAGAGATCAAAAAGGGATTTGAGCCTTGCTGCACTGAGGACTTTAGACAACAGCCAGTTTGTCAGAGAGGACGATGTCAAAGACAACTTAAGGCCACATTCCAGGTAAGAAAAAAGGCATTGCCTACCAAAAAGTTATGTGTGGTGGTTTCACATGATGGAGTCAACCAAGTAACTTCAAAAACTAAGGCTGTATGCCAAATGAAATTGCTCAGGAACACCGGGCATGGCATTAACGTCCTCTTCCCCTGTTTGTCTTGACAGCACTGGCATCAGCATGAGGACAAAACGCTCCAAGAACTCCATCAACCAGTCCAGAAGAGCGGGCTGCTCGCTTGGCACCTGCACGGTGCATGTTCTGGCACACCGTATCCATGACCTCAACAACAAGCTCAAGATCGGGAATGCACCCGCGGACAAGATCAATCCCTTCGGGTACGGCCGGCGGCGAAGGTCCGTTCCAGAGAAAGTAATTACTCTGAGACAGGAGGGCAAAGGGCTGAGGACGGCGTGGAGAAGCTCAAACTCTCAGTCACGCCTGCACAGGTTAGAAGCGCTACTCAGACGGACGTGAGCGCACAGAGCGGGAGCTCTCCGGGACGCGGCGACAGAGGCTCGCTGGCCAAATGATCAAATTCTACAAATGCCTCAGACTCCTGCCAAGAGTTCTCTAGCGCATTCTTTTCCAAGCACAGGGGCTGGAAGAGCAATCTTGTCTCCTGAAGTCTGTCGTCGGAGGAGAAAACGTCTAAGAGAAGCGCAGAAACAACAGCAGCTGTTCATCAAGCACCGTGAAAAAAAAAAAAAATGAGGGGAGATGCCGATGGGGCTGCTGAATAAGTGTGCCTTGGATATCATTGCACTGAAGTGGACTGGCCTCAGGGAAAAGCAGAACCTCCTCTCCTGGGACAAATGGACTGCCCTCCTGGTGAACCAGTCGGTGGGATTACAGCCCCGAGTTTAGCTGTGTCTGTCCAGTGACTGTGTCAGAAAAGTCTTTGGACTTCAAGCCAATTCAACAGGGAAAGATTCATGATTCTAGAAAGGAATACACAGAGAGAAAGAGACTTTTTAAATTGCCAATGAAGGTGTTTCTAATTTGGAATCACATTTTTGGACACTGTAAGCAAGATGAATGCCTTTGATTATATGGATTGTCTGTGCCAGTCCACAAGGATTGTATTCAAACTTACTTGAACACTGTTATTGTTATTATTTGTATAGAGATATGTGCAATCTATTTCTTTCTTTTTTTTATCGCAAGTATATGTATATTTGAAAAAAAAATGGTCAAAGATATCACTATTTAATAGTTTTATATTACTTTATACTACTTACAGAGATAGAGCTATTTTTGTACAGGGAAAAAAAATAAGGGCATTGAAGGTAGCGTTATATATATATATATATATATATATATTATTCATTTATGTCAAGGATGTCTCAAGCTGTTGTAATAGGATAACTTTTTATGCAATTATATATTTGTAAATTGAATCTATTTTATTTGTGTGTGTGTGTGTGTGTGTGTGTGTGTGTGTGAAATGAATTAATGTTGTCATTCAATAAACTTTTGCATACAGTTAAAGCTGATGTCTTCTGGCACTCGTCTGTTTATTTCACAGGAAGTGAAGGTAGTAAAAGGAAAGTGTCTCTCCATTGTTCCCCATCTGGAATGCCAGGTGTACAGACAGATGATCAGCACCTGGTCTGGGTTATTACATGTTGACCTGGTTTCACAGACAGGGCTTAGATTAAGCCAGGATTGGGCCTGAGTTCAATTAGGACATTTAAGTAGCTTTTATAAACATGCCATAGAAAAAGAAAAAACATTACTAGTGTGCATCTTGAGACAAAACAATGGCATTTAAGATATGGCATTGCAAGTTGCTTTCAGTTAAAACAGCTCAAACATGCATTTTAGTCTGAGACATTTTGTCTGTGAAACCAGGGGGTTAAAGGCCCTGGAGGGCAAACGGGGTACCAAGTGCATTCCTTCTTTCCGTTTTCCATACCTCACCTCAAGTTATCTGTAATTGAAGGAGCTATGGGCCAGGACTGTGTTTAATGGGAGCTCTGCAGGGGACAGGTTTGTGGGATGTAGAGCAGAGGTGAGAGGCGCTCCATAGGACATTCCACTTAAACACATAATTTCCATTCCTGTCTTAATGAGATGGAACTTCCGAAATACACTTTTTACTGTTGCACCCATGTAGCCTTAATATAAAAGCACCATATGATGCTAATCACAAATGAATACAGTGTCAGGAAAACATTGAGTTTTCGTTTAAGAACTATCCACTGAATTCAGGATGAAAAGGCAGATGTTTCAGCTGTAGCCTTCCGTTGTTAAACTGTTCCCCCAAAGCTGGGTTGTTTACATACAAGTCAATTTATTGTGGTAGTCAGTAAGCCTGGAAAATCTGACACTTTCTGATGCCAAAAATCTTAAATCAACACAGCCAACATTCACAACAGCAACTTCTAGAGTCAAAAACAGCAACTTTTTATAACGAGTTTATGTTTTCAATGTTCCTCTCGATAAGTTAGGCACTCTGACTAACTTTTGTGGTTTCTAAAAAATATTTGAAAAGCCCAACTGAAACATATACTTATTTGTTGAAATTGTTCGTTTGACTAAAGCCTTTTTCAAGGGGGTCTGACACTCCCAACCATAACTCTCATCTTGCAGCTGAAAATAATGTATTAAATCATTATCTAATTTTAATGCTACAGCTCCACCTTGTGGTTATATAATTATTGGAGTTAGCGTTCTTTAGCTTAGAATTTCCAAATGTATTCTAGGACTGATGCCATCTGCCTCAATCATCAACACCTCATTAATCTTTCAGATTAGAGGTCAAATATATATACATATAGTGCTATCTTATATACTGTGTATGTATATATATATATATATATATATATATATATATATATATATATATATATATATATATTGTCTGTGACAGTGTTTACAGAGCTTGATTATCCTAAAATAAGTTGACTATTAAAAAGAACAGCTGAACATCAGTTCACAAATAAAACAAATTGTTTAAATTGTTACTGACTTTATTATTATTTTGGAATAGATGTAAAAATGCTTAAAAAACTAAATTGATGAGGCCTATTCTATGTTGTAATAAAAAGAACATTAATTACATAGTTAACGTAAAAATCAAGCGTTGCATCAGTTCTGGCAGGTCACGTTAGTCAAGCTCGCATCAGCTGACTCAGCTGAGCCACGTACCAATAGGAATACGAAGCCTATCACTGTATACATATATAAGATCCTTCAGTATTATCAGTATCTATCGCGTTTCTCAGAAGCTAATTACCCTCCTCCATCCCCAGCTCCTCCTCTCGTCAGTCAGGATTTGGCATTCTGATTCCCCTTAAATCAGTATAAATTCTCAAATTATGTCGTACTTTAAAATCTTGAATTAATGATATCTGCAATACATTCATGTTGGTTCAGTTCTGTTTATCCTAAGGGGGGTTATTGCTGCTCTCCCTGCTCTTATCCATGCTAGGCTGCATGGATGCGCAGGGAGTTCTTGCCTAGAACGTTACCATACCGTCAATCCAAACTGTATGCTAATTGTCAATCGTAATTGTCCACGATAGTGGTCCTGACAGAACAAGACAACAGGTGAAGGGGATCACAACCTAGAAACAAACAATCACAGTAAAGGAAAACAGATCAGAAGCAAACTCAAAACAGTGCCATAACACAGTGAAGGTGCGTCTTCAGGGGAACAGGGAGCCACCAGGGCGGAGCTGGCAGTTCAGAAGCCCATTTCGATACAGGTAGCTCGGGAGACCAGGGTGGAGCCGGCAACTCAGTGCTGTGCGTCTCAAGCGCCTGTGGACTCTGGAGCGAGCTTGAGGACTGAAGGCTTCTCTGGACTAAGCTCTGTGACTGAAGGCCTCTCTGGGGTGAGCATGGGCACTAAAGGCCTCTCTGGGCTGAGTTCGGGGACTGAAGGCCTCTCTGGCCACTTGACGGGAACTGGGGTTGTCTCTGGACGAGGGCTGGAGCCACCTCTGGACACTAGACAGGGACTGGAGTCGTCTCTGGACACTGGACGAGGACTGGAGTCAACTCTGGACAGTGGACAGGGACTGGAGTCGTCTCTGGACACTGGACGAGGACTGGAGTCGTCTCTGGACGAGGACTGAAGCCACCTCTGGACACTAGACAGGGACTGGAGTCGTCTCTGGACACTGGACGAGGACTGGAGTCAACTCTGGACAGTGGACAGGGACTGGAGTCGTCTCTGGAATACTGGATGAGGACTGGAGTCGTCTCTGGACGAGGACTGAAGCCACCTCTGGACAGTGGACAGGGACTGGAGTCGTCTCTAGACGAGGACTGAAGCCACCTCTGGACACTGGAGTCATCTCTGGACACTGGACGAGGACTGAAGCCACCTCTGGACACTGGAGTTGTCTCTGGACACTGGAGTCATCTCTGGACACTGGACGAGGACTGGAGTCACCTCTGGACACTGGACAAGGACTGGAGTCATCTCTGAACACTGGACGAGGACTGGAGTCGTCTCTGGACACTGGACGAAGACTGGAGTCACCTCTGGACACTGGACAAGGACTGGAGTCATCTCTGAACACTGGACGAGGACTGGAGTCATCTCTGAAGTCTCCAGTCCTCTGGACGAGGACTGAAGCCACCTATGGACACTGGAGTCGTTTCTGGACACTGGACGAGGACTGGAGTCACGTCTGGACACTGGACAAGGACTGGAGTCGTCTCTGGACACTGGACGAGGGCTGGAGTCACCTCTGGACTCTGGACGAGGGCTGGAGTCATCTCTGAACACTGGACGAGGACTGGAGTCGTCTCTGGACACTGGACGAGGGCTGGAGTCACCTCTGGACTCTGGACGAGGGCTGGAGTCATCTCTGAACACTGGACGAGGACTGGAGTCGTCTCTGGACACTGGACGAGGGCTGGAGTCACCTCTGGACTCTGGACGAGGGCTGGAGTCACCTCTGGACACTAGACAGGGACTGGAGTCGTCTCTGGACACTGGACGAGGACTGGAGTCAACTCTGGACAGTGGACAGGGACTGGAGTCGTCTCTGAACACTGGACGAGGACTGGAGTCGTCTCTGGACGAGGACTGAAGCCACCTCTGGACAGTGGACAGGGACTGGAGTCGTCTCTAGACGAGGACTGAAGCCACCTCTGGACACTGGAGTCATCTCTGGACACTGGACGAGGACTGAAGCCACCTCTGGACACTGGAGTCGTCTCTGGACACTGGAGTCGTCTCTGGACACTGGACGAGGACTGGAGTCATCTCTGAACACTGGACGAGGACTGGAGTCGTCTCTGGACATTGGACGAGGACTGGAGTCACCTCTGGACACTGGACAAGGACTGGAGTCATCTCTGAACACTGGACGAGGACTGGAGTCGTCCTCGAAGTCTCCAGTCCTCTGGACACTGGACGAGAACTGAAGCCACCTATGGACACTGGAGTCGTTTCTGGACACTGGACGAGGACTGGAGTCATCTCTGAACACTGGACGAGGACTGGAGTCGTCTCTGGACACTGGACGAGGACTGGAGTCACCTCTGGACACTGGACAAGGACTGGAGTCATCTCTGAACACTGGACGAGGACTGGAGTCGTCTCTGGACACTGGACGAGGGCTGGAGTCACCTCTGGACTCTGGACGAGGACTGGAGTCACCTCTCGACACTGGACAAGGACTGGAGTCGTCTCTGGACACTGGACGAGGACTGGAGTCAACTCTGGACATTGGACAGGGACAGGAGTCGTCTCTGGACACTGGACAAGGACTGGAGTCGTCTCTGGACGAGGACTGAAGCCACCTCTGGACAGTGGACAGGGACTGGAGTCGTCTCTAGACGAGGACTGAAGCCACCTCTGGACACTGGAGTCATCTCTGGACACTGGACGAGGACTGAAGCCACCTCTGGACACTGGAGTCGTCTCTGGACACTGGAGTCGTCTCTGGACACTGGAAAAGGACTGGAGTCGTCTCTGGACACTGGACGAGGACTGGAGTCACCTCTGGACACTGGACAAGGACTGGAGTCATCTCTGAACACTGGACGAGGACTGGAGTCGTCTCTGAAGTCTCCAGTCCTCTGGACACTGGACGAGGACTGAAGCCACCTATGGACACTGGAGTCGTTTCTGGACACTGGACGAGGACTGGAGTCACCTCTGGACACTGGACAAGGACTGGAGTCATCTCTGGACACTGGACGAGGACTGGAGTCACCTCTGGACACTGAACAAAGACTGGAGTCATCTCTGAACACTGGACGAGGACTGGAGTCGTCTCTGGACACTGGACGAGGGCTGGAGTCACCTCTGGACGAGGGCTGGAGTCACCTCTGGACACTAGACAGGGACTGGAGTCGTCTCTGGACACTGGACGAGGACTGGAGTCAACTCTGGACAGTGGACAGGGACTGGAGTCGTCTCTGGACACTGGACGAGGACTGGAGTCGTCTCTGGACAAGGACTGAAGCCACCTCTGGACAGTGGACAGGGACTGGAGTCGTCTCTAGACGAGGACTGAAGCCACCTCTGGACACTGGAGTCATCTCTGGACACTGGACGAGGACTGAAGCCACCTCTGGACACTGGAGTCATCTCTGGACACTGGACGAGGACTGAAGCCACCTCTGGACACTGGAGTCGTCTCTGGACACTGGAGTCGTCTCTGGACACTGGACGAGGACTGGAGTCACCTCTGGACACTGGACAAGGACTGGAGTCATCTCTGAACACTGGACGAGGACTGGAGTCGTCTCTGGACACTGGACGAGGACTGGAGTCACCTCTGGACACTGGACAAGGACTGGAGTCATCTCTGAACACTGGACGAGGACTGGAGTCGTCTCTGAAGTCTCCAGTCCTCTGGACACTGGACGAGGACTGAAGCCACCTATGGACACTGGAGTCGTTTCTGGACACTGGACGAGGACTGGAGTCACCTCTGGACACTGGACAAGGACTGGAGTCATCTCTGAACACTGGACGAGGACTGGAGTCGTCTCTGGACACTGGACGAGGACTGGAGTCACCTCTGGACACTGGACAAGGACTGGAGTCATCTCTGAACACTGGACGAGGACTGGAGTCGTCTCTGGACACTGGACGAGGACTGGAGTCGCCTATGGACACTGGACGAGGACTGGAGTCGTCTCTGAATGAGGACTGAAGCCACCTCTGGACAGTGGACAGGGACTGGAGTCATCTCTGGACAGTGGACAGGGACTGGAGTCATCTCTGGACGAGGACTGAAGCCACCTCTGGACACTGGAGTCGTCTCTGGACACTGGACGAGGACTGGAGTCATCTCTGGACAAGGACTGAAGCCACCTCTGGACACTGGATGAGGACAGGGGTCATTTCTGAACACTGGACAAGGACTGGAGTCATCTCTGAACACTAGACGAGGACTGGAGTCACCTCTCAACACTGGACGAGGACTGGAGTCTTCTCTGGACACTGGACGAGGACTGGAGGTACCTCTTGACACTGAACGAGGATTGGAGTCACCTCTAGACACTGGACGAGGACTGGAGTCATGTCTGAACACTGAACGAGGACTGGAGTCTTCTCTGGACACTGGACGAGGACTGGAGGTACCTCTGGACACTGAACGAGGATTGGAGTCACCTCTAGACACTGGACGGGGACTGGAGTCGTCTCTAGACACTGGACGAGGACTGGAGTCACTTTTGGACACTGGACGAGGACTGGAGTCACCTCTGAACACTGGACGAGGACTGGAGTCATCTCTGGACGAGGACTGAAGCTACCTCTGGACACTTGAGTCATTTCTGGACACTGGACGAGGACTGGAGTCGTCTCTGGACAAGGACTGAAGCCACCTCTGGACACTGGAGTTGTCTCTGGACACTAGACGAGGACTGGAGTCACCTCTGAACACTGGACGAGGACTGGAGTCACGTCTGAACACTGGACGAGGACTGGAGTCTTCTCTGGACACTGGACGAGGACTGGAGGTACCTCTGGACACTGAACGAGGATTGGAGTCACCTCTAGACACTGGACGGGGACTGGAGTCGTCTCTGGACACTGGACGAGGACTGGAGTCACTTCTGGACACTGGACGAGGACTGGGGTCACCTCTGAACACTGGACGAGGACTGGAGTCATCTCTGGACGAGGACTGAAGCTACCTCTGGACACTGGAGTCGTTTCTGGACACTGGATGAAGACTGGAGTCACCTCTGGACACTGGACGAGGACTGGAGTCATCTCTGAACATTGAACGAGGACTGGAGTCGTCTCTGGCCACTGAACGAGGATTGGAGTCGTCTCTGGACACTGGACGGGGACTGGAGTCATCTCTGGATGAAGACTGGAGTCATCTCTGGATGAGGACTGGAGTCGTTTCTGTACACTGGATGAGGACTGGAGTCACCTCTGGACACTAGACAATGACTGGATTTACCTCTGGACACTGGACGAGGACTGGAGTCACCTCTGGACACTGGACGGGGACTGGAGTCATCTCTGGACACTGAATGAGGACTGGAGTCGTCTCTGGACGAGGACTGGAGTCACCTCTGGACACTGGACGAGGACTGGAGTTGTCTCTGGACACTGGATGGGGACGGGAGTCACCTCTGGACTGAACTCGGGAATGGAGCCGACACAGGCGTGGCGGCCATCTTGACAGAGGGCTCTGGTGTGGTGGTGGCCATCTTGGCTTGTCATGTATGTTTCCTTGTCATGTATGTTTCCAATGTGCTCTCCTGTCTATTGTCTTAACCCTGCCCATCTTGTTACCTGATTATTGTTCTTTTTTTTGCCCCACCTGTCCTCCCACTTTACCTGCCTTGATTGCTCCCTATTTAGGGGCTGTTTACACGACACAGTTTTCAACTAAAAACGTAAAACTTTTTATGCGTTTTGGCCGTTCATTTAGACGACAACAGCGATTTGGGTGCCTGAAAACGCAAAGTTTTGAAAACGGGTTTCAAAGTGCACGTTTTTGAAAACGGTCTCCGTGTAAAGAACAAAAACGTGAATCTCTGAAGAAGATGATGTCATGCACATGTGTATTACGTGTTCAGTCTACAGTGTTTCATCGCCATCTAATGGCCTGGCAGCAGAATACAGGGTTTTTAGTCATCCGTGAATGGGGATCGTTTTGACAGTAGTGTCGTCTGTATCTGGAAAACCCAAAGGAACAACTTCAAGCATATCGTTGTCTTACATTCTTTGTGTCCTGATCCCTGAAGCCATGTCGTGTCCTGCTTCCAAGTCTTGTCCTGCCAAGTCAAGCTGACTGGTTCTGATTTCCCCCATGGGGTAGTTTTTGTTTTATTTTTTATTAAATAAAAAGCCTATATCTCTGCATCTTTGAGTCCTCACCTTATCCCTCAACCCCCACCCTGACATCATGTTTTTCCTATCAGTTTCCATCTCTTTGAATGGAAATGATCTTGTTCATTTGTATAAATATGGTGAACTGACAGTATAGTTTTATATAATTAGTGTAGAAATATGTGAAAGGCTTATAGGTCATTAAATGTTTATTTAACAAATTGCCAGAAATTTAAAATGAAAATACAATTGTATTTGCCTTTTGAAGACATATAGGCCTATTTGAATGACATATTTTAAGATTTCTATAATGACACTTATATACTGTGGTGGTATGATATAAAACAGAAACATACAGACATTCTCATGTAACCTGACACCAGCTTATTGGCACACGCAGGAAAATAATTATTCCATGTATGTATTTTTTCTAACGTGCTGTTATAATAATATGACAGTTTGTTCGGTGTATTTCTGTATTCAAGTATTATAATTTGCACAAAATTATTACATGCTTCATTTATTACAGAGTTTACTTGGTCATGGGCTATTAAAAGCTCAGAGCCCCCCATATATCCTACTATATACACGCACGTATACGCCGTATGCTTACCCTTTGACCCGGGCTGTTTGCATATAACGACTTCTAAGGATAAATACATGCGTATACCCAATTGTTTTGTTGCAACTGTCCTGTTAGCTTCCCCTTTAACTGTGTCCGTGTTGTTTTGTGAAACTCGAGATTCTTTGTTGTAATTGGTGCGTGATTACTTCTATCATTCTACCTTTCCCCGCCCATCATCGAATGAGTGCGCAGCGGGGAAATGTGCAGGAGAAAGAGACTGTCACGCTGAAACAACGCCAGGTAAAATGCGAAATAACGCATCTTTCTTTAACAGCATAAGCCTCCGTTACTAATTGCGTCGTTTTAGAAATAACGGAGGGTTGCGCTGTTGCTGTGCATAGAGCATCAGAGAGCGTGTGAATGTCAATTACTGTGCGTATGTGCGGCTTTCCCGAAATTATTTTATTGTTAAAGTCGCTTCCGCTCAAGTGTCTGGTAATATATATATATATATATATGTGTGTGTGTGTGAGAGTAAGATAGAGAGACCATGCGATGTCCATAGATTAGTGTGTTTTTCTGTTTAATGCCAAGAACCCCCAAATTTAATAACCCCCTTGCAGGAGATATAATTCCCTTCCTTAATTATAAAAGTAGCTATATTTTTGCATGTATAAAGACTCACCTATACAGTGAAATGGCAGAAAATGGCATCATAGACTAAATATAAATTATTTAAAAATAATAATAATTGGCTTTTATATTGCCACTGTACTACGGCTAAAGTAAAAGCCAAATTTAATAAACATTTTGTTGGGATATTTAATTTGTATTGTTATTTTTTCTACCCACTAGCATAAAAATGAAAATCAGATTTATCTGTAAAGCACATTTTACAATGAATATAATTCCAAAGCAACATTTAAAGTCATATAGAACTGTGGCCAACAGACCAGAGACTAGAAAAATAATAAATCTGTCCACCAAATTTAAAGTGCACTGTATTATTTTTTTTTTTAAACTAAAATGTTACTAATAAACCAAATAAAAACACATTTTCTTTTTTTTTCTTTTTTTTTTGCGGGATGGCAGGTTGGGGGGGCTGGTTAATAGTAAAGCACTTTTTTTTATTAGGACTATAATATATGTAATTTACTTTGGTTTGGTATTCAATGACATTCATCAATTTTTAGTAAGTATAGTAATTGTCCAAAAACTTCTTGTTTTTGATGGACATATGTACACATCTCCACAAGGGGGCAATAATGAATTAGCCTACGACAGAAAGAAAATATACTACTTTACACTATCTTTACACTGTCTAGTTACATAAAGTTAAACATCAGTGAAATAAATGTATAATTTTATAGCCCTGTGTTTTGACTCCAGATGTGATGTTTCCTCTCTTTGCTTAGTGAATTTCCAGTGTCATATCTCATACATCACTTGGGGGCAGAACTGAGTGAGTTTTTTTTCTTCCTCTTTTCCTTTCATTTTTTTCCTGTGAGAACATCATGGGTTTGTATTTGCGGCGCAGCTGCAGAAAAGACACTGAGTTCTGTAAGATCGGAGGCAAGGTAAGTGCTTCAATAAGATTACTAACATTATTATATTATAAATAAATGCCTATTTCTCTTTCTCGTGATGCAGTACAATTCACACTAATATGCAAATTCTAATCAATGGTTACAAATAGATGCACTTATTCAGCATGGCATCAAATCTGTTGCAATAATGCTGAGAAATCCCCACCTATTCATCCTGCTCCTGCACATGCTGTTTTGTCCTTTCACTCTCCAGGCCTGAGCACACAGGAAATGATGCGAAGACTCCAGACACCCATAGTGAAGCAGCTCTCCAGCCCGTGTATAGGAAAGGGTGAGCCATTATCATTTCTCTCTCTCTTTCTCTCTGTCTCTCTCTCTCTCTTCCTATCCTGCAATAAGAGACTGTCTAATATCATTATCGTTAATATATATATATATATATATATATAATTATTATTATTATTATTATTATTATTATTATTATTATTTTTATTGCAGCACTTTTTATTTCATCATTGAACTGTTCTCTTCAGGAATTGTTTCTGATTCCTACCAGATGGGGGCAACTAGGAATGTTATCCTGGGCCCTTAAATGATGGAGACATTGCATAAACATTTATATTATTTTGTTAATGTAGCAAATGCCTTCCAAAGGAATGCTACAGCATAATTCATCATAAGGAGCCAGTAACATGAGAAGTGCTGCAATAAAAATTCTAGTAAAAGTACAAGCTAGAAAAAACATGTAGGTATGATACCGTGAAATTACAATGAGCGAGAATAGAGTTTGTCTAGCTAGTTTAAGAAAAAAACCTGACATTTTTAATGTAAAGGGGGTTACAAACACGAGTCCTGCTATTCCTGTCTGCATCCCTGCCACAGTCTGTCCTCCAATCTTGAACTTCACGATATTCTCACAGTAGTCTTACAAGCTTCATCAAGCAATAAAACATCAGCATTTTATATACAATTACGATATTGCTTTATTTTACAATCCTGTTTCTCATGAATATACTATGTACTTGATCAAATAGACTAATTACAAGCATACAATATGACAATATAACAAATGAAGTAAGGTCTAACTGTAGTGTATTTAGGTACAGACATGTAATAATTAGGCCTAAATGTAAAATAACATTATAGTGTTAACTGTATAAAATATAGATTAATCTTTGTTAAAGCTGTGGTTTGTTGTTTGATTAACATCAGTGACATAGCAGCAGGTCGCTGTCACTTTAAGACCGAATGCATGGAT
The DNA here is from genome assembly GCA_022828995.1 of Vimba vimba. Lineage (NCBI taxonomy): Eukaryota > Metazoa > Chordata > Actinopteri > Cypriniformes > Leuciscidae > Vimba > Vimba vimba. The sequence continues at coordinate 5,978,770 of CM040818.1, read as the reverse complement.
CCAGTATAATGATAAACATCCGATTTCTTTCTCAACTCTTTACTATCGCTTAAGACATAACCAACTGTGTACGAGAATATTTGTATTTAGAGACTAGTATTTTGACATAAGTTTGTGTCCGTTCAAGAGGTTTCAGAAATGCGCCTCTGTGTGCGCACCCTTCAGGTGTCGAGTTTCGAATTGATAGTGAAACTTAGCAATTAATCAGCAAAACACGTGTGCCGAACCGTAGATCCTGGTCCGTACGGATCACGGATCAACTACGATCCTTTTAACCCCTAGCATAGATCGTGCTGATAACGGCTACAGCAAGAGTGAAACCTGAGCGCTGCTGAGCACAAAAGATGGAGAAGAAATGTACCTTTGGAAAAGCAGAGAAAATAATGATTTCTTGCTAATAGGAAATGCTATTATTTATGGTTATGGATTAAAGTAAATGATGTCTTTTTATTTAATGTGTTCTATCTCAGCTTTATATGCAAAGACAACTATACAGCCTGATACATTGTGTGAAGTTACATTGTACACAGAGCCTCTTGATGGCAAAGCACGTCTGAGCCATCAAATAGACCCTTAGGTGCAAGAAAACAGAGTGGTAGTCATTCATTATTTACACAAGCATTTACAGCCTCATTGTAGCAAGGCATTCAAAGAGACATGCACAGCTTATATAACAGATTGTGGCTTCGGTTTTGCTCATACACCCATCAACTCTGAGCTGAAGCCATTAGAACTTGCCTGTACTACATTAATCTCTGATAAAGCTTTGCACCACACAGACCCTTAAATCCTTTAGTCATATGATCCAGAACTCCCTCTGATTGATATGTGGGAGAGAGAATGAGATGGGGAGATATTCAAGCTGTATCTTAATTCCATCCAGACAAATCCACTTCCAGTTCCTCCCCCTGCCGTGTCCAAGCACCCTGTAATAATACCCAACACATCACCAGGATTGTGTCACCATCATGTGACTTGTATCCAGTTTTCAGGTCAGGCTGACAGGCGCACTTGGTCTGACAGAGAGAGTTGGGTAGGTTTAGCTGCTGGAGCTCCAGCTGGATAAGGTATGAGATAAAAGCAGAGGTTACAGGAACATAAAGGACAACAGTTGGATCAGGTAAACCTACTTCCCCTTTGTCCCCTCATAATGATTTTTTTACAGTCTGCTTTCCATACCAGGGTAAATGAGTATGCGCAAGTGGATCTTGCTGTGCACTTCTAACGATCACTCTGTCTGTAAAGGCAAAGGGTGAGATGGTTTGTTTATTCTATGGTTTCAAGTGGATGTGATACAAATAGATGCTGGGCATGCTCTCATGCTCTGGGACAACATGAACAGCACTCTTTCTGTCAACACCCAGTTTAAGCTCTGAAGTAACTAAGAGGTATCAGTTTCGGGGGTGATTATCTCTGGACTTTTAGTGACATGATGCCTCATGTAGACCCCCGCTAATGGCCAGCAGGACTGTTTATCTGGGGCTGAAATGATACGTGCATAAAGCAAGGTCAGAGCTGGGATTAAACACTGTTCTTGGGGGGGGTGAGGGATGGCTGAAGCTGTCAAAGCAGATGCTCTTTTGGCCACAGATTCCGTTCACGTGGACAGTTGGGTTTTGGAGATCAGCTCTGGGTTTTGTGGGGCTGGATTTTAGGGGTAGTGAGCGAGTAAATCCCTCACTACCCCCTAAAATGAGTTGGGAAAGCCAGGTTTGTATGTACGCATGAGATGGGTTGGGAGGATTGAGCAAGGTCCTGTTCGTAAGCGGTTCTCTGTTGGATCCAGGGTCGCTTTTTGTTGACAGGCGGTGGTGACATATTCAAAGGATTAGTGGCTTTCTACCTCTTAAAATAGAGACAGGGAGAGAGATACTCAAGAAAACAAAACAGCAGTTAGACGACAGCAGTTTCTCAGAGTGCGACTGGACATGGCCCACATCACACACATGCACACCCAAACATATACCAAGTGACCCATTTGAAGTGCACCCGCTAAGAACAGCCGAAGCCGAGATGGCGCTGACGGGGGTTGAAGGTAAGAATGGCAGCAGTCGCACAGCTGTGCATGTCAGGTTTCCACAGACAGAGGTAGAGTTTACCAGAACCAGTAACTATTTTCTGGCAAGTCTTATAGGTACAGTGGCAGGGTGGAAGAACTTCCTTGTCGTCCTCACAGCATTTAAAACCTGTGATCCTAAGCAAAGTTTGTGGTGAAAACAGATGCAATAGTCAGCATTATTTTTTTGACAGAGTTTGATTTCACTAGCTGAGTTTTCATTGCCCTTCAAATTGCGTAAATTGAAATTGTGAATTGAAAATATGCCCAATGGAAGCATGTGTATTTCGCAAAACTCCCCCCCAAAAATTTACGCTTTAATTAAGGTGATTTTTCAGGCAATTTGAAAAAGGAATATTTCGCAAAACTGCAATGGAAACAGTTTTTTCGTTTTTACAGGTCACCTGCTGTACGTAAATGTCACATGATCATTCTTTAAAGATGGCGCGGTATGTTTTGGACAGAAGATGAGACAGTTCTTTATTAATCTCATAAAAGACAAAATAGTACTGAATACTGGATTCTAAACAACCAAGAAATGCCACAATTTATCAAGACCTCGAAGCAGATATGAGGGAGAAACACCCAGAAAAACGCCATACGTGGCCGCTGCCAAGTATAAAGGGCTTTCCTTGCCATTAATGCTTGGATAACACATGTACGTCTCCTTCGATTAAAAATAATGGCTAGTGCGGTAGCTGCAATATACGTAAACCTACCAGCATCCGTCGCCATGATTTTTGGAATAGCGAGAGGAAAAAAAAATGTTTTAGTCACATAAAAGGCTGACATTTCACAATAATTTTTTTTATCAACATTTAGAAAATATTGCAAAAGTTTTGCGCAAATCTGTAATGGAAACCAGGCTTGTGTAATGAAGGAGATATTGAATCTTGTGATCAAATTGATGGTAGATTTATTTCTCATCAATAGAGCTAGGTAGAATATGCTCCAGTTTCATGCCAGATATCCTCTGGCTTGTTCTCAGATGTCTGCGGTACCTATGGTTACACAGCTGGTACAACAGTCAGTATGACAGGCACACATTCTACTTGGTATGGGAGTTTCTTGGAACGACCATGAAGAATGGAAACCTTGACAAAGGGATCTGGTTTTTGCCCTGGATAGCATTTGATGCGACCACTGGGGACCATGTTCTTAACTGTTCAGGGAGAAGTCAAAGCCAGGGCTCAGACACTTGATCTGTCCTTACACAAGCATAACTGTTTTATTAGGCAGTGCGTCTGCAGCTGTGCACTGGCCTAGTGACTGACTTTGCTGGCCTAAATCAACGGCCTGGGAATGCACATGGCATCTCAGGACTATTTACAGCAAGAGTGTTGACATGAGCCATGAAATATTTATCAAAGTAACCCTGTTGTTTTAGCAGTGACAGCAACTGACGGACTAGTACAGCACTTTTGAACACTAAACACTTGTTTGATTTCAACATGACTTAAAAATGGGACATGCTTGGATGGGATCGCCGGACATAGGCTTTGAGAGATGACTTCAAGAATTCAGCAGCTTAATGTTACTGAGGTGTGTTTAAACATGCTTCTTTACAGATATGCCACGGCAGTTTCCGAAGATTGCTCTGAGTGATGTGGATGAGGAAGTTCGTCTACTGGCAGAGAAGGTGTATGCCTCGGCAATAAAGGAAGAGGACACTAAAGATGTCCTATCCATGTACACTGTCCCTGAGGACTGTCCCATTGGCCTGCAAGAAGCCAGACAGAGGGAGCTACTCAGAGAACTGGCTGAGCAACAGTCAGAAGAAAGTGCCAAACGGTCAGCATCATTTTGTTTTTCACTGTAGACTGCTACCAGTTGCTTCATCTGGTTTGAAACACCAGGCCAAACCAGTCAATGGAGGACAAGCTGGTCTGTTGAACATGGTAGCTGGTTTGCTGCTGGCCAGATTTGGTACCAGCGTAACCAATATGGTCTGGTTGAAACCAAGTCCACCAACAAGTCAACCATGTAGACCCAGGGTGTCCGATCCTGCTCTGGAAGGGATAATGTCCTGCAGAATGTTGCCACAGAATACCTGCATGGACATTTCTAGTGATCCTGAATACCTTTTATTAGCTGTTTAATTAGGGTTAGAGCTAAACTGTGCAGGACAGTAGCCCTCCAGGATTGGAAACCCCTTGTGCCAGTTAATGACCTTAATGGCCACCTTGGACCATCTTGAAAACATGTCAAACCAGCTACCATCAGAAGCTGGATTTCATTAGATTTTCCAGCAGGGCAATTAATGATTCATGTGCTTAGTGAATTAATAATTTAACTTTTAGCCCCCATTCGCTTTAATCCTCTGTAGGAAGAAGAGTTTTAAGATTATTCGATCTCAATCTATGTCACTGCAAATCCCATTAAGTACGGAGAGTGTCCGGGGTGTGGTGACCCCCCTCATTTCCCCTTCCTCTACCTGCTCCTCAATCTCACAAAATTTGCCGGAGTATCAAAGAGTCATCATTAGCGGAGACTACTGTGCTGGGGTGTGTATTATTAGAATGGACAATCAACCACCTTTCTCTACATTCTGTCATAATTTGTTAAAAGTTCATATAAAGGCTCTTTTAACAGCTGATGTGACATGTTTTGTTTCACAATCACTTGTGCACTTTCAGATTACAGTTGAGGATTATGAGCAAGCAGCTAAAAGTCTGCTAAAAGCTCTCTTTATTCGTGAAAAATACTCAAAACTGGCATATCACCGGTTCCCACGGACCACTACACAGTTCCTACGTATTGCAGCAAATGAAAGGTGGACAGAAGAAGATGAAACTCTTCCAGGTAAATCTGCATTTGCTCAGGGTTCATAACCAGATGTGACTTGGATGGAGACCATGTTCTCATTCCAGGTTTATTTATGGCTCTGTAAACATTTCAGTGGAATTTCTGTTTACAAATGTTTGCTTGATGTTTCTCTTATGTCCCTTCCCAAGACATCAACATTGAACTAATTTTAGAAGACATAAGAGTTGACTTGAGTTATGTGTAGCTCAAGTAGGAACAACTAAGAAAAATAAGCACTAGAATGGGAACGATTCTAAAGGGGAAAACAGCATCTTTTAATGCTGATCACCAGCAAGGGAGACTGTATTGGTCTACTGATGTCTTCTTTCTAACTTAACCAGCAAGACTTTCCTAGTCAACCAGCTTCACCAGCTAAGTCTGCCTAGCCTTTCTTTTTTTTTCTTTTTTTTTGGTTAAACCTTCTGTTCTCCACAGATATCTGTCCCTGCCCTGGTGAGGGAGAGGACCCTTACAGCATGGAGAATATTCCAGAGAACCTCAATTATCAGATGAAGATGAAGGATGGCATTATTTATGTATATGAAAACAATGAAGCTCTGAGCATGAACAAACCACGCTGTTTGCCTTATCCAGACCTGGAAACATTTGCCATTGACATGAGTCATGTGCTCGCCATGATCACTGATGGGCCTACGTAAGTCTCCAACCAATATTACCACAGCGGTCATCAAGTCTCTGTATTTGCAGATCCAAGATGTAAAATTGAACATATTTCTTCTTTAAACAGTAAGACCTACTGCCATAGACGACTAAACTTCCTTGGGTCAAAGTTTTACCTACATGAAATGCTCAACGAAATGGCGGAACTAAAAGAACTCAAGGGTGTTCCTCATAGAGATTTCTACAATGTCCGAAAGGTATAATTTGAAACACTCATTGGTTTATGTAAATGTGATATCCACTGCGGCCTAAATGTACACAAATGCTCTCTTACAGGTAGACACGCATATTCATGCAGCAGCATGTATGAGCCAGAAACACCTGCTTGATTTCATCCAAACCACCAATAAAACTGATGCAGAGAGAGTCGTCCTGGAGAAGGCAGGGCTTAAACTAACTCTCAAACAGGTGTTTAACAACCTGAACATGGACCCTTATGATCTTACTGTAGACTCCTTAGATGTCCATGCCGTAAGTAACGTCTTATCTATATGTTTACAGCCCAAGGATATGCTAGTTGCTTGTACAGTATGCATCATGTTTAGTGTATTCACAGGGCAGACAAACCTTTCATCGCTTTGACAAATTCAACTCCAAGTACAATCCAGTGGGAGCAAGTGAGCTAAGGGAAATCTACTTGAAGACTGACAATTACATCGAAGGAGAGTATTTTGCCCGCTTAATCAAGGTATAGTCATTTTGTCATAACAAGACTAAGGTTTTAGATTTGTTTGGTAGGGACATTTTAAAATCAGTCAAACTATACACAAGCACCAAGTATCTCTGCAGTATAGTGGATGGGCCTATTGAGAGAAATTAAGAAAAAATATCTACATTTCTTCTCTTCTCTTTAACTTGCTTCCTAATCTAATCAAATAAACCTGGCATTGTATATTAGTGGCTGCTTGACAAATTGATTTGTTCTTCTCTTGTAAGTCCCTTTGGATAAAAGCATCTGCTAAATGCAGAAATGTTAATGTGTAAACTGCGCATCATTATATGTCATGCAGTAAGCGCGGTACTAATTTAGCTCGAATTTGTCTTTTTGTCTCTTTTAGGAAGTAGCACATGATCTGGAGGAGAGCAAGTATCAGCATGCCGAACCACGACTGTCCATCTATGGTCGTTCCCCAGAGGAGTGGGAAAGTCTCTCCCATTGGTTTATTCAGCACAAAGTGTACTCTCCAAACATGCGTTGGATCATTCAGGTGCCCAGAATATAGTAAGTAGCTACATTTATTCTTAATATTTTCAGTATTTTGCAAAAATTGTATATCTTGTTTTACAATTATGTTATGTTTATTTCTTCCAGTGACATTTTCAAGTCACGTAAGTTGATTCCTAATTTTGCCAAGATGCTTGAGAACATTTTCCTTCCTCTATTTGAGGCTACAGTGAATCCTCAGAAGCACAAAGAGCTCCACGTATTTCTTAAATATGTAAGTTCAAGGTTCATATTTGATGTAAATTTTTTAAATCAATGTACTTCATGTAAAATTAATTTAACTGTTTTAAATATCACATGGCCATACATATGTGGACTCTCCCTTCTGATTAACTGGTTTGAATAAAACAGTAATTCCAGTGAATGCAAATCTTATTTTTCATAGCATGAAAAACGTTTTAGGGAATTGTGTGCTTTCAAAATTTCACAGTTTAGGGAGGATATTTTCTGCTCCAGCATGAAAAATGTGACCCAGATATGAACCCCACTCAACATATTTTCAAGGATTAATTAAAATGACAACCACGAGTCAGGCCCCATCAGCCAACGTCTGACCTCTGACCAATGCCTGACCTCACTAATGCTCTTGTGTCAGAGCAAATCCCTGCATCCATTTTCCAACATCTAGTGGAAACCTTCTCAGAGGAGTGCAAGCTGGTGTCAACATACTTCTATCCATATAGTGCATTTTATATAAAAAGAAGTTTGATTATATCATGATAATAGGCAAAGCAATGTAAAAACTCATTTATAAATCATAAATCATTTTGCAAGACTTTATCACACATCACTCATTGGACGTCCCTTCTTTCTCAGGTGACTGGCTTTGACAGTGTGGATGATGAATCCAAGCATAGCGATCACATGTTCTCTTATAAGAGCCCCAAGCCTGAGCAATGGACAACAGATGACAACCCACCCTACAGCTACTACCTCTTCCACATGTATGCCAACATCATGGTCCTCAACAACCTCAGGAAGTATGTGCTCCATTATATCCGTTTCCCCAACTGGAAAATTCCATTAGCTGAAGGGAGAGGCTACATATCCCATACCAATAGGAAAAATGTCTGGGGGGGGGGGGGGGGAAGTAAACAGAGATTACTTTAATATTTGCAAGATCTTCTATTATACCCTCAGGCTTTGATAAACCTTGAATAAGTACTGGAAGGCATTCGAGAACAAACGGTTTCCAGTTGCATGTGTGAGTTTCACCATGCACCAGGACATCTATAAATACCACTGTATCGGTAATACACACATATTGGGTTACAACTGAGATACTGTTAAAGCCTGTGGAATATTGTCAGTAGAACAAACTGACATCATCTTTCCACTTTATAAAGGATGGATTGTGGACCGGATTAATGGGGGTCAGTAACCCAGGGCCCGTATAAATGTACATACACAAGAAATACAATCGCAGGAAACAGTAAATGCTGCAGAAAACGTTTTTTTCAGATAGCGTAAATAATATTCTTTATGTGGTTACAACCAAAATAACTGGCTTCATGTTGAAAAAATCAATATCAACCTGACAAATCAAAGGAAGTAGATAGATCTTGAAATAACTGTAGGAGGTAGGTAGGTGTTGAAGTGTCCTGCCCTTGTATTGCAGTGGATTCCATTATAAAGTGAGCAGGGATGCACTTACCATACGGAGCACCGGGATTTCAACACCGTCAGATTTACATACAAGTGTTTAAAAGGAATGAAAAGTTCCGATATGGGGCAGGCCTATTTCAGTGATGGAGAGGAACAATAGACAATGATATTATATTTATATGGTAAAGATATACAGTATATAATTAGTGTCACTGACTAATTACATGCAATGCTAATTCAGTGACACTGTGCAAGCTATTGTGTCTAACGCAATTCTGTATTTTTGGCAAAGCAGAATTATGAGTATTTCTATGCTGGTTTCACCAGTGACCTGTGCATGGGGGACCAGAACCACAAATTCAGTAGTTATAATGCACAACAATATTAGCTGTAATCTTACTGTCACTAACACTAATTACATAAGTACATCATGATTATTGGTGGGTTTTAAGTGTAATAAAATCGGCACAATTTTTTTTTTTGAAAAGCGGCAGCAAATTTGATCATTTTAGGCCATAAAAATCAGCGAAATCAGTCGGACTGAGAAGTGCCCTCTGAATACCGTACAGCAGCTGTTATGTTGTATGCTATAGTCATAGTGCATTTTGTCTCTAGCAATATACACACCCAGTCGATCAGCAGTTTCTGAAATACTCAGACAGCCCGTCTGGTGCCAACAACCATGCAACAAGTCACTTAAATCACATTTCATCCCCATTCTTATGTTCAGTTTGAATGTCAGCAGATTGTCTTGACCTGTGCTGCATCCAAAATCCAATACTTCTTTATATAGTATGATTAAAAAGAGTAGTATGTCCGAATACATAGTATTCAAAAATTAGTAGGTAGGCGGAAAGTCCATGAATGGCCTACGGCTTTCGCCAAGATTCTCAAGTGTGCATTCGATGGACATTTTGCTGTCCCATGAGGCCACGGGAGAGGATTTATGAATGGTAGTGAAGTGACGCAGCTGATGCTGGTAGTTCACGTGATGGTAACAACATGGCGGATGTAGTACCACCGAATTGTACTCATACTACCCTTATTCAAACTATATAGAATGCACTTTTTAGCGGTCGGAAAGTAAATTCAAATTTAAATATAGTACCTACGTGATTTCGGACCCAGTGCATGTCTACATGCCTAAATGCATTGAGCTGCTGCCATGTGATTTGCCTATTAGATATTTGCGTTAACGAGCAGTTGAACAGGTGTACCCAAGAAAGTGGCCGATGAGTGTGTATTGTATGTATTCTTGTAATTGCAACTTTATTTCTCAAATTTGCTCTATAATTTCTTACTTTGGCATTATATTTGCAACAAGTGGGGGCCTATAATCTTCCATCAATTTTTCCCCCAAAATTTTTCAACTTACATATGCGTGTGTTTTCACAGGGAACGTGGTCTTAGTACCTTTCAGTTCCGTCCACACTGTGGAGAAGCTGGTTCTATCACCCACCTGGTTTCAGCTTTCCTCACCGCAGACAACATCTCTCATGGCTTAAACCTGAAAAAGGTAAGAAGTAGAAGATTAGTCCAAACTTACAGTGCTCAACTGCTCTTTAAAATGAGGGAAATTATGCAGTGTACTTTTGAAATTTAGTTCAAAGTCTAATGCAATATCATTCTGACAAGATGAATGATGACTATTAATTGCGAGAGCTTATAGTCAAACTAGCAAATATCTTGTACTTTAATTTATGGTGGCAGCAAAGAGTTCAGATCCTTGGCCCGAGTCTATTAATTAAGCAAATGCAGATGTGACGTGTTACCACTTGATTTGACTATGTACTTGTGTTAGTGATGAGCCCAGAATCAATGGAGCCTCTGCTGCTGTACAAAAACATGCAAATGAAAGCAGGCGGATCTAAGAGCCTGATCAGAGCATTTGATCTTCTCACGTAACACACATATGTCTGTGTGTGTGTGTGTGTGTGTTTCTCCAGAGTCCTGTGCTGCAGTACCTGTACTATCTTGCCCAAGTGCCCATTGCCATGTCCCCTCTGAGTAACAACAGTCTGTTCCTGGAATACTCCAAGAACCCACTGCGAGAGTTCCTACACAAAGGCCTGTGTGTGTCCCTCTCCACTGACGACCCCTTGCAGTTCCACTACACCAAGGTCAAACTACAACCATCTTATACACTCTTTAATATAAAGGTTCTTTATTGCCATTGCAGGTTACATGAAGAACCTTAAATATCAATGGAACCTTTCCATTGCACAATTGGTTATTTTATAGTGGAAAGGGTTCTTTAGATTTTTAGATTCATAAAAGTGGTTCTTTTAAGAACGGTTCACTGGAAGGTTCTATGCTATGGCATCACTGTGAAAACCCCGTTTAGGAAAAAAATTGTAGTGTAGCTGGACCCCAATTTCCTACATTTACCTGAAGTAACCACCTAAAATTTTAAATAATGCTCTAAACTTTCAATAAATATATTCAATAATGGATTTTATAAACCAGGTTAAGCCTGACATATGAAATAATAGTCAGAAAAAAACACTTTTTGAAACTGAACAGTTTATTGAACCTTTAGACAAAATGATAAAAATAGAGTAAAAAAGAGTATCATATTTGATACATCAGGCTTTTATGGCTCCTACAGTATGATATAATGAGAATATGAAGCTCATACTTGAGGAAAAAACTGTGACAAAACTGAGAAAAATTTGCAATTTGGTTAGTTTCTGATATTTAGCCTGCCCTATATGGCCAAAAAGAAAGATGAAATTCTGATAGCTTAAAATGAAATTTAATGAGGTATTTTAACAGTATAGCAGACCACTTACATAAAATTCATATAAATATCACTCCCTATTTGCTAATAATATATCCTAGTAACTAGTAAGATGAAATACTAAAAGGCTTTTTAGTTAGTAAAAAAAAAAAAAAAAAAGAAAGTATGAATTAGAGGGCAGAATGTTAAAAATAATATAACAATAATTGTTCCAACAGGAATGTGAATGGAATTTTAAAAATATAATTTGTAGCCAGTTGAAACAACTCAATAATAAAAACTCTAATAAAAAATACAGCTCTAAAAATTCTGAAAAGCAAGGAAAGGAAGTCACTGATGGTCCTTTGTTGATTCATTTTTATCCAAATTCTGACCGTATGAATCAATATCACACTGAATATGTCCGTAGGCATGAGGCTGAAGTAGCCTAAGAAATAAATGCTGTCCTGCTGTTGAGACCAAGAGCCACCAAGATAGCTCAATAAACAAAGAAAAATGATTGAGTAACTTACATTTTAGATGCAAAATCTATTTTTGCTCCTCCAGTGAAAACAATTCCAAACAAATCCACAACAGATTTCAATGTAGCACGTCTGCGTGCAACACACAGCAGTTGTGTTTTGTTTTGTTCCTGACTGAATCAGTTTTTAAATGATTCGCTTGAGTGAATCATTCAAAGACTCACTCACAACCAGTGTTGGGGAAAGTTACTTTGAAAAGTAATTCTTTACAATATTCCGTTACTCCCTTAAAAAGTAACTAACTGCATTAGTTACTTTTTTAGAAAAGTAATGTTGCGTTACTTTTTTTTCACCTCGACTGGGCTTGTTTTTTATAACATAAAAAGTAAAATTTTTGGCCACATGTAAAGACCCTTTCACACCAAAAGTGAAATAATAATCCTCAGGCTGAAGGAAATGCAGATTCACGCGTGTTCAGTAGAGGCCGCCCATCAAACAAACCTTTCAGCTGCTTCGGTTCTGGAGAACAGAAGAATAGGATGCAGAGTTTAACACTGACTTTACCAATAAATAAATAAAAAATCTTTAGTCATTTTTGCTTATGGTTTAGCTGAATCATCGAAGGTCAGAAGCAAGTACATCGGTCAATAAAGTGAGATTAAATGCATAAAAATTTGTTTTATTTAACATATTTAGTTATTGGAGGTTTGCATGTAGTATTCTGATTCTGCATTTCACTGATTTTATTCATTTTGAGGAATACTGAATCTTTTTTTGTGCAAGTGAGATGAGTAAATGCACGGTCACATTTAGTCTAGAACTACAATAACCATCATGTTTACACACACAACGCCTCTGCACTTCAACTTGTCTCAACATGAGGACAGGAGAGCTGTTAGTCAATAAATGGGAGAACAAAGTAACTTGCATTACTTATTTGAAAAAGTAACTCAGATATTTTGTTGTAAATTTTGAAAGTAATGCGTTACTTTACTAGTTACTTAAAAAAGTAATCTGATTACGTAACTCAAGTTACTTGTAATGCGTTACACCCAACACTGCTCACAACACACTTGTCAGCACATACTTTCGTAGCGATCACTGCAGAAAGATCACTGAAAAAAATCCTCACAATTAACGTCGGCATGAAACGGAAGTTGCATTAGTCTTTTCTTCCATATTGTGACGTATATCAGAGTGAAACACTTCTCGAACAAGAAAAAATGTATTTAGTGCGGGACTTGATTTTGTCCATTGAGAATTGATTGGATTGTTGTCGTTTGCTGTTGTTGTGATGTTGCCCCGCCCTCACGTCAGTTAACAGTTATCAGAGAAGAGATGTCGCTGTGAGGGAGGGGAAGTTGCTTTGTTTAAATAATAATAATAATAATAATAATAATGTGTACTGATAGATCATTTATATTAAAAACATGAATTATTCATTTTGATTTCATTACTGTATATTTAAAAAGCACGTAATCCCAGCACAATTTCTCAAAGAGGCTTGAACTTTTTGAACTTCAAAATGTTAATTTATTAATAATGCAGTTAATGTAAATAAAATTAAATAAAATCCATTACCAAGTTTAATAGTTCCAGCCTACACAAGTCTGAGTCTTTGAGAAATTGTGCTTGAATTACATACTTTTTAAATATACAGTAATTTGTGTATATACAGTAACTTTGTAATTGTTTTTATTATGTGTACTGCAGGAGGCTTTAATGGAGGAGTATGCTATTGCAGCCCAACTGTGGAAGTTGAGCACATGTGACGTGTGCGAGATCGCTAGGAACAGTGTCCTGCAGAGTGGCCTCTCCCACGAGGTAGTGCACATCCTCAATTAATAACATTTATATAAATCTTTGTTCAGCACAACACTGAAGCCCTTTGCCATTTTCCTCAGGAGAAAAAGTACTTCCTTGGGGTCAATTACCTAAAGGATGGGCCAGAGGGGAATGACATTCGGCGGACAAATGTAGCCCAGATCCGCATGGCCTACAGACACGAGACAATGTGTAATGAACTCAGCTTCCTGGTAGACGCAGTAAAGTCAGAGGTCGTCGGGTCACAGTAGCTGTCCAGTACGTCTCTGCTAAGCCCTCTGTGCCCATATACTGTACATGCATGGTTGCTATTTTTATATACTGTAGGAATGGATGCACAGGAATCAAAATTGTAATGTTTATTATCTAGTCTTGCTCTGCTTCTCATATTTCTAATACCCAGCCTTCTTGTAAACACCGCTGTCTGCCTATGCAATGCTTTGAATGGGCGTTTCAAAGGGGGTTTGGCATTCTTGACATTACATTACATGGGCAGTGTCTCCCCCCTGTGGAGATATGTGAACTATGTCCTCTATACATGTACATGTGCAATTGGAAATAGCCTAGTTGTCAGGCAGACACTGAGATGCTTCTGTGGCAATCAAAATTGTCTGGAACATTCCACTCCTGCTCTGCTGAACCAAACATTATCCTACCGAAACTCTCGCACCACTTGCACATCTTTCCCATCTCGTGCCTAACTCCAATTCATTTCCCATTAATTCTCCACTGTCCTTTCAGTAATAAAAAATTTAACTAAAGGTACACTATGTAGCATTTTTTTTGTTAAGAATCAACTAAATTTAAATAGAGTCAATACATCATTAATCGATGATCCAAAACGTGTTTTTGTCTTGACTCCAGGGCTTAAAATGAACATTTTTGCTCAGTAGCCACTGTGGCGAGTGCTTTCACTGTCCACAATTTTGACATCGATACCATGCGGGGAAAACTGCCATATAGATATTTTTAATAATACTAGTGCAAAATGCCCGTGCAAAATCGGTTTTTGTGTGTGTTTTTAGTAATTGTTGGTTTGGTGCCCGTGAAAGAGACTGTGAACGCATTGAATTCAGGGAGCAGGCTAGGTTACTACAAATGATGGCTGTGAATAAAATATAATATTTAGAAGTAAACAGTGTAGCTGACAGTGTTTATGTCAGAATATTTATTTTTAAACCACAACCTTTTTTTTACCGATATATTTAAGAAAATGCTATGCTTGAGCAAACAGCTTGTGAATAGGCAACTACAAATGATGCCCGTGAAAGAGATTGTGATGCATTGAATAGGATATGTTTAGTTGGTGAATAGCATATTACACAGTAGCGATAACGTTATGCGCACCAGAATCTATCTATAAATTACAGAAGTAAACCGCATAGCTGACTTATAGATTCAGTTTACATCCACAAATGAATAATGAATTACATCCACAATGAATTACATCCACATCTGTCGATTCAGGGAGCAGTGCAAAGTGCCTGTGCAAAATCAGTTTTTGTGTGTGTTTTTAGTAATTGTTGGTTTCTTGGTAAAGAAACAAAATCAGTTTTTGTGTGTGTTTTTAGTAATTGCTGGTTTCTTGGTAAAGAAACAAAATCAGTTTTTGTGTGTTTTTAGTAATTGTTGGTTTCTTGGTAAAGAAAACTATAATATTCAGAAGGAACCAAACTATAATATTCAGAAGTAAACAGTGTAGCTGACTGAGTGTTTATGTCAGAATGTTTATTTTTAAACCACAACCTTCTTGGGGCTTCTTTGACCGATACAACCCTCTAATGTCAGAATGTTTATTTTTAAACCACAACCTTTTAAAAATTATATATTTAACAATATCTTTAGCATTTCTCATCCAAACAACGTCAAACTTGACACACCTGTCGAATTTGAAATCCATCGGACTAACGGTTCGAGAGATATGTGGTTAACAGACACACACACAGACAGACAGACGTTTCTGTAATTTATAGATAGATAGGAATATTAGGCTGCTGTCACTTTAAGACCTGACACACAGATCCATTATACTGTTGCACATGCATTTTCTTTCTCAACTGTTTACATTCACTTAAAACATAACTGACTATGTTTACGGGAATACACGCCAAGACTGGCATTTTGACATTATTTTGTGTATTTGACTGTTTAAGCGCAATAAGCAGTGAAAAACAACTTTATTTAGTACTGAGAGGCTGCTTTATGTGTGCGCACTTTGGGTGTGAGCAGAAAATCTGCGGGAATGAGTAAAATGATGTGCAATACTTTCAATAATTTCAAGCCCTGTAGCACCAACTATATTCATCCGGAGCAAATGAAACGAGTGAGTGAGAGGAGGCGGGTTTGTGTGTAACTCGCTGTCGGAGAGATGAGAGCGTGAGAAAGCACAGCTGGTATTGTGCATCTTTTCTGTGGAAAATGAGTATTGGAAGTGTTTCAGATATTTCAGTAGCCTGGAAATCCAGACCTAAATCTAAAAGATAAATGGTCTGGCCTCGACTAATGAAAATCGGCCAGCTTGAGGGGCTGCACCAAGCATGCATTTGAAAATCTCACTGCACGCAATAGGATAACACTACGACCAATCACAACAAGCCCCATATACTTAGCTACCAGCAGAGCTAACTGGTAGATTATACTCTTACCGTATCTGGTTGGCAAAACAGCAAAAATATCCTTCTTGCAAAGGAACGATTCGAGCGGCGTCTTCTGTTCCTGTTTTAGATAAAAAGCCAAGTCTAACTCGTTCATTGTAGCAGCCAAAGCCGTTTCAAACAACTGGTATTCATCCATAGCCATCTTGCAATGTTTACTAATGACTTCGTCACAGTGCTGTCGTCATCTGTTTAGATCGCCTCTGGCCCGCCTATATCAGATAACCCAATGTGATTGGTGCAGCTCAGATCGAGGGGCATATTTAATGAGCATCATTACTCAACACCAGAGTAACTCGCTGAGCAAATTCAACTTGTGCTCTCGTGAGAACTCTGGATTACCAGGGTAGTGGAGATAGTGAATTTATTACTCAACAGGTAAGTTATTTTATTGAACAGATAAAGTGTAGCTTTCAGAGTTCATTGTAAAGCATTATCTATTGTAAAAGGTCATTTATCTGCACAGTCACGCAGAGTCGAAGCACAACCAAAACAATGTTCTTCTGCAAAATGCCTGCAGTTTTCTTTTTAACCAGTAGAGGGCCAAAAGTTACATAGTGTACCATTAAGCAAAAAAAACAAACATTAAAAAACATTGCACATGGTTGTCCTTTTTAATTAATGCAGCAAATAATGTTATAATGTTAAAAAGGGAAACAAAATGCATTGTTTGAATGAACTTCTTTTGAGAATATCTGTAATGTGTGAAACACTGTTTAGTTTTATTTGATGCAGTGCCTGTAGTGTTTTCTGAGGCCAGCATATTTCCCAGAGAGCAACATAGTGTCGGCCCAGATCCGGTACATGTGGATTCAATGCGTACCAGATGTGGGCTGAGTCTGGGTCGACACTATGTTGCTGTCTGGGTCATTCCTTGAAATAACTTAGTAAGATCAATATGAATTTTTTTTTTCTTCCTTTTTATGTTTAAATTTTATAAATGGCTACAAATTATTTAGTAAATAATTTCTCCTGTATTTTGTGTGTGCTTTTCATTTATGTTTTACTTTCTTTGTAATGTTTTTTCCATTAAAAAAAAATTACAAATAATATATATATATATATATATATATATATATATATATATATATATATATATATATATATATATATATATATATATTTGCTTTATGCTGAGGGGTCGTGAGAACTCGGTCAGCAGTGGTCCAGCTATAGTGGTGAAGGGACTACGACATCTCTTCTCTGACGTAGTCGACGTCGACTGAATGGGATCTTTAACCCTGGAAAACGCCACTAGAGCTGCCACCTTCCAGTGCCTGGGTAGAAAGCCTCAAGTCCCCCCGCAACTCTGAGGCGGAGAAGGGCGAGGCTTAGGCCACGGAAGTCAACTGCTGTTCCTACAGGACCACTGGGAAAGCGTACCCTGTCAAGGAAGGAAAGGTACGCTGCGGAAACCACATCCTGGCCCGAAGGGAGGTAATGTGGGGAATACACATATGGACTGGGTGGCTGACCAGGCAGTACAACATATGGAAATGTCACTGGGATGACTCCAGCCTATAACAGGGGGGAGGATCAACCAACGAAGACACGGGCTCACCGCAGGGAGCCGTACCATGGAATAATACACATATGGGATCGCCGTAGGGATCACAACATATGGACCCAGCCTAACACGGGTTCCACTAGTGCATACGAGTGGTAGGCCTGGCTTCGGACGCTCCGCCACGTCCGATGCCGCAGGGTATGGAGGAACTCAACAGGGTTCGGTTAAGGCAGTGTTTCCCACACATAGACTAATTCGTGGCGGCGCGCAACAGAATCACCACCGGCCGACACGTATTGCGTTTCGTTATAAAAAATTATTTTTTTACGCTATTTAATACACGCAGCGTATTCATTCAGCTGCATTTCCTTTCCCTGCTCTCCCTCCATCTCTCTGTCACTCACGCGTCTCGCTCACAAGTGATTTTTTTTGGTCTCGCCAAAGCCTTATGTGATCGGTGAGTGATGTAGATGACTGCTGCGCTTGCGATAGGGCGCATATTACTGAAAGAACGAGCAAAGAGAGGGGCCCGGTTGCGCACATGTGTGCGTCTTCAAACTGTTGCTCTCTCTCGCTCCCTCGTGCATATTAATCAAAATTAATTGAGAATTGACACGATGGTAAAAGATCGGAAGACCGAAATTTCGCATGGAGCATTCGGATATTTTTTTTCCTGAATTACCGCTGGGTGTGAATTGTGCTAAAAAAAAGCTTTTCTTCTCTGAAAAGCGTTCCGCCCATTCAGCTGGCATAAAAAACACTTTCAATAAACAAAACAAAACCTATCCAATGATGAAATGTTTTCTGTGTTGACAAATCTTGTGCGATGTCCTAACTGCCGGGATAATCATACAATGCGTAGGCTACAAGTCCGCTAATGACACGTCCAATTCATGAACTATGACTCCTTTGAACCGATTCCATTTAATGAATGGTTAAAACAACTGATCTGTCCAACACTGAATCGGTGTATAACAAATCGGTAACACTTTACAATAAGGTTCCATTTATTAAACTCTAGTTAACTAGATCAGTTAACGTTAACTATTAATAAACTGCACTTACAGCATTTATTAATCTTTATTAAAGGGGTAATGACATGAGAAACCAAATTTGCCTTGATCTTTTGGTATATAAGAGGTCTTTGTACCATTAACGTCCTGCAAGTTTCATAGCTTAAGACGTCCTCCCCATTATAAACGAATCATTTATTTAATCAAGCTCTAAATACAGCTCGTTCTGGATCCATGGTATGAAGTGACGTCACGGTACGAAGTGACGTACCAGTCGTTTGCATATGACCGCCTCCAGCGTAGACAACTACGCTTCAAGCGCAAGATAACTACGCCTCATTTCATCATCGCATCTGTCACGCGCTTCACATGTGTTCAGTCGACGTGCAGCGAGTGGGTCTGTTTACAAGAAGATTGCGATGTCACGCAGATGTGCTGTGGACAAACAACATGTTTGAATAATATACGCTGCTGAAAGATCCAGACGTCAGGGGAAGATGGATGCAGTTTATTTTTTGCGGACGTCCCAGTCACGGCAGTGTTAATTTAAGCGTGTGTTCTCCACATTTCAAGGATGAGTGACAGTTGAGAACAATCGCAGTATGATGCTGGCTTTGCCAGAAAACTTTTGTATAAGATAAGGCCGTGTGGACTATTCTGGGCTCAACAACGACGACGCAAACTGTAAGTAATGTAGGCTATTTAAAACTTAAAACTTTTTTAAAACGTTAATTGCAGTTTAATTCATTATGAATAATCACTGTGTTTTACTTAGTTTAGCCTACTTATTGTTTTCATGACCGTCATGTTCATGCCCCGTAGGCTATTAAAAGATGTAGGCTGTCAAACTGACAAAATAGTTTCACACTTTCTATGTGGACGGGCTGATGCCCCAGCTAACACAAATACGTGACTGTTACGTAACTGCAACGTAATCTGGTGACCAAACTTTCGTCGTGGCGACGTAATTAGTTACGTCGTGGCAACCGGAAAAGTGAAATTCCTGGATTCGTTGTCACGACGTAACTTTGTAACGTTGTCAGTAAGTAACGGCGACGTCGTGGCAACGTTGTGGATTGACAGTCGTGTGTTGGTAACCAGTTGGTCATTTTAGTTTTTAATAATATGGGCGGACATGCAGTGGTCTAATTTAACTTGTCCTCATTGGCCCAAAACTACTTTAGAGACTTTTTCAACGACATATGAACGATACAGACTCAAAATTTGGTTAATTCAGTTAATTTACTATAGAACAAAGCAAAAACAGCAAAAACAGTATGCAAACAGGTTATACATTTAAATGAACAAGGTTTTCCCCAAAAGCTTGAACATCTAACTACTCCTACACGTCTTCATTTTGGTGGCCATAATAACAAATAACAAAGCAAGAATAAGAAAAGAAAAATGCAAGAAAAAAGAACAGTTGAGTGTTTTCCCATTTAACATTTAAATACACAAAGCAATTAGCACTGAAAGATAGAATCTGTAAGCAGACAGTTTTGTTCAAAAATCGCTCATATTTTTCTAAACATAACAACACAAAGTTATGTTGTGGCAAGTGCATTATTTCCTTTTTAAATAATTTGACAACTTCATGACATGTATCACTATTCACTATATTCTATAAAACCTTAGTTTGAAATCTTTTTTTTTTTTTTTTGTACATTTAATAATACATATTATTTGGTTTTTCTTCTTTTGAAGTCGTGATTACGATGTCCATTTTTTTAAACTAGGAAACTAGGCCTATTTATGATGATTCCTGGAGGCAGCATTAAACCCCCAAAATGTCAGGTGGTGGTGCAACTGTCCGAACAAATGAACAGACTAAGAAAACAATTTACAATGGTGTCTTAATAATAAAAAATTAAAAACTATGCCATCATTTTAGGTTTGAAGCCTTTCATATAATTGTTTTTTATAAATATCAGTAGTTTTAAAGCTGTTGAGATAATTGAGAAACTTTTGTCCAGCAATTTGTATATTCTCAAATGTTATTATGAATTTACAAGGTAATAAATAACAGTAAACATGATAATGCATCGTCCAGAGGAGCCTAACTGATCTCTTTGGCAGAGTGGAAAAGTTTGTAGAGCTCTCTCAAATACAGATAAAAACTGCTAATTTCAAGTATGGGTAGGTTGGTGGTACACTTTCCATGTTAGGTGGTACAACTACAATACATAATATTTTTGTTGTACCACCTGACATAAAAACTTAAATTAGTTTAAACACTTTAAAATATCATTTAACATCTGAAAATTGTTTAAACACATTGTCTTCAAGAGTGTTGATGTCATTAGAAGTCTTCCCAAGTGAGGCTGGATCCGAACTGGAGCTGCTGTAATCTCTAGTGAACTTGCTGAGCATCCTAAGATAGAAACAAGGAGACAACAGGAGAAAGATTAGCATTGCTGCTGTTCATATTATTTCAGGCAAAAGATGGTCATGTGAACTTTTTACTATTTCATCATATAGTGCAAGATTATAAGATGTGTTCATTGAGTGCTTGGCTAAAGAGATGTGTCTTTAATCTAGATTTAAATTAGGATAGTGTTTCTGGGCCCCAAACATTATCAGGAAGGTTATTCTAGAGTTATTCCCTTACATTCTATTGAATTAATAGGAAATCATCTGATTTTAATGAGAAAACATGGCCAAACGAGTCAGCATTTTAATATTTGAATACTAGCCTATACATTCTTACAGTGCAAACGTCCTAAACATTTCTGAGTATTATCAATGTTGAAAACAGTTGTGCTGATTAATCTTTTTGTGTTAACAAATGTAACAGTTTAATCCATTTTCTTTTTTCTCTCTCCAGGATTCATTGTTAAATAGACCCAACATATTATATAAACAATATATATTATAATATAATATAATATATTTTATTAAATTGACCAGAAGAGAGAGTAAAGATTTCTGTTTCAAATAAATGCTGCTTTTTTTCTTTCATTCATCAAATAACCCTGAAAAACACAAAAATATGAAGCAGCACAGCTGTTTTCAACACTGATAATAATCATAAATGTTTCATCTATGGTTTTAGTTTTACTTATTCACTTATTCATATTGCTCATACAGTGTCACTTAGCCTACTTTTGGATGTCAAAACTTTCTTAAAATAAATGAAACAAGTAAATGTAAATATGAGAATTTAAAAAAATAAGAAAATAACAGATGCATGGTGATATACAGTAACGTTAGGTGACAAAATATTGTGAGACAATGGATATTAAGTAATTTAATGAGCTTCCTCACTTCACCTGTTTCCAACTTCTCTGGCAGCAGCTTTCTTCAGAAATGTTGAAGTCGTGGAGCTTCCCTCTGTTGTAAGAGGATTGTTTTGTTGCTGCTGAAATCACAGAACTATTTTTATCAATTTGTGTAAACCATTGAGCTAGTTTCAGCCAATTTTCACACTCCATGTAAGTGACGTCATCGAGTACGTTTATGTTAAATAAATTAGCTCACTTCCAAACTAACTTATTTTTTACAAAACTTGTAAAACCTCTCATCTACCCATAAGATGTGATTAAAAGCCTAAACGTTCATATCAAAAGCTCAAGCTATGAAGTTAGCATAACGTTAGCTTTACCTCTCTGAAAACGGTTGAGATGCTAACGGACTTTTTCCGAAGACACTAAACCATTTCTATAAAGCAAATATTCAACAGAAGCGTATCAATTACAAGTAAGAGAAGTGTCAAGAACAGTTGTGTGTATTATTTGTGTGATTTTAGAGACTAAACTCACCTGAAAGCAGTGAAAACAACGAGAGAGGGAGCTCAGCTTTGTCAGTTGCAGTCAGTAGAGCAGTCGGTCTGTGCCGCGCAGTTTCCATGGCAACTCATCTCCGCTCCAGTGTTTGAGGGCGACTCGAAGGTTCACGCGCACGCCCAAAGCCACGCAACATTTACAGACATAAACATCTATAATTATAACCTTAATTACTTGAATAAAATGAACGTCTTTCAAACGTACGAAATACTAAAACAATTGAAACAAATAAAATATTTCATAGAAATGCAGTCTGATAAGATGGTAATGAAATTACGGCCCCGTGACGTTGTAGTTCCGTTGCCAGTAAGTCATGGAATTACCAAGTTATTACGAATAGAGTACGTATCTGGGACGTTGTTGGTTATCTTATAACCTTAGGAGGACGTACTGACGACGTTGTGGGTTGGTAATATGATAGTAATGAAATTACGTGCCCGTGACGTTGTAGTTACGTTGCCAGTAAGTCAAGAAATTACCAAATTATTACGAATAGAGTATGTATCTGGGACGTTGTTGGTTATCTTATAACGTTAGGAGGACGTACTGACGACGTTGTGGGTTGGTAATATGATGGTAATGAAATTCCGAGCATGCGACGTTGTAGTTACGTTGTCAGTTAGTAAAGTCATGACGTTACCAAAAAGTACGAATACATTACGTAACTGTTACGTCGTGTGTTAGCTGGGGCATTCTTAGTTGTGTTGATGGTTAATTTCCTCTGATTCCGACTCAAACATCATTAGAGCTGGTAAGTCCCGCCCCTTCCGTAAAACCCCGCTGGACCTCAAAGTTGAAAAACCGTCAATGCAAGTGAATGGTAGAAAATAATTATTTTCTGGTCCCGTTTGAATTGTGCCATGAATGTGAACATATGTTGTCTGTGAATTTTTTATATAACTCTTCATGATACGAGTTTGACAGTATATGGTATGATTCTTCAGCTAGCAGTTGTGGAAAAGACATAACGAAAAAAGACTACATGTCGCCTATGTGACGTCACCCCATAAAGTTGACTTACCCGTGGTTTTCGCCAACCTCGCGATTTTGTCCTCTCCCTGAAAGAAGGCGGTGAAGTGCACCAAAGGCACAGCCATGTTTAGCGGGATCCGTGAGCTAGTCCGTGTGCTAGTGGTGTTGACGTTTCAAACGCGTCGAGAGTTGTAGTCCACAAAGTGCTCTCACACAAAGTCTAACCGTATCAAACTTCTACCCGCTAAATTGTAGCATTCTTTACACGAAAAGTTATTGGGGTTTTGCGGAAGGGGCGGGACTTACCAGCTCCACCCGTTACTATGGTAACGGTAAACACAGCTCCGCAAAATCTGCACGTTTTGACGAGGGGGCGTTAACAATTGATGCATAGGCACTGACGTTAGCCAATCATAACAGTGGGCGTTAACACTGAATTCTTAAAGGGGAAACACCCCCAAAACAGACTGTTTGAATCAAGCGTGCCGCACAAGCCCTGAAAAGTGAAGCCAAAACGTCTCGATCGCCCCCCGGTGACTGGTCCTAGTATAGGTCATAAGCCCCGCCTCCCCGTGTTATTCAACGGGACGTGAGACCAACTAAACAATTAAATTACACTTCAAATATCTTTTTTCCAAAGGTGGTTTCTTTCATTTGCTGTCATTTTTATCACGCTGATGTAAGTTCAAGTGTCTGTTTCAAAAATAAGTTGGTTTTTAGTTAGTTACGTGATGCGGTGGTGTAACGTCATGATTGACAGCTGTGATTGACAGGTTCTCGAGCGAAGTAGTCACTGAAGCACCAACGGACATTTTTTTCGGGATCTTCGGAGGACTGAGGAGATTGTATTTACTTTATTTTAACAAGCCTCTTGTCGTACTGCGATCAATTTTTAAAAAAGTGTGCAGAATCCACTCTCCCTGAGTGCGTTCTGCGAGAGTGAGGGTGGAGCGTTGATTTCGCGGCTTTACTTCCTGCTCACTACTGCGCAGGTCTGGTCCCGAGATCGCTACTGCGCAGACTCAAGATCCAATATGTCAGCGCCATATCGGGACTCTGGCGGCTTCAGTTCTCATCAATGGAAGAGAGCGAAGGGGCGTCGTCCATCTTTTTTTACAGTCTATGGTTTGAATCAGAGGATGAGAAACAGGGTGGGAAAAGGTCATAAATCACTCAATTTTAAACGTTTTTTGTCCAAAAAACTATAGTAATACTATAATTGCACCTAAGGGAACATAATAAAAGAAAAGAAAAAAACGTGTCATGACCCCTTTAATGTTAATTTCACCATTTACTAGTAGCCGACATTATTTAAATCAAAAGTTGTATTTAAAGTCATTTTGAACACGTACAACCGCACTGAGGCGGACGGACAGAGAAAAGCCAGGGCTGGGTCTGCCTCCTCCAGGGCAGCGCTTGCAGGCTCACCACCTGGTCCCGTAGGAGAGGTAGGAACCTTAGGCACACATTCAGACCGGGGTCTCAACTTGTGAGAGTTAGCCGGCCGAATTCCAGGCACAACTTGTTGACTGAAAGCTAGCAAGTCCCTACCCTCTAGTGGAGACCATGCGAGCAGGAGAACTGTTTCTTAACTGTTTCCTAATTTTTTAACTCACTGCCTGCGATGGCTCAGGGGCGGTCTCTGCAGTGCAGTAGCACCAGAGAAAAAGACCCAAGAGGGTAAGGAGGGGATGCAAGGCGTTATATTTATCTCCTTGCTCACCTCAGGGACCTGACGATCAAATCGCACTCCGCTTGGATTTGAATCCACTGCCTCATGATGTGCGCCAATGTAGAAGCCACAACATTTTGAGGTGGAGGGGACAGCCCACACTCCAACCACAAGCAGTTTTTTTTTTAAAGGGAGCACTGAAGTTATCGAACACCTTCGGGATCTCCTCACGGAGAGAAGACTCAATTCAACGAACAGGTTCGACTTCTATTAGAGGAGCAAGCGTATTTCTAGAGGGTGCTCACAGAAGTGATGGTCTCTACTGCATAACAATTCTTGTGGTAGACCTAGAACCAGACCTGGAACTTTCCAAGGTCTAGACACGGGTGCCATCGTGCCCCATCCCTGAGAATGTGCTCAGAGGAAGGTGTCAGGAAGGCTGTCAAGAGGAGGAGGTTGGTTTGCCAATAATGGGCAACTTACAAGACCTGCTCCATTGCACAAGACAGGAGCAATGCTCAGCACCAGATGTGAAGGATCACTGAGCATCAGGAGTAGGGATGGGGCCGATCCGATCCAGTATCGGTATCGGGAGCCGATACCAGTGTAATTCACGTATCGGATTTTCTCGATCCAACCTGCGGAGATATCCGATATCCATGAGTCATAAGCGCTTTAACGTTGTCTGCTGAAATCCAAAAGCGAATCCCACCGGCGAGTCTGCTAGCTGGCTGGAAACTGCGGAATGGATTTCCTGAACGGAGGCGCGGCTCAATGAGACACAGAGTTATGAGAGAAATCCGTTCCGCAGTTTGCAGCTAGCCAACATGTCCGCTTTGTGTAAATACTTCACACTGGAAACACTGCAGAGCAAGACAGCTAAATGCAATGTTTGCAAAGCCGTCGTTCAGAGCTCTTTAAAGCTCCCTCGCGTCGTACAACACAACGAACGCAATCAAACATGTTAAAAAGCACCACGTTACTGTGCGTTCACACCAAACGCGAATAGCGCGTCAAATTCGTGTCTAGTTGGACGCTTGA
Source organism: Vimba vimba (assembly GCA_022828995.1). Lineage (NCBI taxonomy): Eukaryota > Metazoa > Chordata > Actinopteri > Cypriniformes > Leuciscidae > Vimba > Vimba vimba. The sequence goes on along the minus strand of CM040818.1, from coordinate 5,952,732 downwards.
ATATTTTGAATCCATTCGCGCGTCCAGTGCGAAATTGACGCACGTCTGAGGTGAAATCCGTCTGTTTGCAAGATGCTGATGTTGATCGAGCATTCATCGAGAGAGTTACTGCATCGGAGCGAGGATCTCCCTTCAGATAGTGTGTGTGTAAGATGTTTACACTTGCACTTTTCTTATATTTCAAGACTCAAGTATTTGACATTTTGTGAATGTAATAAATATTGACATTACAATCAATTTGAAACCCTTAAAGTTGCATATTTGGTTTCATAATGGGATTTTTCCTGTTAACGGGATTTCCTGTTTTTTTTTTTTACTGCATTTTCTGAACTTACATCAAGTTGCCTTTTGAGACATACATGCATAGGCCTACATACATAACATACATACATGCATATCATACTTGCATGTTGAGAGAAGTTTATTTCAGCAACATATAAAATAAACAATAATGATAACAAAAATATTAAAGCAAACAGCTCTGGTATCGGAATAGAATCGGTATCGGCCGATATCTAAATTCAGGTATCGGGATCGGATCGGAAGTGAAAAAATGTGGATCGGTGCATCCCTAATCAGGAGCATTTCTGCTCAACACCTGAGTGTGATGAAGATCACTGAACTTGTTCTCTTCCTGATTTTAGCACCATAGTGCAAGAAGACTCACTGGGGAACGCATTTCTGTGGGGCCCAGGGCCAGCTGTGGCCAGAGTCTTTGTCGAGGGATATCCGCTCAGACAAGAGAAGGAATAACTGACGTAGGACGAGTCCGGAGGGGCAAAAGATGTGGCTGTGCAACCCCGAAGTGGTACGAAACAGCTGGCCGGCTGGGGATGGAGTCTCCACTGTATCTGGCCCAGAGGCTATCATGAGGCTTGTCGACGACCGGCCCAACATTCATCCATTTCTCCACTCTCCCTTCCATATTCATTCCCCGGTCATTTCATACACTTACATTGCACTGTCTGATTGTGTCGTCCGTATTGTTTGTCTGTGTGGGCGTAGTCAGTCTTCCAGCGCCAGCGCAGCATCTCCTCCACTCACTCCAGGTCTGCTGTGCTGTATTGTGTGGCTTCAGTGCAACATGGAGCATGAAGATGTAAAGAAAAACAGGAGAATTAACTTTGAGCAAGTTTGGCTTTGTCGAGTGCATTAAACCAGTCAAGTATTTTTTTTACGTTTATTCATTCGGATCCATTTGCGATGTAAAAAAAAAAAAACACTTGCATCACAAACAATAAGTGTAGGCTATTGTGATTGTCAAAACATTTGGTAGCCTAACTAAACATAATTTTATTAAGTTTCTTGTGGTTTTATTCCGATCTTGATTCAATTTGGACACGTATTAGGTACAGTAGATACATGTAAATTTTTCTAGCCAACTTACGTGCTATGGTCATTAAATGTCTTTCCTGAGGTAAATGTAACGTTATGTGATGTAGCCTACTCCAGCTATTTTACTGACCTCTTTCCACAGTTGAAAAACACAGATTGGTCGATATTATGTATGAGGCATATACATTTCGGTAAGTTGTACTGTATCTTTCAACATACCTATTGATCATTCGTGTTTATTTACTATTAACTAGTAGACTAGTAAAGAGAGATGATCGGTTCATGTGCCGCTTGAACTGAGGCGCTACAGCGATCTGTCACATTTAAAAGCGCCAAAACGGTAGCCTATTTATTGTTTGAATTTGGTAATAAAATTGACAGAATCTGAGAGTTGAGAATGTGTATCATATCAAAAGTAACCTGCTCTGTCTTTTCTGTTGTGTTCTCTTTGGTTGACAATTTTTCTCTGTGTGAGAAAATGGATGCGTGGCTGTGAGAGCGTGTGAAAAGGGACAATTGCGTGAGTCTCACGCTAAAAGCGTGAGAGTTGGCAGCTCTGATATAGCATGCTAATATATGAGACTGAACTCCAGCAGCAGCTGTTTGTGACTGAACACATCTGTGCAGATCAGGTGAGGAACCAACAGGAGTAGAGATGGAAAAATTAAACTAACAAGAGAAACATCATGCTGAAATGAATCATAGGTTAGCAGAGTATGATCTTAGAACACAGCATGTTAAAAAGAAAAGAATAATAAAACAGAATAAAAGCCACCCAGAACAAGAAGTTTTTAAAACAGGAAACCGCAGCAAACCATATAAACCAAAAATAGGGGATCAGAAAAAATATCATACATTTCAGGGTAGTCAGAGTGGCCCTAGCCGCTGGAAAAAGAATAAACAGAGCCCAGGTAATAATGACTCACCGTTTTGCATTGCAACAGGCAACAACTCTGGATTGACAGCAGACGGTGAGTGGAGATCTTCACAGACATAGTCCGACTCAGGCCTAGGGTTAGCCACTGACTTGATCTCGGATGAAATTCGGATAAGCATTGGCTGGGATTTGTCAAGATCCGTTTGTGGTCCAAGATGCTGTCTGGGTCGTAGCATAGGAAGAAGTTCTTTACAGCCTTACAAAATCTCCGGAAAAAGGCACGCACTGCTTTCCTCTTCCTTCCTTTTTTAGGATTTTCTAAAATGAAGAAAAACGATTAGCAAATTATTAGAAACATCTCTGTGAATGACTATTAAAGCTGCACGTACTAATCAATACAATTAAAGATGAAAATAGTACAACAAATATCATTTTCAGAATTTTAAGCAGTTACTTAAAGTGATGTCAAATCAGATTTATAACCGAAAGTAATAACAAAAAGAATAGAACAGAGGAAATAACTGATAATTATCTTATCAGTATTATTGTTTTTTTTTTGTTTTTTTTTACAGAAACACTGACCGATAATGTCTTAAAGTCCCTGTAAAGTCAAAATTAAGTATGTGTTCTGAGTTTGTCACACCACAGAAAAATGTGTTATTAGCCACCCAGCCAAATTTGAATGATAAAAAAAGCCGGCAAGTACATAAAATAAGCTATCAAAATCTGGAAAAAATAAGCAGTAGTCTCTGCTCTCAAACGCTGGGGGCGTGTCCGCTGGCTGCGCTGAAACCACGCCCACTCGCGGGAAAGCTGCCGTCGCCACACTCAACTGTCACCGCTACAGTCGGAATGGATGCTCCTAGCAGCTTCATTTGTTTTACAAAGCCATACATGTTCGAGCCTGGACTACCTACTATAAATATAACATAAGCACACAAGGCAACTTACACTCATTGGTGGGCACGCACTGCCGACGATGGCACCAGTTGTCGACGCGACGGGAGGATGAAGGCCGAGGTGGGAGATAACGTTAGTCGGTTCGGCTACATTCACCAGTAACAGCGGATTATCAGTGAATCCCAGTTGTCTCCGACGAAAGTTTATAAAACTATCCTGTGTAAAATGATCACTACAGAGGCGGGTGTTGGTGGTGATCCTCAGCTCTCCATCAAGGTGGCTCTTCACAAAATTAATCCACCTCTTGTTGATATGATAGTTTTTCGGAAATTTAAATCTGTTTTGTACGTGATCGCATCCAGGTAATACGCATTTCCGTGACGAAGGCATAGCTAGCTAGCAAACTGTAGGCTGTAGTAACTAATAGTACTGACAGTAACTCGCGATTGAGTTGCAAACTGACGTGAATGGGCTCCAGTGCGTCATCAAGTAGGGGCGTGTCCAGGAGCTCAGGGGCTCCAGTGCGTCATCGAGCCCCCGTTTTAGCCACGCCCAGAAAATCCGGAACACAGCAATGGTGAAAAACTGTTTAACGGTCTAACTCCACAATTCAGCACTTCACAGTTCACAGTCTTTGTAATATGTTTTAGCAATACATTTCTAACATTTATAATGTGTTTAGAATTTTTTTTTAGAATTGCCTTTACAGGGACTTAAAGCAATTCCAGTCCTAATTTCAGTTAAAATGACAAATATGCATTCTTACGTTCCCATTCATACTGTTACCAAGTGTGAGTTGAGTGAGAAGTCACCCAGTAATCGTGTCCCACTTTTATTTCTGCATACGTGTGAGTTTTGATTTGTATTAATGTCCTAAGTTACCTGGGTTGTTCTGCGCAGGTGCATCTGTCGGGCTGCTGCGTGGTTCTCTCTCAGATAACACAGCAGTGCTGGTCGATGTGCAATCGAACATTGGCTCAATCTCAAGCGCATCTGTGGCTGGAGTCGGCTCCTGTCTTGTCTCTCCTCAGGCAAGTACTCTAATGCGTCCACGAACACATCGCTGCTGATGCTCTCCCTCTCCTCAGGCAAGTACTCTAATGCGTCCATGAACACATCGCTGCTGATGCTCTCCCTCTCCTCAGGCAAGTACTCTAATGCGTCCACGAACACATCGCTGCTGCTGCTCTCCCTCTCCTCAGGCAAGCACTCTAATGCGTCCATGAACACATCGCTGCTGCTGATGCTCTCCCTCTCCTCAGGCAAGTACTCTAATGCGTCCACGAACACATCGCTGCTGCTGCTCTCCCTCTCCTCAGGCAAGTACTCTAATGCGTCCACGAACACATCGCTGCTGCTGCTCTCCCTCTCCTCAGGCAAGTACTCTAATGCGTCCACAAACACATCGCTGCTGCTGCTGCTCTCCCTCTCCTCAGGCAAGTACTCTAATGCGTCCACAAACACATCGCTGCTGCTGCTGCTCTCCCTCTCCTCAGGCAAGTACTCTAATGCGTCCACGAACACATCGCTGCTGCTGCTCTCCCTCTCCTCAGGCAAGTACTCTAATGCGTCCACGAACACATCGCTGCTGCTGCTGCTCTCCCTCTCCTCAGGCAAGTACTCTAATGCGTCCACGAACACATCGCTGCTGCTGCTGCTCTCCCTCTCCTCAGGCAAGTACTCTAATGCGTCCACGAACACATCGCTGCTGCTGCTCTCCCTCTCCTCAGGCAAGTACTCTAATGCGTCCACAAACACATCGCTGCTGCTGCTCTCCCTCTCCTCAGGCAAGTACTCTAATGCATCCATGAACACATCGCTGCTGCTGCTCTCCCTCTCCTCAGGCAAGTACTCTAATGCGTCCACGAACACATCGCTGCTGCTGCTCTCCCTCTCCTCAGGAAAGTACTCTAATGCGTCCATAAACACATCGCTGCTGCTGCTCTCCCTCTCCTCAGGCAAGTACTCTAATGCGTCCACGAACACATCGCTGCTGCTGCTGCTCTCCCTCTCCTCAGGCAAGCACTCTAATGCGTCCACGAACACATCGCTGCTGCTGCTCTCCCTCTCCTCAGGCAAGTACTCTAATGCGTCCACAAACACATCGCTGCTGCTGCTGCTCTCCCTCTCCTCAGGCAAGTACTCTAATGCGTCCATGAACACATCGCTGCTGCTGCTGCTCTCCCTCTCCTCAGGCAAGTACTCTAATGCGTCCATGAACACATCGCTGCTGCTGCTCTCCCTCTCCTCAGGCAAGTACTCTAATGCGGCCACAAACACATCGCTGCTGCTGCTGCTCTCCCTCTCCTCAGGCAAGTACTCTAATGCGTCCACGAACACATCGCTGCTGCTGCTCTCCCTCTCCTCAGGCAAGTACTCTAATGCATCCATGAACACATCGCTGCTGCTGCTCTCCCTCTCCTCAGGCAAGTACTCTAATGCATCCATGAACACATCGCTGCTGCTGCTGCTCTCCCTCTCCTCAGGCAAGTACTCTAATGCGTCCATGAACACATCGCTGCTGCTGCTGCTCTCCCTCTCCTCAGGCAAGTACTCTAATGCGTCCATGACCACATCGCTGCTGCTGCTCTCCCTCTCCTCAGGCAAGTACTCTAATGCGTCCACAAACACATCGCTGCTGCTGCTCTCCCTCTCCTCAGGCAAGTACTCTAATGCGTCCACAAACACATCGCTGCTGCTGCTGCTCTCCCTCTCCTCAGGCAAGTACTCTAATGCGTCCACAAACACATCGCTGCTGCTGCTGCTCTCCCTCTCCTCAGGCAAGTACTCTAATGCGTCCACGAACACATCGCTGCTGCTGCTCTCCCTCTCCTCAGGCAAGTACTCTAATGCGTCCACGAACACATCGCTGCTGCTGCTGCTCTCCCTCTCCTCAGGCAAGTACTCTAATGCGTCCACAAACACATCGCTGCCGCTGCTGCTCTCCCTCTCCTCAGGCAAGTACTCTAATGCGTCCACGAACACATCGCTGCTGCTGCTCTCCCTCTCCTCAGGCAAGTAGTCTAATGCGTCCACAAACACATCGCTGCTGCTGCTCTCCCTCTCCTCAGGCAAGTACTCTAATGCATCCATGAACACATCGCTGCTGCTGCTCTCCCTCTCCTCAGGCAAGTACTCTAATGCGTCCACGAACACATTGCTGCTGCTGCTCTCCCTCTCCTCAGGAAAGTACTCTAATGCGTCCATAAACACATCGCTGCTGCTGCTCTCCCTCTCCTCAGGCAAGTACTCTAATGCGTCCACGAACACATCGCTGCTGCTGCTGCTCTCCCTCTCCTCAGGCAAGTACTCTAATGCGTCCATGAACACATCGCTGCTGCTGCTGCTCTCCCTCTCCTCAGGCAAGTACTCTAATGCGTCCATGAACACATCGCTGCTGCTGCTCTCCCTCTCCTCAGGCAAGTACTCTAATGCGGCCACAAACACATCGCTGCTGCTGCTGCTCTCCCTCTCCTCAGGCAAGTACTCTAATGCGTCCACGAACACATCGCTGCTGCTGCTCTCCCTCTCCTCAGGCAAGTACTCTAATGCGTCCACGAACACATCGCTGCTGCTGCTCTCCCTCTCCTCAGGCAAGTACTCTAATGCGTCCACAAACACATCGCTGCTGCTGCTGCTCTCCCTCTCCTCAGGCAAGTACTCTAATGCGTCCATGAACACATCGCTGCTGCTGCTGCTCTCCCTCTCCTCAGGCAAGTACTCTAATGCGTCCATGAACACATCGCTGCTGCTGCTCTCCCTCTCCTCAGGCAAGTACTCTAATGCGGCCACAAACACATCGCTGCTGCTGCTGCTCTCCCTCTCCTCAGGCAAGTACTCTAATGCGTCCACGAACACATCGCTGCTGCTGCTCTCCCTCTCCTCAGGCAAGTACTCTAATGCATCCATGAACACATCGCTGCTGCTGCTCTCCCTCTCCTCAGGCAAGTACTCTAATGCGTCCACGAACACATCGCTGCTGCTGCTCTCCCTCTCCTCAGGCAAGTACTCTAATGCATCCATGAACACATCGCTGCTGCTGCTCTCCCTCTCCTCAGGCAAGTACTCTAATGCATCCATGAACACATCGCTGCTGCTGCTGCTCTCCCTCTCCTCAGGCAAGTACTCTAATGCGTCCATGAACACATCGCTGCTGCTGCTGCTCTCCCTCTCCTCAGGCAAGTACTCTAATGCGTCCATGAACACATCGCTGCTGCTGCTGCTCTCCCTCTCCTCAGGCAAGTACTCTAATGCGTCCACGAACACATCGCTGCTGCTGCTCTCCCTCTCCTCAGGCAAGTACTCTAATGCATCCATGAACACATCGCTGCTGCTGCTCTCCCTCTCCTCAGGCAAGTACTCTAATGCATCCATGAACACATCGCTGCTGCTGCTCTCCCTCTCCTCAGGCAAGTACTCTAATGCGTCCATGAACACATCGCTGCTGCTGCTGCTCTCCCTCTCCTCAGGCAAGTACTCTAATGCGTCCATGAACACATCGCTGCTGCTGCTCTCCCTCTCCTCAGGCAAGGACTCTAATGCGTCCACGGACACATCGCTGCTGTTGATCTCCCTCTCCTCAGGCAATGCATCCTGAAACACTTTGCATATGCTGCTCTCCCTCTTCACAGGTGAGTACTCATATAAACCAATATAATGAAACCTGGACAGAAGATCGCAAAGAAAGAGCATAGGTTGCATTAAAGTTGCATTAAACCAACTACAGACTTTTCTGGTACAAAACGAGATTTTTGAAAATTTTCAGTCAGGATTTAGATCAAACCATAGTACAGAAACGGCTTTGTTGAAAGTTTTAAATGATATCTTGCTTGCGATTGATTCTGGTAGCTCAGTGGTTTTAGTTTTGCTAGATATTAGTGCAGCGTTTGGTACCATTGATCATAATGTTCTAGTCTCCCGCCTAGAAAAGACAGTGGGAATTCGGGGTACGGCACTCGATTGGTTCAAATCATTCCTTTCTAATAGGTCGTTTTCAGTTAATTTTGGTCAACAACATTCAAAAGTGGCCCCATTATCTAGTGGGGTTCCACAAGGATCCATTCTTGGTCCAGTTTTGTTTTCATTATATATGTTGCCTCTAGGTTCTATTTTTCACAAGCATGGAGTATCCTTTCATTGTTACGCAGATGACACTCAGGTGTATCTACCGTTGCGGAAACAGGACAAAAATTATTTTGAGTCACTATTGAGATGTTTACAAGAAGTTAAGTCTTGGATGTCTGAAAATTTTCTGCATCTGAATGATAGTAAAACTGAAATAATCTGGTTCGGGGCCCCTGACACTAAAAATTATTTTGATCTGGGTGAGTTAGCTCCTTTTTGTAAATCTGTAGTGAAAAACCTTGGAGTCCAATTTGATAGCTCTTTGAAGTTTGACAAACAGATTAATTCTGTGGTGAAATCTTGTTTTTTCCATTTAAGATCAATAGCAAAGGTTAAACCGTTTTTGTCCTCCAGTGATTTTGAAAGGATTATTCATGCTTTTATTTCTGTAAGACTAGATTATTGTAACTCGCTATATGTTGGTGTCAGCCAAGCACTTCTGAATCGTCTTCAATTGGTTATAAATGTGTCTGCTAGACTTTTAACAGGGACTCGTAAAAAGCAGCATGTAACACCGATTTTAGCCTCACTTAAATGGTTGCCGGTGGAGTTCAGAATTGATTATAAATTACTGATATTTGTGTACAAAGCCTTGCATAATTTGGCTCCATCATACCTTGCGCATCTTCTTCATATACATAAACCTCTTAGGTCTCTCAGATCAGCAAATCAGATGATCCTAGACATTCCAAGGACGAGATTAAAATTGAGTGGTGATCGGGCATTTTCTGTGGCAGCTCCAAAGCGCTGGAATAACCTGCCTCTACATCTCAGACTGGCTCCTTCCTTAGGTTATTTTAAACGAAATCTGAAACTGCATTTGCTAGAATTAGCGTTTGGTTCAGTAGGTTAACTAGTAAGAGGCTCTTTTCAGATGTTTGTTAGTCATTGTTCTGTCTGAAAAAGAAACATTTTATTATGAAATTTTATTGTGTGACTGTACAGCACATTGGTCAACATCACGTTGTTTTAATTGTGCTTTATAAATAAAGTAAATGAAATGAAATGAAATAGGTTATTGTATTGCCCAAACTTCTCTCCTTGTTCATATATACATCCCCCCTCTCCCTACTCCCTTCCCCGATTCAAGTCGCTAAAAGTTCACTGAGAATGTCTATATATTATATCACATATGATGTAACTTGTGAATCTATTGTTTTTCCTTTTCATGTTTGGTATCATTTTAAATGTCGCAGTGCGATTGGTAAAATGGTCTTAATTTCATTGCAGTCAAACTCAGGAGAATCCTGTTCTCCTCTTTGGGAGGTGTCTCTTCACGATATCTGATAATTCTCCCCTTTCCCCCGAAACCAGGTGTTACCCCCGGGGTACATGAATTGACCTAAAACAACTCTAAAAAAAATATTTGTACAAGCCTTTTGTTCTGGTCTGGGTATATAATGGTAAGTGGCAGAGCAGTCTTTGGGAACCTGTAACTCTAATGTGCGGTTTTAAAGAACCACTATAAAGCCAAAACAATCTCTGTTACCTTAAATTATACGTTTATCTCTGTAAAGCTGCTTTGAAACAATCTAAATTGTTAAAAGCACTATATAAATGAAGATGACTTGACTTGACTTGTAACCAGTAAAACCCCCATACAGTGCTGTGTCAGTGTTTTCTTACACTTGGAACACACTCACACACCACTGTGTCTCTGTCAGGAATGCATTGCTTACTCTTAGAGTCATCTTTGAGTAATTGATGTCATGTATTTATTATAACTAGTGCAAAATGCCCGTGCAAAATCAGTTTTTGTGTATGTTTTTAGTAATTGTTGGTTTGGTGCCCGTGAAAGAGACTGTGAACGCATTGAATTCAGGGAGCAGGCTAGGTTACTACAAATGATGGCTGTGAATAAACTATAATATTCAGAAGTAAACAGTGTAGCTGACAGAGTGTTTATGTATACCACAACCTTCTAAGTGCTAGTGCAAAATGCCCGTGCAAAATCAGTTTTTGAGTGTGTTTTTAGTAATTGTTGGTTTGGTGTGTTTGAGTGCACATTGTTGCAATTACACAGCAAAAGTTCAGTGACATTTTTATTTGTGCATGGTAGAAAGCACACAGTGAACTCTGAGAAAACACTATGCTTGAGGAAACAGTTTGTGAATAGGCTACTACAAATGATGCCTGTGAAAGAGAATGTGAACGCATTGAATAGGATATGTTTAGTTGGTGAATAACATAGGCTACTATTACACAGCAGCGATAACTTTAAGCGCACCAGAATGAAATATAATATTCAGAAGTAAACAGCATAGCTGACTTACAGATTCAGTTTACATCCACAAATGAATAAGCGCGTCGATACAGGGAGCAGTGCAAAATGCCCGTGCAAAATCAGTTTTTGTGAGCTGATCGCCGTCAAAAAAGTTCAGGAGATATTTCTTAGTGATGGCTGATTTCAACAGTTTCAATATGATAAAAAATAACTTTTATATTGATTCAATGGATTAACTGCATTTTGAAAAAGAAGTGTCATGATTTATTGCATTTTTGGGGGAAAATAATCCGTTTTTATAATAGATCTTTGAAAATCCAAATCTGGATTTGAATTTTTCATGATATTATAACCTAAAGATGCTATGTGAAAGTTTGAAACAGAAAATAGTGGTTTTCATCTTGCCACTTTCTTGGTAAAGAAAACACATTTTTACTCAAATTAATCAAAATGGATTTATCACGTTCTGGAACCAAACTATAATATTCAGAAGTAAACAGTGTAGCTGACTGAGTGTTTATGTCAGAATGTTTATTTTTAAACCACAACCTTTTAAAAATGATATATTTAACGATATCTTTAGCATTTCTCATCCAAACAACGTCAAACTCGGCACTGCACTTACTCGTGCCCGTGGCAAGACACCTGTCGAGTTTGAAATCCATCGGACTAACGGTTCGAGAGATATGTGGTTAACAGACACACACAGACAGACATGACACGGAAAATGCCCGTGCGAAATAAATTTTTGTGTTTTTAGTCATTTTTTTTTCTAATTTTTTAGAAAATCAAAATCTGGATTTGAATTGTTTGTTATTATAACCTAAAGATGCTATGTGAAAGTTTGAAACAGAAAATATGGTTTTCATCGTGTTTATGTCAGAATGTTTATTTTTAAACCACAACTTTCTAAGTGCTTCTTTTACTGATATTTTTAACGATATCTTTAGCATTTCTCATCCAAACAACGTAAAACTTGGCACTGCACTTTCTCGTGCCCGTAGCGAGACACCTGTCGAGTTTGAAATCCATCGGACTAACGGTTCGAGAGATATGTGGTTAACAGACATATACACACACACACACACACACACACAGACAGACAGACAGATGTTTCTGTAATTTATAGATAGATATTTCTGAATTGGCTTTTAATCATTTACTTGTTTAATTGGCATGATTCATTTTTACCTGACAAATAAAATGTTATATTTGAATTATTCTGCATTATTCTGAAATCATTATTTCTAGTAGATTAATGTTTAGTCTGGTGTTTCCGCAATCTCCTCCAGGACAGATCAAACCAAAGGCACTAATGAATGGAGCATGGAGCACATCATTAGGGAGACCTTCCAATTTCTGTGGATTCAATTTGAAATGTAATATGCAAAATGACAATGCAATGTGTAAAATGACAATGCATTTCTGTATTTAAATTTACATTTTCCATTACATTTGTGCAACGTTTGGTGCAAAATGAAAATTCAATTATATAATTTAAATCTGCATATTAAACATATTACTAGTTTTAATATGTAAATTGAATAAATATTTGAACACTTTATAAGTTACAAAATTAAAATGAAATTGTAATACAGAAATGATTAGATAAGTTTAACATGTTCAAGCAAAAACTGTAGCAAAATGATCATTTAAATGTTATCTATCTATAAATTACAGAAACGTCTGTCTGTCTGTCTGTCTGTCTGTGTGTCTGTCTGTGTCTGTGTGTGTGTCTGTCTGTCTGTGTGTCTGTTAACCACATATCTCTCGAACCGTTAGTCTGATGGATTTCAAACTCGACAGGTGTCTCGCTACGGGCACGAGTAAATGCAGTGCCAAGTTTGAAGTTTGGATGAGAAATGCTAAAGATATCGTTAAATATATCATTTTTAAAAGGTTGTGGTTTAAAAATAAACATTCTGACATAAACACTCAGTCAGCTACACTGTTTACTTCTGAATATTATAGTTTGGTTCCAGAACGTGATAAATCCATTTTGATTAATTTGAGTAAAAATGTGTTTTCTTTACCAAGAAAGTGGCAAGATGAAAACCACTATTTTCTGTTTCAAACTTTCACATAGCATCTTTAGGTTATAATATCATAAAAAATTCAAATCCAGATTTGGATTTTCAAAGATCTATTATAAAAACGGATTATTTCCCCCCAAAAATGCAATAAATCATGACACTTTTTTTCCCCAAAATGCTATCATATTGAAACTGTTGAAATCAGCCATCGCTAAGAAATATCTCCTGAACTTTTTTGACGGCGATCAGCTCACAAAAACTGATTTTGCACGGGCACTTTGCACTGCTCCCTGAATCGACGCGCTTATACATTTGTGGATGTAAACTGAATCTGTAAGTCAGCTATGCTGTTTACTTCTGATTCTGAATATTATATTTCATTCTGGTGCGCTTAAAGTTATCGCTACTGTGTAATAGTAGCCTCAAGGAATAAAAAGTTCCGATATGGGGCAGGCCTATTTCAGTGATGGAGAGGGACAATAGACAATGATATAATATTTATATGGTAAAGATATACAGTATATAATTAGTGTCACTGACTAATTACATGCAATGCTAATTCAGTGACACTGTGCAAGCTATTGTGTCTAACGCAATTCTGTATTTTTGGCAAAGCAGAATTATGAGTATTTCACCAGTGACCTGTGCATGGGGGACCAGAACCACAAATTCAGTAGTTATAATGCACAACAATATTAGCTGTAATCTTACTGTCACTAACACTAATTACATAAGTACATCATGATTATTGTTGGATTTTAACTGCAATAAAATTCTAGCACAACTTTTTTTTTAGAAAAGCGGCAGCAAATTTTATCATTTTCGGCCATAAAAATCAGCAAAATCAGTCGGACTGAAAACACACACACACACACACACACACACACACACACACACACACACACACACACACACACACACACACACACAAATTCTCATCCTTCCATCACAGGAATAAATTACATTTTAAAATACATTACAATAGAAAACAGTTATTTCGAATAATATTCCACAACATTGATGTTTTTACTGTATTGTTTATTAAATAAAGCCTTGATGAGAATAATAGACTTCTTTCAAAGACATTTAAAAAATCATAATTATTTCAAACTTTGTAGTTTATATACATATCTCAAGCAAAGTAACACTTTGAATAACTTTTAAAACAATCCATCTGAATTAAATGTCCATTGTCCAGTGTCAATTTTGTAGTTTATTACAAAACATCATGACACACACGGACACTTCAGTCTCAGACATCACATGATGTCCTGATAAATACACAGGTAGAAATGTCAGTGTTGGTCTGTAGAAGCGCTGCTGTTGTTTTCTTCCTCGTTCTCCTCCACATGCTCCTCCTGTGGTTTCTGCAGGTCTGTCTTACAGTGCTCCCAAACCTCCGTCTCAATGTACTCCTTCTGCTGCTCGCCATCACCCCGCGTCCTGCAGGGTCTGTTCCTGTAGTGCAGAAACAATTCAGAACTCATATGGCAGCCATCTTAGACTGGATGGATGAAGCATCACATCTATGGAATCGTTTATGTTGCCAATTTCATTGTAGAAATGTGCAATTCACAGCTTTTATTATCCAGAAAGCAACATAGTTTTGGCCCAGATCTGGCTCACATCCGGTACTCGTGGAATCCACATGTACCAGATGTGGCCCGGATCTGGGCCGACACTGTTGCTGTCTGGGTTGGCTATGTGAGTGGATATGATTAAAACATGTTTATTCTCAGGATTTAAACTTTTCAATGAGTGAAAAAAATCTATGATTAAAAATTAGCTCTGGAATTCTGGGGATTTGCTCTGAAGTTCAGAACCTAACATTTGGATAAAGTTAATAATTGAAGAACTTACGTTTTGAAATAGTAAAGTGCTATAAATACAGCAAGCATGACTGCAAAGGTGACTGTGATCAGTAAGGCAGCTGGAACAGCTGCAAATCAGAAAAGAGATAACAGTAAATACAAGACAGCTTTGGGGTTTAAAGTCACCATGAAATCAAAATGGACAAATCTTTTTTTCTTTTTTCTTAAAAATGGAATATTACGTGTTTATTATTTAGGATTTATCCGTGCACATCATTATATATATATATAATATCATGACCTTTCATCAAAATTATTTCCCCTCCTCAACAATCCAATCATCAGTCCCGCCCTTCATTTCACTCGATTATACATCACAATAAGGACAATAGACTTTTGCAACTTCCATTTCATGCATGAAAGTCTATGTGAACCAGAAGTTGCGGCCGACTGTATTTTCTGAGTGAAACGGAATATTGAATGAGAAAAATAGAGGGCGTGGCTTGTTTTTTCCTTTGGGAATTGATTGGATCTTGAAAAGCAGGTGTTCCATTCAGCACGCTATTTATTTATTCATTTATTTTTGTGGGTTAATTTGCATGGATAAATTGTTTTCCACAAGACTAGTAATGTGCTCTAGTGAAATAAATAGGATCGATTTTTATTTCATGCCGACATTAACTGAACAATAACTTCTGTCGTATTGAAAGCAGCAGTTTACCATCCATTGTGGTGCCGCTCATGGGCAGATGTTTCCCTTCATCATCCATGTGGTTAACGGAGGAACCGTGAGAGCGTGAAGAAGGAACCGAGGAAGAAACGGAACTGAGTGGAGACGATGGGGAAGGTTGTTTAGAAAATGGGATTTTCCTCAGATGAACTCCAGACTGAGCAGTGGGAAAAACTGATGAATGTGTTGTGATTGGCTTCCTTGTCGTTCTGGTTGCGGCAGCCTGGTTTTGTATCTCGAAATCTGCAACCAAACAGAACCAAAAGGCTTGTTACATAACAGACATGGCTCAGCGGTTACGTTCACCTCGATCAAGCATTTACCAATTCATCCCACTCACTGCCTTCCGTTTTACCGCATCCCTGGCCCTCATAGGAAACCAATCTGTGATGATGTCACATCCAGAATTTCCTATTTACTTGGCACACTAACAATTTGTGTTGATTTGATGCCAAATGACACACAAACTTGGAAAGGAGTACATACAAAAAAATGTGATTTTTTTGAAAACGTACTCAATAGTCAGTGGCCTTAGAAACTTGAAATTTTGGTTACACTTTAGTTTAAGGTGTCATTGTTACAGTGTAATTATATATTTAAGTACTGATTAATATTAAGCAACTACATGTACTTGCTATAGTGTTAGGGCAGGATTAGGATTTGGTTGAGGGTTAGTTGCATGTAATTATACATAATTTACTGTAATTACTACAGTAAGTACATGTAACATATGTAACAAGGACACTGTAAAATAGTGTTACCGAAATTTTTTAAAACACATAGTTAGCAATGGAATAATTAAATGACAATGCTACAAAAGTATGAATTAGCATTTTCATATTTCTGTGAAATGACGAACTTGAAAAGGAGTACTTAAAACGTATTGGCTGTTTTATTATTAATTTACAGTCAATGGGACTCATTCACTAACCACTTGTATGCACATCTTCGTGCATAAAATCTGCGTATGAACCTTAATGATTCGTCATTTATTTTGCATTAAAATTCAAATAAAATTCTAAATTTGCTCTAAAATATTGCACCAACTGAAACCACATGCATGCATGCAAAAAAAAGCAAAATCACATACTCAGTTGCCTTAGAAGCTAGAAATTTTAATAAGCCTATGTTTTAAAAAAATTGTGTCTAAAGTGACTTCACAAAAGAATGAATTATTTCTGAGCAATAATAAATCAAATAAAACAGGCACAGCTCATGAAAGGTCAGAAACATCCATATAAAACTGTTAATTTAGTTTTAATTGGTTTAATTTGAAAATGGCACACTGCGCTTTACTTGACTATCTTGATGTGAATGCCAAGGATCAGCCCTTGTATGGAGATGATTATGCCGTATTTTATGCAAATTACTATCACACGATGCAAATTTAGAATATGACAAATTCATTAAAGGTACACTATGTAACTTTTTGCCCTCTAGCGGTTAAAAAACAACTGTGCGCTTCGGCTCTGCGTGACTGCGGATGAATATGGTTCTCCTGCTGCTCATAAAACATTAACTAATAGGCTTAAGAGATATAACCAGTTTAGATGGAAAGGATCTCAAGCTGACTAGCTGAAGACGTTACAGTAGCTTTACCCATTAACAGACACGGTGCTTCCTTGAAAATAAATTCCAGCACAGCGCCGCTAATCAAATTTACCTTCACAATACATAATGCTTTACAATCAACTTTGTTAGAGAGCTGAATATGACAATTTATTGTTCAATATAATACCTTACTAACCCATTCAGTAATAAAAATGCCATCTCCGCATCGCTTTTACAACGTTTCAAAACCCTCAGTTCTCGCTGTCTCCAAAAAGCCAACCTGATCGAATTTGTACGAATTAGCCACATTTTACTCACTCATACGAATTCGTACGAATTGGTCGTGAGATAGCGTTGGAAAAGCCAAGCCACTGTTGATTCTTGTTTTATTACGAGCTGTCGCGTTCTCTTTTTGCCAGCAGACGCTCCTCTGTTTGTTTGTTTTTTAAACGGGCGATTCCCCGGAGATTGAGATTTAGCTGCTCCATGTCAAACTTTCTGACTCATTGTAACAACTACTGTAACCTTTTCTCTAATTACAGAAATGACGAGACATGCACGGGCGAGTGACGTTATGTACGCAATTTCCTGCGAAACCATCACGTTATACGTCGAAAATATAAAGACTTATAGGCTTACCATAGTGAATCAGGGTAAGACAAAACACGTTTTGGAGGTAGGATTGATGATGTTATTTAAATGTTGTTCATTTTGAACAAAAAAAGGTTACAAAGTGTACCTTTAAGAAAAAAAAAAAAAGTGTGTATACGTGATTGCCAAGCATGGATCCGTAACCACAGTATCTAACAATTATTCACAGTCAAGCCAAATATTTTACCTGTTGAATTGAAGCAAAACACATCAAATTCTTTATTGGGATCTGCACGCCACACGACAATTCCAGTCTTGCCATTGCCACAGTTCGCTTTAACCTGAACTCGGGGAACAACAGCTATTTGCTCGTCTATCCACCCGAACCTGAGATTTAAAAAGAAAAAATGTTAATTAAATTGACAATTTAATGTGTTTACTATAACGGTCCATTCAGCATGGTATATTGTTTTTACCTGCATGACTCCAGACCATGTTTCTGTGCCTCTGTCACCTGTGCTTTGCTTGCAATAGTCAAACCAAGATGCTCACAAAGATCTCTGGCTGCCGATGCATTTAAGGCGTATTCCTTTCCAATGGAAATTTCAGTCACACCGGAGATGGCTTGTTTAGGGTTCACTGCCCATTAGAGGAACAAAAAAGAAATATAACCATTTTGTATTACAAACTGTTAAAGGCGAGTCAAAATAGTCAAATTGTTATTATTTATAAGCGGTTTGAGTCATGTATAAAGTCATTCCATATAATCTAGGCATTCAATATAGACATCTCATTAAAAGTAGTAAACATCCAAAGATGATTAAGATAAATAAATGCCCTTACCTTTTACCAAATGGATGTCAAAAGTTAGACTAGACATGAATAAACTATTGAAAAGTGTCGTCTTCATCATCATCATCATCATCCAGACTCTTGCCATGGTGGTGAAGTCTGCTCACTGTGAGTTTCTGAGCAAAGTGTGATCTCTGATGTGTCCTGAGTGCCAAGCGGAGAGGTTATAGGGAGGCTAAACTCCCTAGGGGAGCGGCCTGTGCGTAGAGGGGCGGTTATTACATAAATGACCCGTACAAAGTGTCATGACCAAGCCAGCGCAGTGGGGAAGAGGAAACAGGAGGTGCGCTGGCATCTATGAGGGACTGGGCTCTTCAGGAGTCTGCTTCAGGCCAAGGCGAGAATGTTTTCACCATGAAAACACCTGGTGATGATTGAAGACCTGCTGACGCACTGCACCACACTGTCAAACGTTTACATCCTTTGTGTCATAGCAAGAACGGTAGAAATCCGTAACCAATGGCAGGAAATCCATAAGCCAGAGGAAAATTGTCCAGTCATTTCAATATCAACTTTTACAGTGTCCTTGTTACATGTACTTACTGTAGTAGTAACAGTAAATGATGCACAATTACATGAAACTAACCCTGAACCACAACCTATTCATAATCCTAACCCATATAAGTGCAGGTTGCTAATTAATATTACCCAGCATTAAAATGTGTAATTATACTGTAACACTGACACCTTAAAATAAAGTGTAACCCAACTTTGTCTCGGATGTTTTTCCTAAATTCCCTGAGACAACTGATCACTATGGAAGCCAATTTTCAATAATGACAAACAGTTGAAACTATTAAATCAAAATGAACATGACATAAAAGGTCAAAATTATGAGATACTAAGTCATAATAATGACATAAAAGTAAACAATTATGAGATAAAAAGTCATAATTATTACAAAAAGTTGAAATTAAGATATACTAAGTAAAAGTCAGAATTATGACAAAAGTCAAATTTATGAGATACAAGTAAGTCATAATTATGACGTTAAAAATCATAAGAAATCATGCTTTGATAAATCATAATGATTCTGCAAAAGTCAAAATTATGCTTTCTCATAATTTCTCATAATCTCTACACGAAAAAAATCATGCTTTGGTAAATTAGAATGAGATTAATGAGAAAAACTATGAGATTAAAAAGTCATAATTATAAGATACTAAGTCATAATTGTGACAAAAAAATAAAAAATATGAGATAAAAAAGTTAATTATTACAAAGGGTTTAAATTAAGAGATACTAAGTAAAAGTCATAATTATGACAAAAAGTCAAAATTATGAAATACTAATAAGTAAAAGTCATAATTATGATATGAAAAACCATAAGAAAAAAAAACATGCATTGGTAAATCATAATTGCCATAAAAGTCATAATTATGATCACCAATGAAGCCTATCTCCACACAAGAAAAACATTATGCTTTGGTAAATCATTATGACAAACAAACAAAACTATGAGATCAAAAAGCCATAATTATGAGATAAACAAATTTAAATTATGAGATAAAAATACGTAATTATGACACAAGATGTCAAAATTGTAAAATTCGGACATAAAAAGTTTAAAATTATGAGTTAAAAAATGTAATTATGACAAAGCCTGAATCATGACAAAAAAGTAAAAAACTTTTCAGACTTTTATCTCATAGTATGACTTATCTCATAATTTCTACTTTTTATTTTATAATTATGATTTATCAAAGTTTTTTTTTTTTTTATGTGGCAGAAATAGGCATTTTGAAATCTCAAATTTTTTGGCATATCATGGCAAAGTGTGAGACATTTCTTCTAAAACACTAGCGATCTATGTGAAATTACTTGGGTCTTTTTCTTGATAGAATCATTTAAGAAGGAGACAAGCAAAAGTCTCCAATTAGCAACCTATGAAGAAAACATGCGATTAAAGAGATTTTACTGTTCATTTGACTATTCATCTGACAGTTCATTTAGCTATATGAAAAAACTTTATCTGTATAAACTGTTTTGAAGTAAAATTTTTAGGTTGAGTGATAAAACAGTTTTATAGTCTATAGTATTTTCAGTGACTCTTAATATGTGTGACATTTATCAATTTGAAGAAGAGTGTAGCAGCTCTGAATTGATTCTCTGTTGTTTATGAAGACGGCTCAGATAGATGATGTGCTTAGATCTCTGTGACCTCTTGAGTTGTTTGTTCGGCTTTGGTCTCTCAAATGGACAATTTCCTCTTGTTCCCTTGTGCTTGCTTATTAACGGGCTGATCTAACTTCCTGTGATATAACGCAGACACAGCTCTATCCCACTTCCGGCAAAACATCTCTCCAACACACACACTTACAATCATACAACATCATCATTTCACTGCCAGGAAGTGACTTGGAAAAAATTAGCAAATAATTTCTCTGGAAAGAACCTGACAAGAATATTTTGCCCGTATAAACAAAAAATATATATATTTTAAAGAATTTTCAATATTTTGGACAAAGAAAATAACACAATATTGTTGCACTGTAAAATTTTAATTTCATGTCATTTTCATTACTGAGAAAATGTATTATTATTATTATTATTATTATTATTTTTAATAATTATATTATTTAAATATACATACAACATCTCGGTTCCATTTGTTGTACTTGACTCATTATTACAGAAATTAAAATTAGAATTTGCAGGGAAAATGCACTTGAAAGTCATGATAACAATAATATATATATATATATATATATATATATATATATATATATATATATATATATATATATATATATATATATATATATATGCTTAATTATTTTGTTTTTTTTCTTTATTTTCTTTGGGGGGTGAAATATGACCTGTTAATCTTTAATTCACCTATTTACTGTACTGTGAAACTTTTCCCCCTGGTTCCACAGACAAAGCTTAAGCAGACTAAAATGCATGTTTGAGCTGTTTTAACTGAAAGCAACTTGCATTGATATATCATAAAATATGCAGAATTTCACACAATTATTTGCACCCCTAGAATTTTTTACGAGTAAAATATCTCTTAAGTATATTCCCATTAATATTTACCTTTTTTTAGCACACCAGGGTGACTAGGAGCATGTCCAGCTATGACTTCTTGTTTCACAGGAGTTTAAATATGAGGAAACACAAAGGCCAAATTCCCTTAATCATCCATCACAATGAGTAAAACCAAAGAATATAGTTCTGATGTGCAGCAAAAGATTGTTGAGCATCACAAAATAGAGAGTGGCTGTAAGAAAATAGCTAAAGAATTGAAAATCCCCCATTTTGACCATTAGGGCAATAATTAAGAAGTTCCAATCAACTAAAGATGTTACGAATCTTGCCAGGTAGAGGACGTGTGTCTATATTGTCTTTATTCACGGTGAGGAAGAAAGTTTGAGTGGCCAAAGACTCTCCAAGGATCACAGATGGAGAATTGCAGAGATTACTTGAGTCTTGGGGGTCAGAAAGCCTAAAAAAAATATCAAACAACCCCTACATCAGCACATGTTGTTTGGGAGGGTTTCAAGAAAAATCCTCCTCGCTCCTCCAAAAATAAACTCCAGCATATTCAGTGGTCAGACACGACTGGAACTTCAAAAGGGACCGGATTCTACGGTCAGATGAACCTAAAAAAAGGGCTTTTTGGCAGCAAACCCACGAGATAAAAAGGATAAAAAGCACCCAATGCCTACGGTTAGGTTAAGTATACTGCTGGATCTTATATGTTGTGGGCTTATTTTTTTTTTGCTGGAGGTCCTGGACATCTTGTTCAGATACATGGTGTCATGGGTTCTAGCAAATACCAACAGATAGAAAATCAAAACCAATCTTTTTTTTGTGTGTGTGTGTGTGTGTGTGTGTGTGTTTTGGACCATGTGTGTTCCTAATAAAGCTTTGATTGATTGATTGATTATAATTGGCCGTGGTTGGATCTTCCATCAGGACAACAATCCAAAACAAACATCAAAATCAACACAAAAATGTGTCACTGAGCACAAAATGAAGCTTCTGCCATGATCGTCCCAGTCCCAAACCGGCACCCTGTAGAAAATGGTGAACTGAAGAGAAGCACCACCAACATGAACTTGTGAATCTGAAGGATCTGGAGAGATCCTGTATGGAGGAATGGTCTCTGATCTCTTGTCAGGTGTTCTCCAAACTCATCAGGCGTTATAGGAGAAAACTCAGAGCTGTCATCTTGGCAAAAGGAGGTTTGAAACAACTATTTAATAAAATGTGTTTGGGAGAAAAGTATTTATTTCATAATGTGATTTACCCCCCAATTTCAATTCTTTTACTCCAATTAAAGGTCAGATTTTTGTGATTTTTTTAATGAAATATCAAAAGGATAAACAATGCAAATTTATTTTTACAGCCATCTTTGATCATATTTACCAGGGGTGCCAATAATTCTGACCACAACTGTAATTATTTGGTTACACTTCATTTTAACTTTTTTAAGGTGATGTAGTTACATTGTACTTACTCTAGTAAGTACTGAATAATATGAATTAACTACATATACTTACAATGCAGTTATGGTTAGTTGCTTGTAACTGTAACACACACTGTAAACCCGAATAAGTTGGCAAAACTCAAATAATTTGAGGTAATCAGTTACATCACATTTTTTAAGTTAAGAAATTTAAAACATTCAACATAACAGAAACTCTTCTAAACTAGTATAAAACATTAACACTAACACTTTATTTCGATAGTCCACTTGAGACATTCTATACTAACTATAAGTAACTTTGCAACTACATGTCAACTAACTCTCATTAGAGTATTAGTAGACTGTCTGCTTAATATCTGCTAACACTTTATTTTGATGGTTCCCAAACAGACATTCTAATGAGAGTTAATTGACATGTAGTTGCAAAGTTACTTATAGTTAGTAGAATGTCTAAAGTGGACTATAGAAATAAAGTGGAACCTTAAACACTAAATCTCCCACTTAACATTAATCTGGCACAAAAAAAACATTTTATAACACTTAATTTTAGCATGTACTCTCCCTTTTAAGTGTCATGGCAAAGCATGCTGGGAAAAAGACATCCCAGCCCAGTTTCAGTTAAAGTTAAGTTTGTCTAAATTAAAAGAAACAAGTTCATAGAAATTAAAACGATTCAACAATTCAACATACTTAGTATGTTCTCAGTTTTGTGAACTCAAAAGAAAAAGAAAGTTTTAAATACTCATAAAAGTTAATTTGATGGAACTAATTTGTATAATTTAAGTTTGGCCTACTCAAACCAATTAATTATTTTGAACGTTAGGGTGTGCATTAGTTTTCAATTATTATACTATGTTATACTTATACTATGGTTACCACACCTCAAAACAATGTTCAGATGATGTATTTAAAGACACATGTCAGGTTTTTTTCCTTAAAATAATCTTGTGTGTAGGACTAATTTCTTACGTATCGCATCCAAAGCATCCATTGCTAATTCCAAAACGTCATTTTAGAGCAAGCAATGGAGGCTTGAGCCACTGATAACAGACTAATGCAGTGCAGTTAGAGAGAGAGAGAGAGAGAGAGAGAGAGAGAGAGAGAGAGAGAGAGAGAGAGAGAGAGAGAGAGAGAGAGAGAGAGAGAGAGAGAGAGAGAGAGAGCGTATGTGAATTACCTGTGTACCAAAAGTAATTTTGTCACCAAAAAAACTAATAATTTGTAAGTGTTGCTGTGGGTTTTGGTTCTTTTGCTGTTTTAGGCTGTAAGGACATTTGAAATAACTGAAATCATTTGGTGAAGTGATATAGACATGTAATGCGGTCAAGACCTGCCTGGAACTTCTTTAGCCGTGCGTTTCCCTGAAAATAATTGCACACCTTAGAATGTTTGTCAACCAATCAGATTCAAGCATTCAGAAGCCCCGTAGTATAAGCATAATTTACCGTTATTACATGTAGTAACGTGTAACTGCGTCACCTTAAAATAAATTATCAATAATTTTGTTTTTCTTTTGAATATTTTTTTGTGTAAAATTCCCCTATTTACTATATTGTGAAAAACTGGAGCAATAAATATCGCATGTACTCCAGACACAAACAGGCCTGATTTTCAAACACCTTTATTACAAGGTGAAGTGGCACAACAGTAAACACAAGCACACATGTGCAAATATGAATTCTTTCATGCTAGTTAAAAGTGCTCTTCAAAGTTGTGAAAAATTCTGTACTATTAAAATCAGTGCTCTGAAGGCACAAGCCCACACACAACCGTCAACTACCAGCTGCAAAATATTGCACTTCAGGATCTACCTTGGAATGTCAATTCAAATAAACAACATAGACAATTGCAAAGAATTGAAAACATACTGTACCAAATTCTGTATTAAATATTGTAGTTAATATTTCAAATATATATATTTCACAAAACCTGAGAAGTTTAATCATAAGGTTTGAGTGGTATAATCAATATATCAACTGTGACATTAGTCGCATAAAACGTTTCTCTGCAGTAACTTTCCCAACCTCAAGTAATATAACTTATCAATGCAAATCTGATTCCTCATCTAAGCACACTTGGTCCCTAAACAATAACAGGTAGTTCTGCTATTTACTAAATGCAGTGTGAAAGACTCGTAGAAACAATATGAGCTGTGTTTGATGAGGGAATAATGTCATTCAGGGGCAGGAGTCTTCGACCCTACATTCAGTCCAAAAAACTTCTTCTTGCCTGGAATGGCGGACTTCTCTGCAGACGTGTCTCCGCTGTCACTGTAGCGGCTACTGAAGAAGTTTATGACATTGACCAATACGAATGAAGCAAAGAACAGAGTGAGGACGATCCAAAGCACCCGATTCCGTCGGAAGAATTTGGGGCATATCCGGTCAATGACCTCTAATGCCTCCTCAAACCTGCTGAAATAAAGCACAAAAGCAACGTGACTAGAAATTTATTGAAAATTATGTGACAGCCAAACACTTTGAAGTCAGGGTTACCTATTAGACTTCCTGTCCTTATCGGGATTTCCTCTAGTTTCTTCTTCAGACTCTTGCTTCTCTTCCTCCTCGTTCAGCTCCTGAAGTTCTTTAGATCTCTTAAGTCCTTCTTGGTATCTGCAGTGAAGATATTTATAATACAGTAGACTAATTAATGTACAGTGTAAAGCTTAAAAATGTTTAGTAAAGCTTAAAAGAATGCATTTATGCAGTATGCTGTGCCATTTAGCTTTTATTGAAATCAAAATATCATGCTTTTGTGGTCTATGTAGTCTAATGTCTTTATTCAGTCCTGATATATTGTCACATTTACCCCTTTAAAACTTGCTTTTTTTTCACATTTAAAAGAAACATCATAAAAAACAAGTAAATTTCTCTAAGTTTTAATTACAGATTTTTTATAAAGAAATATATCATTTTATTTAGCAAGGTTTAAATGACATTTTAAAGTATATTAAAATAGAAAACAGTTCTTTTAAATTGTAATCCTATTTCACAAAATTACTGCCGTTCATTGTTTGTTCATGTTAGTACACATAGCATTAACTAGGATTAAAAAATGCTGTAGAGGTGCAGTTTATTATTAGTTCATGCCAACTAAAGTAGTTAACTAATGATAACTAATGAAACCTTATTGTAAAGTGTTACCGAGAATTCTTTTAAAAGCATTACAAAATCTGACCAACCCCAAACTTTAGAACGCTAATGTACATATGGAACTGTCATATGGAAAAGAAAAACGTCTTTCTTTCTTTTCTTTTTTTACAGAAAAATGATTATTCTTGGCATAAAACAAGAATGATAATGTGATGCGGTGCAATATTTGCTTGCTGTCTAATAAAGCTTTTTTGCATCTTCAAATCATACAAATTTTAAGTAGCCTACGGTTTATGAATTCCAAACTTAATGAAACAGGGTTGAAATAATGTAGTGCTATAATAAAGCTCTAACAACATATTTAGGACTAAGGATATGGTTTAAAAAAAAAAAAAAAAAAAAAAAAAAAATCACCCTTTTAAGGTAAAACATATTTGTTGACCACTAATCTCATGAGATTTTAATGAGATCTTGCCGAACTCACAATTAAATAACATATTTCAATTCAGCAACAAAATCTGACATGAACTGTCCCATAAAGGTGGTTTTGGTTGCACTTTATTTTACAGTGTACTTAAAAGTTCTGGTTGATGTAAAGTAAATACATGGGTTAAGCTTAGGTTTAGGGCTAGGTTCAGGGTTAGTACCTAGTTATTGTAATTACAGGACTGTAATTAAGAACTGTAAAATAAAGACCTACCGTTGTTTCTTATGCTAAAATAGCATTAAAAAAACGTATTTTCAGGCTAGACCAGCCAATGCGCATGTGCAACCGGAGCTTCTAAAGGCAGCTGCAGTGATGCAATGACTTTATCAATCAGTGATTGGCTCTTTTACTTAGAAGGCGGGACTTATTCTGCCATATTGTGCGTTGCAGTTTCTCCTATTCATAAGTAATAGGACTGAACAGTCTTTTCTAATACTCTAATGAGAGTTAGTTGCAAAGTTACTTACAGTTAGCAGAGTGTCTATATTCGACCATCGAAATAAAGTGTAACCCACATACTTGTCGATCAATATTGAGGAGGAAGCATCCTACTATGATGGTCCCCAATTTTACCCAACCTTGGTTTTCAAAAGAAGTGATAAAAATGGCACTGTTTCTACAGAATGTTTTACAATTATGCAACTGCATGATATGTAACTAGTCACTGTGCATCCACACAGATTAAAACACCAAGCGCGTTACCCTTTGTTATACGCTTCTTCTTCAATCTTGGCTTTGATCTCTTCTGTAATCTTCTCTGGACTGCATACAACTTTGGTTGGCGTTGCTTCACTTTCCTGCTCCGTCAGAGGGTTTCCACTGCTTTGTTTCACATAGGAAAGGAAAGATAGGGATGGCGCAATAAAAAAATTGCCATTACGCAGATGTGTGTGAACAACACAACTGGCTCTCTCAGTTCATAACCACAGGTAATAACAAAAATAACCTCTGCCCTAAAGGAGATTCTTAAATGCCACATGGCACACATACCACTGCAGCTCTGACAAAGGTGTGACATGAAATGTTTAAACGTCCTTTGGGAGGTCTTTAAACATCACTCGGTTTAGAATAGCACGCATCTTACCAGATTGTTATTGTCTTTCTGTCTTTGAGTTAAAACCCGGCGTTTGGATATGACAGTACGGTGACAAGCTCTTTACCTTTTCTTATTAAAACAATATGGTCGGACAATGATGACTGCTTTTTGTCAAACGTTCCTGTCCAAATGTTTAGATTTAATCACAAAATAGGATGTAAAACTGACTGCAGATGGGACTTTTGTGGGACTTCTCGTGTGCTATTTTAAGCACATAGAGAAAAAAAACGAGAAGGTTGGGTAAGTTATAATCTTTCATTTGCTATGCAAATAAAGGTTCTTTATTGGCATCTGTGGTTCCATGGAACATTCTTAAAAATAAAGGTTCCAAAAAGGGGGTTTTCACAGCAATGCCATTGAACCGGCAAATGTGGTTCTCCAAATAACCTTTCAGTGACCACTTATAACCAATAACCACCTGTGTGGAGAATTATTATTATTATATTTTTTTTAAATAATCTGAAGAACGTTTTTCCACTATAAAGAACCTTTTGTGCAATGGAAAGGTGCTATGGATATTAAAGGTCCATTTCCATTGCACAAAAGGTTCTTTATAGTGGAAAAAGGTTCTTCAGATTATTAAGTTCTTCACATATAATTATTCGCTTAAGAACTATTCGCTTAAAGGGATAGTTCACCCAAAAATTTAAATTCTGTCATTATTTACTCACCCTCATGTCGTTCCAAACCCGTAAGACTTTCGTTCATCTTCGGAACACAAATGAAGATCTTTTTGATCAAATCTGAGAGCTTTCTGTCCCTCCATTGACAGCTCCGCAACTACCATTTTAATGCTTCAAAAAGTTCATAAAGAGATCGTAAAACTAATCCATGTGAATTGAGCGGTTTAGTCCAAAATATCTGAAGAGACACGATCGCTTTATGTGATGAACAGATTGAATTTAGGCTTTTATTCACATATTCACAAGGTTCTCTGGAGAACCCGAAATAGTGGCATCTTTGAAAAAACTCCTTTCCCCCCTTAGGAACCTTTATTTTTAAGGGTGTAGGTGAATAAGCTTCTTTAGATGGGCTTCCTATCCAACATCATGCAACATTTTCCTGACGCGAATATTTTGATAAGGCTCAAACTGATGCATAGTTTTAAGGAAACTGAGGTTACCTAGGTTGTCAAGGAATAATGTACTGTCAAATCATGTACATAGTTTATGGGGAATGTGACAGCAAAGTCGAGAAAGGCAGTGACTTACGGTCTGTCAGGCACATCTTGTTGTGTAGGGTCTGACGAACTGCCATTCTTAATGGTGTTTGCCTCGCACTTAAAACAAAAGTAGAAAACAATCAAGTAAGAAGTCTCATTTTGATGAATGGCTTTGGCCTCAAATGTTCACCTTGATAATATGCCACATGTAGGGAACTTGAAGATAAGGTATCATTAATAACATGTGTCTGCTGACGAGGCAGTGTGCTTGAGATAGGACTCACCACCACAGGAAGGGCACCGGGTGCAATATTAGGGCCAGAGGGGACCGGCGTCTGTCCCGGGACGTTCAGCAGATTAAACTTGGGAACTACAGCTACACTGACTCTCCGTCTGGGCAAAGCCTTAGAGAGACAAAGACACACTCTTTGAACCTAAATACTTCATCATATGAACATGTTTACTCACATTCTCTCCCTCTCTGATCTGATGTTATTGGTACATGTTTAAAAATAAAGGATTTCCAATGGTTGTTTGTTTGCTTTGGTTCAGCAATCATATTTTTAGAGATTGAAAAAGTGTTATATTACAGGTTCTTCAGATCAGTGTATTTGTTAACAGAAGTAAATCTCCACATTTTCTATGAACCATGGAACTTAAAGATCCCATGAAACCAAAACTGGACTTTTGTTGCTTCCAGGCTTCAAACTTATCTATAAGCTAGTGTACTCCTAAAGTTAACAAAATAACTTTCAGCAAATATACAAGTTTTTTTTAATGAAAAAAATTAATTATTTTATTGAGCAAGGATGCATTAAATTGGTCAAAAGTGACAGTATAGACATTTATAATGTTACAAAAGATTTCTATTTCATATACTGTAAATCATTTCTATTAATCTAAGATTCCTGAAAAAAAATGACAAAAAGTATTAAGCAGCACAAGTGTTAGACATTGATGATAATAAGAAATGTTTGAACAGCAAATGATCATATTAGGATGATTTCTGAAGGATCATGTGACACTGAAGACTGGAGTAATGATGCTGAAAAATTCAGGTTTGCATCACTGGAATAAATTATATTTTAACATACACGATAAGCCAAAACAGTATGACCACCAGTCTAATATGCTGTTGGTCCTCCACGTGCTGCCAAAACAGCGCCGACCCACCGAGGCATGGACTCTACAAGAGCCCTGAAGATGTCCTGTGGTCTCTGACACCAAGACATCAGCAACAGATCCTTCATGTCCTGTATCCTGCGAGCTGGAGCCGCCGTGGATCAAACTTGTTGGTCCAGCATATCCCACAGATGCTCAATTGGATTGAGATTTGGGGAAATTGGAGGCCAGGCCAACACCTTGAACTCTTCATCATGTTCCTCAAACCATTCCTGAACAATGAATGCAGTGTGGCAGGGTGCATTATCCTGCTGAAAGACTTCACTTCCTCCAGGAAACATCATTAGCCGCGTTTCCATTACCCCTCAAATTGCGCAAATTGAAATTGCGAATTAAAAATACGCCCAATGGAAACACTTCAATTTCGCAAAAACTCCCATTTATCGCAAAAACGTTTTTACGCTCGCATGAGGCGGTTTTTCAGGCAATTCGAAAAAGGAATATTTCACAAAACTGCAATGGAAACAGACTTAGAAGGCGCGGTGTGTTTGGACAGAATACGAGACGTTCTTTATTAAATTCATAAAGACAAAAGAATGACAGAAATACTGGATTCTAAACCTCAAAGAAATGCCACAATCAAGACCTTGAAGCAGATATGAGTGAGAAACACTCAGAAACTTCTCATATGTGCCGCTCACAAGTACAAGGGTCTTTCCTTGCCATTAATGCTTGGATAACACGCCTAGTAACACGTTTCCTTCCATTAATAATAATAATGTCTAGTGCGGTACGTGATACATATAAACCTACCAACGTCTGTTGCCATGATTTTTGGAATGACTTATCACGAGAGGAAAAAATGACGTTTTAGTCGCATAACATCGGTTAATGGAAACGGTGTCATTTCGCAAGTTTTTTATCGATATTTAGAAAAAAATTAAATAAATCACAAAAGTTTTGCGCAAATCTGTAATGGAAACGCGCCTACTGTCATGCAGGGGTGTACCTGGTCTGCAACAATGTTTAGATAGATGGCACGTGTCAAATGTACGTCCAAATGAATGGCCGACCCAGGGTTTCCCAGCAGAGCATTGACCAGAGCATCACACTCCCTCCACTGGCTTGTTGTCGCCCCACAGTGCATCCTGGTGCATCACTTCCCCAGGTAAACAGCGCACACCTACACAGCCATCCATGTGATGTAAAAGAAAATGGCACTGTAGGTGCTTTCGCTGGTGGACAGGGTTTTATCACAGGCACTCTGATTGGTCTACGCAGCCCCATACGCAGCAGATGCACTGTGTGTTGTGACACATTCCTGCCATTACCATCATTAAACTTTTGTGTGACTTTTATTTTGTGCCAGTCGGGATAGCTTTCGTTGCCATCATGCATCAATGAGCCTCGGCCTGGTTTGTCCCTCCTCGGATCACTGTTGGTAAATTCTCACCACTGCTTACCAGGAGCAACACACAAGCCTTGTTTCAGAAATACTCTGACCCAGTTGCCTTGCCACAACAATGTGTCCCTTGTCAAAGTTTCTCAGATCTTTATTCCTGCCCATTTCTCCTGCATCCAACACGTTTATTATGAGAACCGATAGTTTGCTTACCATCTAATCCACCCAGACCTTAATATATAGCCTTGTTAAAAGATGATCAACAATATTCACTTCACCTGTGACTGGTCATAATGTTTTGGATCAGTGTATATTAAAATAGAATACAGTTGTTTAGTACCCATATTTAATTGAATCAATATTTCACAATATTAGTGTTTTTACTGTAATTTAGATCAATAAATGCAGACGTGCTGAGTCATCTTTTTAAGAAAACATTACAAAAATCGCAGAAAAGCCCAAACTTTTGAATGGCAGTGTACCTATTTAAAATGTAATGCAAGTCCTCCTACATGACTTACAATCTCACCGTTTGTGTAAAACGGAATAAAACTATTACTATTACTATAAATATTACTAATACTATAATAAAACTATTAACAAGTCATCTTGTACTTTGAGGCATGTCCAAATTGGTATCCAATAAAATGTCCTTTAGAATGAAAATGTTCTTCCTAATACTGTCTTGATCTGACTAGCAGGCACATCTAAATAATTGCAAACCAAAAGCTATTGACCATTAAAAAAACTTCCTGTTCTAGTTGGAAGAAACTTAGAAAACTTAGAAAGAAAAGTTTTCCTAAGGCATCAGGCTTTTTGAATTCTTTAGGAACAGTCTTCTGCCTACCTTTCCCATTTGCAGTGACATGGATCTTGATGTACGTGGAACACCATCATCTGTATGAAATACATAAGTGAAATATGAAACATGAACAGGCATGTTTTGGGGGCAAGACAACTGTGGTTTTGAAGCCCTGGATGATTTCCATTTACCTCCAGTGTCTATTGAACCCCCATAGCAGCGGTTGGAGTTTTGGTTGGCGAGTTTCTTGAACTCCATCAGCTCAGCGTGGTCCTTCTCATACGTCCTCTTCAGATTCTCCACGTACTGCATCATAACCTCAGTGGCCTTGTTCATTCTCTTCTCCTGCCACGGCCAAAGCAAAGGCATATTATCATATGCTCAATCTACTGGGTACTGTGCATCTCCAGAACTCTGGGATTTTTGGTCGAAAAATAAAAAAGGTAACAGTGACTTTATCTCAGAATTCAGATTTTTTTTTTACAAGACATAAACTCGCAATTGTGAGAAATAAAGTTAAAATTGCAAGATTTAAACTGTAAAAAAAAAAAATCTGAATTATGAGGTAAAATGTTACAATTAGCTATTTTAATATTTATTCTATGGAAGAAACAAGCTTCCATACAAGATGATATTCTTAAAATGAAATGATTGTCTCCCAAAAAAAGGATATAGTAGTTGCTAGGTCTCTGACTAATGTTGTTGCTGGACGAACAAGGATGTTAATTCAGGATCATGTCTTAAATGACGTTGAGCAAATTTTCAAATATTTAATCCGTGTCACGCACTCATTTTCTACTATGCAAATCTACTATGCAAAAGTAGACTTTAAATGCATTTGTTAAAATAAATGTTTGAGGGTGTTAATAAGATGTTCATTCTATGATCATTCACCCTCAAAAATATTTGTATCATCAGTCACTATAAAGTTACGGGATGTAAGAGCAAGGCATTGTGAGTTGAGGTAATGATACTTGCAGTGAACCCATGCAGGGCATAATAGTCTCACCACTAGCAACAGACATACCGCTGAGCCCTTCTCTGTTAACTTGGTTTACTTTAGCTTGCACATTAACCTAAGGGCAAGCATGACACTTAACTAAATCCATCACAAACATCTCTTATCTGCCAGAAAATAAACATTCCCATCTAGTGCCTCCACCAAGACAAAGGGTAGTTTTCTCATGAAAACATGAAGAGCACTTCAGCCTAGAGAGACTCTGAAGGAAAATCTCTCCAAAATCTCTTTTGCATAAAAAGCACAGCTCACACAGAAGTCCCTTTCAAACCAAGCAGCTTTCTGTTGGTCACTGCAGTGAATTTGTGCAACCAACTTTAACATGAGTGTAATCTGTGTGGGGAACTTTTTTGCCCTCACGCGAAACTCCCAGTCGTGCGGATCCCTATTGGAATGACTGAATTTTATCCACAAAATGTGGCCACACAATCACACAATATTCCTGATCACGTAGATTCGTATTTAAATAACTGGATTTCGCCCCGGAAAAATTGTGTAGAGCAATGGTAAAGTTGCAGGACACATTTACCATTGTTTGGCAATTTTTTAAGGGGAAAATTCTGTTTTGCGTGTAGGTGTGGTCACATTTACTGTTGCTCGTGGGCGAAATCCAGTCATTTCAATAGGAATCTGTGGATTCGAGAGTTTCGCGCGAGGTTGAAAAAGTTCCCCACGTAGATTTCACTCGTGTTCATGTTGGTCAGTGCAGCTGCTTGGATTGAAAGTGACTACTATACAGTATGAGCAGAACTTAACCCTCCGATGGTCTTCGTTTAGGAGTCACATCCTGGGCCTTCCCGGTCAGAAGTGACCGGACATCTAAAAATGAAACTTCCTTCATCCAAGTAAAAACCAATGCAATTTATTTTTGTTCTATAATATTTATTCTTTTTAATTTAATATTTTGATTGAACCTATTAATATTTATGCAATATTTATAGTCCATTTTTTTGCCCTTCTATGCAGTATTTTCGGTTAAAATAGAGACTAGGCTTTCAGAAAAAAAAAAAAAAAAAAAAAAATCAATTTATTAAACATAAAATTAAATAAATCATGTTATTGCATGGGTTTACTACTAGATGCCAGTATAGCTCTAAATGGAGATGCTTGTGAATTCTAGTTGTTTTTGGACCAAATTACTTACTTTTAAGATGTGGATTGAATGTATTTTCTTAGAAATTCTCAAACAATACTTTTCGCCAAGGTTTATAACATTTTATTAATTATTATTTTAATAATTATTATATTCATTAATTATTATTATTAATTATGTTATGTTTTTCACTCTTGATGTTTTAGAGTTTCACCCCTTCATTGCTGAGCACTTTTTTTCTGCATCGTGGCCGATTTGTAGAGAATTTTTGTGTTTTTGTCAATTTCCCATTCATTTCCTATGGGGGTCATTTTTGACCAAAGACCAAAATCGTGACTAATTTTTTTACGACCACTTAGCATGCTCGGATAATGAACTCAATTTTTTTTGTGTTCACATACCTAATGCCAGAAAAGTCACCAAGTTTCGTAACATTCCGATGAAGCTGTGATTTTTAAAAATTCAAAACAGATTTTTTGTAATCTGAATTTATTGGTGTGTATGTGTATAAAAGTGTGTTTGTATGTGTGTGTGTGTGGGTGGGTGTGAATTTTTTGCACTCTTGATGTTGTAGAGTGTCACCCCTTTACTGCGATGTACTTTTTTTTTAGAATCGTGGCCGATTTGTAGATTGTACAGACAAAAATTCAGAGAATCTGAATTCAGAGAATTTTTGTGTTTTTGTAAATTTCTCATTAATTTCCTATGGGTCGGTCATTTTTGACCGAAGACCACGAGTGTGACTATTTTTTTTACGACCACTTAGCATGCTCGGATCATGACCTCAATTTTTTTTTTTATTCACATACCTAATGCCATAAAAGTCACCAAGTATCATAACCTTCCAACGAAGCTGTGATTTAAAAAAATTCAACCAGAAAATTATTCGGTCAGAAATGACCGAGGACCTTCAGAGGGTTTATATCTATTTGCTATTGACAAAGGACCTGTTTTTGCATGCACAATTTAGCTAATGTGACCACATCTAAAAAAGTTCTCCACTCACGAGTTTAGTTGGTCACGTGAATTCACCGCTTTGACCAACAAAAAGCTGCTTGGCTTGAAAGTGCCTTCTGTGTGAGCTGTGCGTCATTCATCGCTACACTACTGACAATTGAGCTTTTTTGCCTCCAAAGTTTCACTGAAATTTGGTTCAAGTGACCGCAGCTTTAGAAGTTCACATGAAGTTATGACGCTAGGATGTTGAGCATCTCACCTGCCGCACGGCTCCCACCATTTCAGCCCTGCTGGAGAGGCGGTTTGTCAGGCGATGTAACAAGGCAATCGTTTCTATGAGCTGCTGGTAAAACTCACGCTGCTCAACATTCTGCCACACTGACACAGTGCTCTGGAATGGCATGCAGACAAAAAAAAAGAAAAGAAAAAAAAGAAATCAAGTTATTTTCCGGTTTATTCCCAACATGTGTGTTTATGTGGGCTGTTTGCATTGAGCTCTGACCTTGAGACTGCCTTTAAACTCTTCCAGTTCCTTCTCCGCGTTTTCCTCAGTCAGGTTGCGCTCCCTTTCCGCCTGTTTCAGCCGCGACTCCAGCGTGTAATTGTCATTGCGGAATGCCAGGGAGAGCTGCACAAAGGCGTTCTGCAGGGAAAAGACAACAAACATGGCCATTAAAAGACAAAATACATCCATTCGCTGTGAAAGTATTTGTCACTGTGAAAACACAACTGATTTCACATGTTTATAAGTCAATAAGCCTCTGGCACAATGGAAAAGATAAATGCAGAAACCATACAGAAAAGGAGTTTACATACGTGTCATTCTCAGGAAGTGCTATGTGTCATATTTTACAGGATATTGACTTTAGTCACATTAATGAACTCATTTGACTGTTCAGTTTGTAATCAGAAGTTTTTACCAGAAAATTTGAATGAACATTTGGTGAGAATTTTTAAAGACAAGTACAGAGAAAAATGATCTGAAATAATATATATTTTTTAATTACAGATTATATAAAGAAATATGATCAAAGTTATTGTGAAAAATACACTACTGTACAGTTTTTTTTATGTTTTGGAAGAAGTCTCACCAAGGCTGCATTTATTTGATAAAAAAATACAGTAAAAACAGTAATATTGTGATATATGGTTAAAATGTAAAAGAACAATTTTCTATTTGAATATATTTTAAAATGTAATGTATTCCAGTGATGCAAAGCTGAATTTTCAGCATCATTATTCCAGTCTTCAGTGTCACATGATCCTTCATAAATCATTCTAATATGATAATTTGCTGCTAAAGAAACATTTCTGTTAACTTTCAAATTTTTCCAGATTTTTGAGGAAACTTTTGATTCATTTAATTTAAAGGAACACTCCACCGTTTTTTGAAATAGGGCTTATTCACCTTCTTTCCTACATTTAGATAGGTGGGCAAATGCATTTTTGTCTCAGTGCATGCATTGTTTAAGTTTGACAGGGTCGGCGCTAGCTTAGCTTAGCACAATGAATGGAATCCTTTGTTGCCAGCTAGCATGTCCTGAGTAAAAGTGACATAAAAAAAAAAAAATTACTTCTAATTACCTAATTACTTCTTGTGGCCTGCATTTTGAGAACAAGTACAAATAGTGATGCAGATTAACACTAGGCAATTTTCTAGGCAGATATTGACTTGGGACTATATTAGGGGGAAGCACAGGCGAAGCACTGCTACTTGGGCGCAGAGATATCACGCCCATGTAGCAGTGCTTCGCCTGTGCTTCCCCCTAATACCCTAATATAGTCCTTAATATATAAGTCAATATCTGCCTAGGAAATCACCTAGTGTTAATCTGCATCGCTATTTGTACTCGTTGTGAATACGCAGGCCACAAGAAGTAATTACGTGTTTTTTTTGTTTTTTTTATATCACTTTTACTCAGGCCATGCTAGCTGGCAACAAAGGATTCCATTCATTATGCTAAGCTAAGCTAGCGCCGACCCTGTCAAACTTAAACAATGCATGCACTGAGACAAAAATGCATTTGCCCACCTATCTAAATGTAGGAAAGAAGGTGAATAAGACCTATTTCAAAAAACGGTGGAGTGTTCCTTTAATTTAATGTCCTTGCTGAAAAGAATGATACTTTTCTTTCCTTCTTTCTTTCAAAAATAATTAAATACTGTACAGACCCTAAACTTTTTACATTTGATTTAGTAGGGTTTAATACACAGACTTCTCTAATACACATGGTAGATGAATAACTTGACTTTACAAGAGGTTGTGCTTTTGCGAACTGGAGCAGGACTAAGGAAAGCATTAATATCATGGGAACTTTACTGTCAGGATCAAAGAGAGCGGCAGGAGTACAGCCAGTATTGTCTGAATATTAGAGAGGAAAGTACGTCCAGCCCTTGACCCTCACTAGCGTCATCCTGGGAGCAGATTGTATTCACAAAGGCATGTTAGTTTCCTCACAGGGGACAGGAACTCACTAAAGCCCATCAAATTGCCATGTCCTAAGCCAGGCTCAGCCATGGCCTTCACTTACATATCAAAACAGCCGCATTCTGCACAACACTGTCCTGAACAAGTGCAGCTGTGATGCAGTTATGACAACATAATGATTCCCGCACCCCTGGACTGTATTTTCTTTTATTATATACAGAGTCAAAAACGTAAAATAAAAAAAATTGGACATTTAAAAAAAAAAAAAAAAAATCTATATACAATTATATATGAAACTCAAGAATATACACACCTCGACTTCCTTCTCTGAGAGCGGAGGTGCACTGCAACAAAAAAGAAGGGTGTGTGAGGGGGGGTATTATTAGTAGGTAATTAATATTTCTATGTTCAAATAATGGATTTATGAGCGTACCAGCCAGGTAAACCTCTGTGCAGTTTGAGCTTGCGCAGCATGACATCTGAAATGCTGGGCATGGCGTCAGGTTTCTCCTCTTCACTGGGAGAGCTTG
This sequence comes from Vimba vimba, assembly GCA_022828995.1. NCBI lineage: Eukaryota > Metazoa > Chordata > Actinopteri > Cypriniformes > Leuciscidae > Vimba > Vimba vimba. The sequence goes on along the minus strand of CM040818.1, from coordinate 5,915,080 downwards.
TGAGTGGAGAGAGTGGACCTGAGAGATGAACCAATCACTAAGATTTAATGCATACATAATGAGTCTATCTTCCAAACCGTGTTTTTGTTTTATACTGAATCACTGCGGTACGCCTATAATAAGTGTTTATATTCTGAATATTTTATCCCTGGCGGGACGACAAACGCTGCAGAAAAGTCTCGACGTGACTCGTCATAGACATAAACAGAGAGAAGTAGCTCCAGCTACAATGTTCTTCCGCTAATTGAATGCAGTTTTGTTTATTAACCTCTATTCTAAGCGTCAAAAATTACATAGTGTACCTTTAAGAGAGCTGTAAAATAAATTATTACAAGCACTACGTGTTGATTGTGACATACATGTGCCACCTAGTGGTGTAAGAATATAGTTACATTTCAAATGTATTTCAAACAAGTAATATAAATCAGTGTAAAAACAGATCAGTGATATAATAAATCCCATAAAAGTGGGTGACATCTCCGCCCCATGTTCTGGGATTAAAAAAAAAGCGTTAAATGGATAGTTCACCACAAAATAAAAATCATCATTTACTCACCCTCAAGCTGTTCTAAACCTGTATGAGTTTCTTTATTCTGTTGAACACAAAAGAAGATATTTTGAAGAATGTCAGTAACCAAATCTATTGATTCCATAGTATTTGTTTCATAGTATGGAAGTCAGTGGGGTCCAGCAACTGTCTGATTACCATTCTTCAAAATATATTATTTTGTGTTCAACAGAAACTCATACAGGTCTGGAACAACTTGAGTAACTGATGACAGAATTTTCATTTTTGGGTGAATTATCATTTTAAGCTCTACTGGCAACAGCAGAGAAACAAACTGACAACTTGTGAAACAGCATAGAAAATAATGTTGAATAGTCCCTCTGTTTGTAAAAACAGGCTAAAATGTTACATGTTAAAATATACGAAGTATAGTCAAGTGTTCTTCACATGAGACTATAAGATAGGCCTGGCCAGTACTAAACCCTGTAACTTCTGCATGATACATTTGAGATGGCAGAAAGGGACAGTTTACATAGAACTGAATTTTTTTTGGATTAACACATAACCAGAATAATTCATCTGCCTAAAACAGAAGGGATAGTCCAATTTTTTTTAATTCATGCATGATTTACTCACCCTCATGTCCTTTCAGATATGCATAAGTTACTGGTTTCACTTTATTTCGATGGTCCCTTCAACACATTCTGTTGACTATAATCCCGGGTCAAAGTATCCGTGTAATTTCCGTAATCTCTGTGTGAAAGGGGCTTAAGTAACGTTGCACCTACATGTCTACTAACTCTCATTAGAGTGTTAGTAGACTGGTAGGGTTCGGGTTAGAATAACATTTACTTAAGTTACTTATAGTCAGTAGAATGTCTGTTGGAGGATCATTAGATATTAAGCAGACAGTCTACTAATACTCTAATGAAAGTTAGTTAACATGTAGCAAAGTTACTTAGTCAACAGAATCTTTAAAAGGGACCATCATAATAAAGTGTCGCCAAATTACTTTCTTTTGTGGAACACAAAAGAAGATATTTTGAGAAAAAGTTTTATTTGTCCATACAATGAAATGTTGTCTGGACTCCAAAGTTCTTCAAAATATCATATATTGTGTATTGCAAAGAAGAAGCAAGAAAGTCATACAGATCTAGAATGACATGAGGGCAAACAGTATTTTCATTTTTGGGTGTTCTATCCCTTCAAACCAACAATATATATAAATATAGCTGCAAGCAGCCATTAAGGGGCCAAGCAGAGAAGAAGGCACGATAAGTAATGCCAGAATGGCTTCAACATCAGACCAAATGCAACAATGAGCAATTAAAGACATATTAAGATGATTTTAAGCAAAATAGCTAAAAAATCATAAATAGTCACTATTAATATGATTTAATGGATTATCACTTTCGACCAATAGGTGGTGCTGTGACCAAATTGATGTGTTGTGAGGCGACAATAGGCGCATTTCCATTACAGATTTGTGCAAAACTTTTGCAATTTTTTCTTAATGTCGACAAAAAACTATTGCGAAATGACGGCGTTTCCATTAACCGATGTTATGCGACTAAAACTTATTTTTTTCCTCTCGCGATCAGTAAAATCATTCCAAAATGGAGGTTTATGTACTAATCCCAGCCACTGCACTAACCATTATTAATAATGGAAGGAGATGTATGTGTGTTTTCCAAGCATTAATGGTAAGGAACGACCCTTATACTTGTGAACGGCACATATGAGGTGTTTCTGGGTGTTTCTCCCTCATATCTGCTTCGAGGTCTTGGTTGCGGCATTTATTTGAGGTTTAGAATCCATTATTGGTGTAATTATTTTGTCTTATATGAATTCTTAAGAACTCTATCTCGTATTCTGTCCAAACACACCGCGTCATCTACGTCAGGTGACCTGCAATGGAAACAGTTTTTGCGCAATATTTCTTTTTCGAATTGCCTGAAAAACCACCTCATGCGAGCGTAAAACCTTTTTTGCGATAAATGGGAGTTTTTGCGAAAATTACAAGTTTCCATTAAGCGTATTTTCAATTCGCAATTTCAATTTGCGCAATTTGAAGGGTAATGGAAACGCGGCTAATGACACATGCAAACTTTGGTGTCAATATGCCAAAGCATTGCAGACATACAACCTCAGAATCTTTTGGCATTATGCCTCAACTTTGTTGATGCGGTATACAAATAAGTTTTGTCTATCAACGCGAAATCCAAAACTTTTTGCCGGCATGATCTGAAGATGATACGATTAAATTTTGGTGAAAATCCGACCAACGATCTAGAAGGAGTTCGAAAAAAGTAGGTTTCAAAATGGCGGACAGGATGTTCGGCCGACTATGGCAAAATTGGTATCTATGTTCTCGTCATGACCCAAGGAATCTATTAAGCTGACTGCACCAAAACTGTGCAGGCACTCTCAGGTCATGGTTGTCATAACACACCCCAAGTTTGGTCAGAATACGCGAATGCATTGAGGAGTTATTGCCTCGCGTTCATTTTGGCATGCTCTTCCTCTAATCCGTTCGCAAGTTATTTGAGAACAGTTTAACGAATCAACTTGAATTTCATAACTTTTTGTCGGCATGGTCTAAAGATGATCTGGTTTAATGTTCATCAAAATCGGATTTTCATAACAGAAAATGACGTTATAGGGTTCAATCGAATCGTCTTGAGCCAAGGAATCAGAGGAAAAAAGAATTTCTAGCCCGTACGGTTTCTAGCCCGTACGGTCTGGACAGCTGGTGGCACTAGAGGGATTGAGTTAGAGACTCCAAATTTGGTATGGTGACAGACTGTCCTCTATCTGTTTGCCAAATCTAAAGAATAAAAATAGGAACACTAACGATTACAATAGGTGCCTATGAACCTTTGGCGCTTGGCCCCTAAAATAAGCTGCAATAAGTTTATGCACAGACTGACTCAAGATGATCGCACCTCGTTCCTGCTCGGCTGTTTCACTCAGGTCAGGAAGCTTTGAGCTGTAGATGCTCTGGTTACGCACCAGCTTGTGCTCCTAGAAGAGGAATGAAAACCATAAACCAACTTTCAAAAAGTGATTCCACTAAATCAGGGACATAACATTCCCTTTATTCTGCCAACTGGGCTTAAATCTCAGAGAAAGCCATAAAAAGGAACATTAAATTATTGAAAAAGCATGGTTATCGGGTTGGCCAAAGACAACAAAGGATTACCTCACGCAAACTGGACAGTTTTTTAACGGTCCCAGGTGGCACAGGGAAGTCCTTGTACCCAGAGGACTTGTACAGAGACTCCCTTGATTTGTCAGGGAAGGACAGACTCTCCTCGCCTTTGGGAGCAGCATTCCTCATGTTCATGGAGCCCACCGTGTCCCAGGAGACAGCTCTCATTAGAGGTGGGAAGGCCCCTATTGTTTTGATTTCGGCCGTGCATGGGGCTTGCTGTGTGGGGGGCCGGGGCACGGGTTTGGCGACCCCTGTGGCTGGAGGTTGACTGACACCACGGCCAGGAGTCTCCTCCTTATTCTGGGCTGTGTGTTCAGAGTTCGTCCCCTTGTCCATTGCTCCATGATGGTCTGGCTTCTCCTTCTGACCCACGGCGGGATCTCTGGCTGGTACGGTGGTGGCATAACGTGGGGTTAAAGTTCCAGAGGACACTTTTTTTTTCTTGTCGCTAGGCATCCACTCTACTAGCCTCGTGAAGGTCTGAAGCAAAAGAACAAAAGAGTGAGTTTAATGATTAAGGAAAGAACAAGTGCATGAAGTGCATGCTTACAGATGTGTGGCAATTATGTTGTGTTTCTTTTGTGTTCATGTGCGGAAGTCAGCTGAAAAGTGTCTGCAACACGTTTTGCTTTCAGTTTTGAATTTTATTTTGTCATTAAAATTCATGTTAAAGATTAGCTGGTTCCCACTTCTTTCTTACCCACACTACGAACTGTTACAATTACATTCAGTTCACACTTAAGCATATTATTTCATAATAAGTTACTCTAGTTAGCATAAAATATGCTAATGTGTACTTTAATTTCAGTCGAAAAGTCAGTTTGAACTGTTTGAGCAATACATTTCAACTCAATGTAATGCAGATTTTGTGAGTAAATGCAGTAAAACATTGTTGTTACTCATTTCACATTAGGGCTGGGTAAAAAATATCGATTTCTCGATTTTAATCGATTCTCATTTTTACGAAACGATATCGATTCTTAAATCCCAAGAATCGATTAGTCATCCTGTTTTCAGTGATGAATGAATGGAATATTGTTGCGCGCATCCCATTCAATAAATCGCAAAGTCTCAGATTTCAAATTACGTCCATGTTCTTATGAAATTCAAAAACATAAATACCGTTTTGGCGCTGTGGCGTGAGATCGCTCTTGCTCAGCTCAAGAGAAGCAGCAGCGCGGAGCGCACACAAACTTCTCTTCCGCCTTAATAATATCCGTTACAGCGCGAGATAAACATGAATGAGCATCTGAAAGTATGTTAAAAGGTAGAGTACAACTTATCGAAGTCCGTATCATGTCACATGGAATTGCTCAATCAGTGTTTCAACCGTGGAAAGACGTTAGTAAACAATGTCATGTAACGTCACATTTACCTCAGGAAAACCATATCCAGTGACCATAAACTCGTTAGTCAGCTAGAAAAATTAACTCTAGAGAGGAGCATTTTGTTAAATATATGCACCATATTACATATTCATTATATTTTTTAATGGTCTTCAATATTTAATGCATGTTTGAATAAATCTGGAAAGTTTTTTTTATGACAGCCACCATTTAAATTTGTATATAATTTCATATTATATACTTTAACTTTATTATTATAAAAATAAATGTGTATTTTAAGTGTTTGTATACAAATCAAATCAGTTATTTTTTACCTTCAATATTATAGTAGGCTAATGAAGCCTATAGGCTACAACTGACTCCCATAGTTTACAATAATAGTTAAGAGATTTGTTTTCCTTGAGAAAATGTGCAATGTATTGTACCTGATATCCAAAATAATCGATATTGAATCGAATCGAATCGTAATCGAAATCGAATCGAATTGCAAGCTTGTGAATCGAAATCGAATCGAATTGTGAAATATGTGTCAATACCCAGCCCTATTTCACATGTACTACTTTAGACTGCATTAGAAAGGAAAAGGTCATGATGAACTAAATTGGCACTTGACTAACATTATAGGTTACAATAAAAGGAAAAAAGGAGGAAAAGAGGAAAAAATTCAAACATGTTTGCTAATGTTCTTATACCTGAAACACTGAAGGAGGAAGATTAAAGTGAGAAGAGCAGAAGGAATAACATTAGTTACACAAACCTCCTGCTCCGGCTTACTACTCGTGTCCTCTTGGTCATGGGTAGATGGTACCTCTAGATGCTGACCACATACACAAACAAAAACAACAAAACATTTGTCATCACCAAGGGGACACAATATCAACGCTATATAGAAAGGAATTAGAAGTGACTCTCACCTGAATTATGGAGGGACTTGCTGGAGGAGTTGCGAAGATCTCAGGACCTGGTGGAGCAAACAAAACCAATTAGCTTAGATCAACCATGGAAAGGGACTGGAATGGAAAGGGAAAGCACAGCATGATACCTAGTTGTGAGGGTGCGGAGAGGGAACTGCTTCTGGATAGTCCGGGGGAGGAGCATGGCGTTGGGTTCGGGGAGAGAGCTGTAACCCAAAGACACCGTTAGCCATTTTTGGACAAAGTTTGGATATTACTTTGCTTTATCTCTTATCGACCTGTGAATATGCTCAAGTCGGTATGCTGTGGCTGGTGTGCAGAATAAGGGGCCTGGTGCTTAATTTTGCCTGGTGCTCAAGACATTTGAGGACATGCGGACATGATGTTAAAGACTGATAAGCAAGGAAATCGCAAAAGCTGAATATAAACAAGCTGCTTCTGAAATAAACATTTCAAGATTGCAACAAAAACATTCACCACTTGGAAGAAGTGTTCTTCATTTTTACTATCAATGGGAAATTATTTTATATAACCAAGCAATTGTCCAGTTGCTCGGTTGAAAACTTGACAGGCTGTCAGTTACCACAGGATATAGTGTTTACAGTGGTGCATTTTTCAATGGAAGTCTATGGGACGTGACTGAGATAAAAAGATAAAATACACAGTTCTCAAGATATAGAAACAAGACTTAAACATTGTATATGTTAACATGAGACAATCTCTAAATTCCTGTTAAGAAAGACCATGTAAAACCTAAACATTGTAACTTTTACATGATATGCGCAACTGCCTAGAAAACCACTGCATTACTGAAACTGGAACATTACTGCTGAAGGACATCTTTTGTTAAAGGTCCACTGAAGTGCCTTGAAACGCACAGCATTATTCAATGTGTTGATGTAATTTCCACTAAAACAGGAAGACAGTCCTTTTCTAATTAAAGGTGCAGTAAGTGAATTCTGAGTAACACTGTTGAAAGTGGATCGAACTGAGCACCAAAACTCACTTGTAGCCAATCAGCAGTAAGGGGCATGTCCACTCATGAGGGGGGAGGTGCCTGTTGCATAGCGTGTTTGTGGGCAGGGCTATCAAGATAGGGGTGTGATACTTTTAGGTAGGAGCGTGTTTGTTTTGGTGATTTTAAATATCAACAGTGTTTCTCAGAAATCTTACTGCACCTTTGCAATGTAACCGCACGGTTGAACTTTTTTCGCGATCAAATTGCTGCAATTAAAACTCGCCAAACCCCATTTTTGGCTCTTTGTCCTTATACTCTTTATTGAAAAGAGTGTGTAATGGCAATTATATCCACTGTTGGCAATGCTGTTATATATATTGTTGCTGAAAAGCTGAAAAAAAAAAAACGTGTATTGACGCGACGCCTCTCTTCAAACACTGTCTGAAATTGAAGCTAAAAGTTGAGACAAATTTTTTTTCAAGCAGATTTCATGTTCTAGACATGCCGAAAATTTCCCTAATGTGTCCGCTTAGTGAATGGGTCATCTGAAAAAAAAAGAAAAAACCCTGAAAAGTTGCTAAATGAGGTGTCAAGAACACAATTTTAGAAATAAATAATTTTTTGCAAAAATATTTCTTAGTTTGACTGTTAAAGGGTTATGTCATGATTCCAGTCTTGTGTTCCCTTTGTCTTGTGTGGACTTTTGTTATTTCCTGTTCTGTGCCATGTTTTGTAGTCCTTTGTAGTTTTTCTGTAACGTGTGGGCAAGGACGAAGCGGAGAGAGAATCCACATGCAAGCACTACTTTAATAAATCAAACAGTTAATCCAGGGCAAACAACGAAACTCAGGACAGGAACATTTAACAGTAACAACGGCCGACAAACAGCAACTGAAGCACAGAGGTTTAAATACACAGGCAAACAAGCTAAACAAGATAACAAGGGGGCGTGGTTAATCAAACACCTGGGGAGACTAATAAACAAGAAAAACTACAAAGGACTACAAAACATGGCACAGAACAGGAAATAACAAAAGTCCACACAAGACAAGGGGAACACAAGACTGGAATCATGACAGGTTAAATGAAGTTTAAATTTAAAGGCCCTCTATGGCCCCCAGTTTGAGAAGCACTGTCCTAACTGGGGTTGTAATCTTGTTACCTGTGGGGGAGTCAGAAAGGCTACAGGTGGATCGTCGGCCCCTGCGCTGCAGGAAGCGGTCGCTGACTTTCTTGGCCTGATCGAGCAGCTCCAGATTCTTCTGACGGTCCTCTTCAGACAACTTCAGCTCAGGAAGAGGATCCTTCACCAGGTCTATCACGTGTCCATCATCATCTCAAACACAAATGAGCACACACAACCTAAGCACAGCTGTACAACACACCACCCCGCCAACTCATCTCAGGGGAGAAACAAAGTAAACAGAAATCAAAGTGGAAGCATTTCAGTTATTTTATTTTAGTACGCTTCCTTCTATCACAACCATCCCTAATGTATAATATAAGAATTAATCAAATTTACATAGGGCCAGGTTTACTAACAGCTTGCGCCAGCGCAAACCCTTTTTTGGCGTTAAAAACTACTGTCAGGATTTAATTAGCACTGAAAAGGCATGGACACAGTTATTTTTGCGGCTGACCTTATTGCATATGCATTTGTAGGAATTTCCCTTTCAGATGCAAAATTTATGGGAGGAGAGTATTTAAATGAATCACGCAACATGATTTACTAAGGTTTGCGGTAGACAATTTACTGGTTTTACTGCCCAAAAAGCATATCTTAAACCAGACGCTAATTTGTGCTGCTCTCGTCAGTAGATCTAGAGCAGAACCTTACACTTTCATTAGCGCTTTTTGCCCTGTTTAGTAAATCCGGCCCATTGAGTTACTTCACATGACTATTTTTACATTGCATATTATGCCATATGAAAACATAATTATCTCTAAATACTACAACATATCTAAAACAGTATGTTTACATGTATAGTTGAACATACCCACTGTGGTGATGGGACATGATGATGCAGAGTTTCGGGAGAGACGAGGCCTAGGGCTGTGTGGTCTGACACACACAGATTGAAATCACATTATACCAACATTGAAGAAGTTCACATTCAGCACAAGTACAAACAGTGACTTATTTTAGCAGCTTTTTACAATGACTGAATTACTAAAACTGCTGTTTAAAGGCTAATAAATCAAAAGAGATTTTTAGGAATCCTGTAATGGGTCTACGGCATCAATACCTGGCTTTCTCCAAAGGACAGGAGTCCTGCTGGCTGACTTGACTTGGAAGCACTATAGCTGGTGGAGTCATGGTTACATTTACTATCTTGCTTTCAACTGGAGCGTACTGCAAAAGAAACACAAGGTTGCTTCACACAGCATCTCTCGGATATGGTGACGACAATTTCTGTAGCGTTTTGTAGTGGAAAAAGAAAAGAAATTAAGAGCAAAGTGTGATTCAGTCCTGAGGAAGTATGGCAACTACTCCAACTGTACTGTGCAGCTTTACTTTTTTAGCCCCTGCAAAGAAAATCTCACACATACCAACTCAAAATACTTAGCTTTATCCCATGGGAAAAACAACATGCTCTGATAACATTCCCTTTAAGAGAGGAAGTAAAATATTAGTCTTTGCAATCATCCAATCACATTGTTTTTCTTTTTTCCAATATTGTGTGATTCTGTAACTACTGTTGATCTACAATTGATCTGTGAAGACTTTTGATCTATTTATATATACAGTATACTATATATAATTTATGTAAAAATACTTTCACTGCAGGATTGCAATCTGTTCATAGTTAAAGAATCATTCTATTACAAAAGTTTCATTCTCTGTGTGCAATAAACCCTCTTCGCTTAGCATCAGAAGCGTTCACTGACTGAGATTTACAACATGGCACATAACATCAAGTGCTATCATACTTTCAAGAACTATAATGCAGCGCTAAAGTCCTTGCTGTCGTTCGGTACAGAGTGGAAGCTTTATTTGTTTGGCTTTTATTCTGGGATTAGATAACTGAAGTGTAATATGATTTTAAAGAGTGGTCTTATCTGAGTCCCAACCTTTTAAGAGTCACCGCATGAGTGGATTGAACTCACTCAAGAATAACACAATGAAACAACAACCCCTGACAGGCTTTAATGTTCAAACAGTCTGTGGTCTCCAAAAGAAAAACAGAACAGTAAATCCTGCTTGAGTCCTGAAGCTTGTCTTCAGTGGAGCAATAGTTCTTCTCACTCACAGGCCATGCCCGAAACATTCGTAACTGCTTAATGTGACATTAGGATTTCAAATACCTGTTCTGGCATTAGGGTACTGATAATACCTGAATCCTAACTGAGAGTGGAATGTTGTCTTTCAGGAAAAGATTAGTGTTTACAGTTCTGCATTTTCAATGGAAGTCTAAAGAAAAGATTACACTCATTTTCTTTCTCTTCTGCTGAACCAGGGATCGTATGTCAGAGGTGAGGTGGTTAGTGCACGTGTTTGAAGGAGGAAAGACTAGGCACATTTTATATGTGGTGTCTTAAACCTCTAAGTATTTACATTAAAAAAAAAATTTGTTTGGTAGATGTGTTCATGTTTTATTGCAAAACACTTTGGTAATACTTTATTTTACAGTGTCCTTGTTACATTACATGTACTTACCATAGTAATAACAGTAAATTATGCACAATTACATGCAACTAACCCTCAACCAAATCCTAATCCTACCCTAACCCTATAGTAAGTGCATGTAGTTAATAGTTAGTTAGTTAATATTACTCAGTACTTAACTATATAATTACACTTTTGCTGGATACGGGTAAGGTTATAGGGACAGGTTTGGTGTGGGTAGGTTTAAGGGTAAGTTAAGGTGTAAGGGTCGGGACAGTGTAATTATAGATGTAATTACAGAAATTAAACACAGCTGTAATTACATGTAGGCATTTGTAAATACAAGTACAATGTAAAAACATGTATGTATGCAATAAGTGCATTGTATCAAATTATTTATTTTAAATGTTAGTGTATAGTAGTTGAAAGACACTTAATATAAAGTGGGACCAGTCATTTTTGTGGCACAGTATTATAAGGTGGGGGGGGGGGGGGTAAAATTGCTTCTTTTTTCTTTTTTATTAAGCAGTGCTTTACCGAAATAACTATGGTTCTGTTTTTAAATAAAAAAATCTGTCATTGCAACACACTCTTCGTACTGCAGTTAATGGTGCTGTTGTAAATGGAGGAATAGATTTGAAGTGCTTTCACTTTTGAATGCTACATATTTTAGCGAAATGTATATTTTAGTCAGAATTATTGCACTCTGTCTGTTTGACGTGCATGTGTGTGTCGGCGCTCTTTCAGTGAAGTCTGTGAAGTTGGATGAGCCTTTTTGTAAAATGGAAATACTTTCTAACATTTACAGATAAGGTACGGTTTTATGTTCTCATGATCAAAACTTGGATTGTGCACTTTTCCCACAGCAGCTCACTGTTCTCCATTATTTTTTAAATATGTTCATGACATCAAAAAATATTGATATAAACATTATGTCAGGGTTTCAAATTATGTATTATAAGTTCAGCACATGCGGTGGTAAAAACAATGCTGCATTCATTCGGTACAAATGTGAGCAGACCTAAAAGATCCGTACCGTAAATCTTTGGTACAAAACATGTACCGTTACACCCCATAGAGGTCAGATTGGGTCTGTTATATCTCAACTACTGACATGAGTTTGAGATGGGACTGTTTGACCAACCACTCAGACATAGGACAAGAAACAATGGGGGATGGGGGGGGTTGAGAGTTAGAATAAAAAAAAAAATGACACACAACTTTACTGGAAACTCAGGCTTAAGGCCTGTTCACACCAAGACAAATATTCAGTATGAAAATTTGGTGTGATAAACTGTCATGTGGATGAAGGTAGACGAACCCAAAAGCAGACTGAATGCTCACACACAATTTATTGTAGGCAAAACAGAGAAAACAAAACCCACAAGGGGGCAAAACAAGACAAGAGGCAGTTAGCCTTGACTAAGACTCGACTTGACCTTGACTAGACAGTAATTAACAGCAAAACAAATCTCACTATACGTAAAACAGGATTCCAGACAAAGTACTCGACAGTATTTGACAATGAACCGACAAAGGACAGAGAAACACAAGGGAGGCCAAAAAATTAACACAACAGGTGAAACTAATACGATAATAATTACAAAACGAGGATAACAAGGGGGCGGGGTTTGAAACGAGACAACGCAAGCACATGGCCCAAACAAATGGCCATGTGCTGCACATGAAAACATGGGTCTGTCATGATTCTGCCGCAAGACGAGAGAAAATCAAGAACAAGATGGCAGAATCATGACATAAACAACTTATATTAGTCTGTTCAGACCAAAATGAATATTTGCATGCCATAAATCCTACAAATTTATTTTACAGAGAGGTGTCCTAATCTCTTTTCATCGCACTGTGAATAAATGGCAAACCAATAAAGGCCGTGACACACCAAACCGACATCAAAGAACAATCTGTTACAGAACAATCAACAATCTGTAATGAAAGCGTCGCTTCGCGTCGTCTGCCTCGGCCGGAAAGTTGCGCTTGAACAACACAAAGACTAAAGACAACGGCCAACTAACAGGAAATAACTGTCTATACCAGCAGGTGGCAGCAGTCTATATCCGTCATTCAAAAAAGAAAACCGAAACTAGGGCCTTGTTTACACCTGGTATTAAGATGCGTTTGGGTCGATCGGATCACAAGCTGACGATGGAGACACATTCTCGTTTACACCTGGTGTTTTTTCTCGACTCTTTTGTCCACTTTCAACCACTTCTGTCCTGATTTCTTCGAGGGGAGGCTCTATGGGCGGGTAAATTAATGCGTTTTTTCAGATCTTTCGATCTAATGGACAAAATAAGCTCACACAATTTACATATGAACACGCCGGGACGACGGGAAAACATACGGAGAGCATCAGCTTTCGTTTCTGCTCTGACAGCCGCGAGACCGAGCCAAACGTAGTTAGTGCATGTTAGAAATCAGGAATGGTGAAAGAACAACACACCACAAAAACTGATCTGACAGATGCTAAAGAAAGGCCAGACTTTGGCCGGTTTGGTGTGTCATGGCCTTAAAGGGATAGTTCGCCCAAAAATGATATTTAAGCCATGATTTACTCACCCTCAAGCCGTTCGAGATGCATATGTCAATCTTTTTTCAGACGAACACATTTTCAGTTATTTTAGAAAATGTCTTAGATCTTTCAGTGGTTATAATGCGAGGCAATGGGGTCCAGCTGATTCACGTTCGAAAATGTACATGCATCCTTCTCAAAAATAATCCATCCGGCTCCAGGGGGATAAACGAAGGCCTTCTGAGGGTAATCCGTGCGGTTTTGTCGTAAAAATATACATATTTAAAACTTTATAAACTAAAATAACTGGCTTCCGGTGGCGGTCGGTGCGCGTTGACATAGATGGAAAGCGTCGTGACGTAGAGCGAACGTTGAGTTTTGTTTTGCTCTGCTCTCTGGCTGCGCTGTCACGCTCGTTCTACGTCACGACGCTTCCTACGCTACGTCTTACGTCAGCATCCATCGCTGTGAACGCGCACCGACCGGAAGCCAGTTATTTTACTTTATAAAGTTAGTTTATAAAGTTTTAAATATGTATATTTTTACGACAAAACCGCACGGATTACCCTCAGAAGACCTTTGTTAAGATTAACAAAGATGCATGCAGATTAACACTAGGCGATTTCCTAGGCAGATATTGACTTTTATATTAAGGACTATATTAGGGGGAAGCACAGGCGAAGCACTGCTACTTGGGTGTGATATCTCTGCGCCCAAGTAGCAGTGCTTCGCCTGTGCTTCCCCCTAATATAGTCCCAAGTCAATATCTGCATAGGAATTCGCCTAGTGTTAATCTGCATCGCTATTTGTACTTGTTGTGAATACGCAGGCCACAAGAAGTAATTAGGTGGGTTTTTTTTTTTTTTATATCACTTTTACTCAGGACATGCTAGCTGGCAACAAAGGATTCCATTCATTATGCTAAGCTAAGCTAGCACCGACCCTGTCAAACTAAAACAATGCATGCACTGAGACAAAAATGCATTTGCCCACCTATCTAAATGTAGGAAAGAAGGTGAATAAGCCCTATTTCAAAAAACGGTGGAGTGTTCCTTTAAGATTCACACTTGCCCAGAGACACAGCTGTTATATAAAACTATGACTTGGTGGCATTAACGATTTTGCTAAGCTACAGTGAATAGCACAGGAAGTATCTGGTACCAGCTTTCTTGTCTCTTGATCACCATAGCAAGTGCAAAAATCTGAACACCTGTCTGAAAAACATGCAAATACTGTTCGACTTCCTTTCTTCTCCATGACAAGTGGATGTCAGAAAGTTGTACACCGCTGCCCATCTGGTTTTCCTGCATTGATCTGAATAGACTGAATGTTGGTGTGAAGATACCTTTTAAATGGAAGCAACAAAATGTGCCCACACAATATATCAGAACCCATGCATCTATCCTCCCAGAAGTGCCATTACTACATATCTTTAGACTTAAAACATTTCCTACAGTGAAAAGCCTGATCTGGACCTGAGATGAAATGAAAAGGCGTCACGGCTGTGATGTGAAAAATATAGTTAGACTCACTGTGGAGGGCGAGCTGGATGTACTGTCGAGCTCCTCTGGGGAGTCTTCCTCTTCCTCGGGCAGGGTGGGCATGGCAGGGGTGAGAGGGGGTCGAGAGCGTGTGTGGGGGAAGATAAAAGGGGTGACAGACTCTGTCACGAAACTATGAGCTCTCTTTAGTGGAGTTTGCTCACCCTGTGAGCGTGTGAACTGACATACAGCAGATGGGTCCTCTTGGTCCTGTACAGACACACAACACAACATAACACATAAAAAAAACTATCTTATACAGTCTCTTACAAAACAGAACTGTTTGTGGCAGTACCGTAGGTACATTGATGGTAATCTGCTACTGAATGATTGCCATGTTCGGTAGCATTTTATTTTACAGTCCTGTTGCCCATGTGCATATGTACTCATTATAGTAATTGCAATAACTGGGTTATATTAACCCTGAACCTATATCTAAACCTAACCTTACCACATGTAGTTACCTTATATTACCAGTACTTTCTTAGGTAAGTACACTGTAAGTACAAGTACAGTAAGTGCACATACTGTAAAAGTACTCCAAGGTACCTCAATGAAAACAATCAAATAGCGAAAGGCCGCTGATTAAACGAATGACACAGCCATTCTGACAGCTCCGAAGCCTAGCTTTTTTAATGGAAAAGTACCTATTTCTGTTGAATTTTTTATGTGATTACTGCATATAAAAAAAAAAAAACATAAAATGAGTGTTCATTTCATGCCTCTCAGTTGCTGTGTTTAAACTGTATTATGTATATTTTGGCATTACATACTATCGGCCAACGTGCTCACTAAATCAGTGGTTCTCAGAAGGGCTGACAAACTTCAAGGGGGTCTTAAAATTAATTAAAATAAGACAAAACAAGCATTAAAAAAATCAAGATCCTTCTTATTTTAATTTCACCCCTTCAACAACTCATATTGGTGAATACCTGTAACACCAAGAGAACACCAAATAATAACAGTAGTATAACTACATCAATTTTTTTTTTTTTTTTTTACATTATAAAAATAATATATTTGGTTATTTGTAAAGGAACCTCTTAACCACAATGTAAAACTACCTATCTTCATGGCAAAATGTATGCATGTTTCCCCCTCTGGCACTTGTCCTATCACAAAGCCCAATCTTTTGTTCCTGCCTCCCTAATAGGTTCAAGAGGAAATGTTTCCCTTAAGCAAAGTAACAGTTACTGATGGCATCTTATACAGAGTACAAAACTACTCCTACAGTGATTAGGACTAGTGCCGAAAGGGTCAACATCAAGAGACGAAAAAAATCTTCTTTGCAGAATAAATGTGTGAACAACATCAACAGTGAAGCACTTGCCTATATTACCCCTAACATCTTATCTCTACCATAAACACACGTCTAAAAATATCCTTGAGTCATTAATGCAGCAAATCACAATGGGGCTTGCAGTTTCAATTGTGTAAAGCCATTTGTCTCTCGAGTTGTTGTATAAACACAGCTTGGTCACAAGATACAGATCGAGGAGAAAGGAGACTCCTTCATTCTCCCAAAGGAATGCATTCCATATTCGTTTAAATCCATTCTCATCTCATCTAAACGCTACCAAAGCTATCTTTGGCTTCCTGTACACCCAAACAAAATAGGAGACAATTTCAGAGACAAATGCTATTTTAGTGAATGTCTTATAAGGGAAGAGAAACTGTACAGTGTTTACATGTTGTGAAAGGCAGAGAGTCTGTCATTATGATTGTAGAGAGGACCTGCATCACTCATCCCACACATCTCCATAACATTGAAATCCTATTAATGACTAATGAAAACATGCTGGTATTCAGAGGTGTTCTGAGTAAGTTGATGTGTTGTTGCTATGATGTTGGTTACTTTCTGGATCAAGTCAAGTCGAAATGGACAGGTTTCCACCAAGTTCGTGAATTGTATTTATAGGAACAATTAGAATTCTGAAAAAGCCATTTCTGATAAAACAGTGTTTCCATCCAGTGGGTTGAAGAGAACAAAACAGTAATTTCTAGAGAGACTGATGCAGAATATAAAGGCAATTTGAAGTAAAAGATTCTGTGGCTTATTTGTTCAATATAATAAACTATTTGCAGCTTGGAGTTTGCACAGAAAAAGTTCCCATGAACCTTCTGTTTGTTTGCAAGCAATCTACAGTATCTCCATACTCTTTGAATACTCCAAGGTCTTTGAATTCAGAATTCTTTGAATTCAGAAACAACCAGAGGAATATTTCAGATGCCATGCAAAGATGTTGGTCAGTTTCATTAGCCGCTTTCACACATACAGACTTTACTGGTAAAATTACCGTTAAGAGATCATGGGCCCTAACTTGCACTCAGCGCAAATGTACAGCGACGCATGTTTCATTCCTATTTTGCACCCGATGCACAGCGGACTTTTCCCTCCACAGACGCACGTCGGTAAACTAGGGAATGAATTTGCGCTCCCGGGGGGGGCGGTTCAGCGCAAAGAGGAGGCGTGTTCTGGTGCAAACGTTCCCTGGTGCTATTTTGCAGTTCCAGAAAACAATTCCGCCACTGACCAAGAAAAACTTAGTCTAAAGTCAGTGGCATGTTCAGATGCTATTTTAAGGGGCGCATACTTGGCCATAATGTAGCGTGTGCACAACGCGCATACACTTTGCTTCTCTCATCTACACAGATGCAGAAGTTGCCATTTTTGCAAACCATACATAATTACAAGGAAAAATATTCCACACGAGGGAAATCATTGTGGTGTCCATGAAGATGTGAAAACATAGGCATAAATCTAGCTTACACATTTACCCAAATTATTATACGCCTGTTTAACCGAAGCTAATTTGGGTGTGTTTCTCCATCTCCATACAATGTCACTTCTCTGTGTTTTACGGCCCTGGCGAGAACGTCGGTCTCCTCGGCTGTGAACCGCTCCTGGCGTGCGCCTGGCAAATCCGCCGTTATAATAGCAATCCGCCATGGAACAAGCACGCCTGCTCTTAAAGGGAATGTGAGATGACGCTCTGATTGGTTTATTACAGGTTACGCCCAAACCACACCTATGAGTAATGAAGCTACTTCAGACCAACCCATTTTAGATTTGCGTCGGGCGCAAGAGTCATTTATCCCGCCGGTATAATAGCAACAGCGCCCGAGATCCACCCACAAAGTTACTTGCGTTTCACGTTTGATAACAGATTGTTAAAATAGGGCCCCATGTGTGGACAGGATCTTTTCAAAAATACCAGTATCGGTTCTGGCAATTTACCGGTATGAGAAGTTGTAATATTACCAATAAATTACAGGCAAGATGTTGTGTGTGAACAAAGAATGGTGATTACCGGTACGAGCATGTACGAAGTCAGCTTCTCCTCATGCGGGTGAATGAAGACTTATAACAGCGCAGCGTTTAAAGATCATTTCCGATATTTTGGTGATGATGTGGGAATGGTCTCTTAACGGTAAAAAAGTCAAAACGCCATTGCTTATGTGAACAGGATTTTTTTTATTGACCGGTAAAATCGTTATGGTAATTTTACGGTAATTTACTGGGATTACTGTGTGAAAGGGGCTAACCTTCTCTAAACACATGAAGGTTTGGTTCTGCATTAAGGAATTTATTCAATAAATGTGCTTCCATCCTAGGTTCTGCACGTCTTATTACTGAAATAGTTTTTTATCTGCCTCAACTGAGCGTGTGTTTTTATTAAATTGCATCTAGCTGTAATATACCAAAACACGCATTAAAATGCTGATTCTGGTCTTTGAAAATAGTTTAGGGTCTTTTTTCAATTGTTTTCGATTGTTTAATTGCCTGCCAGGTGATCGTAAGTCAGGACTCTCAAAATGGTATCAATGGAAGCGCAAGACAGATTGAGATTTTTTTTAGGGATATCTCTTTTGTGAAGCCTTTAATCCGGGCGCACAGTGCGATTTTTGGTGTCATATGAGCTCACAGATTTTTTTTTTGTTGGTTTGCAGTGTGTGAGAGAAATTACGAGACAAGCCAGGTATGTTACAAGCACCCCCCGATTATTTTCACCAGTGAATAGGCTGTCCTCTATTCCCAAATCCTACACAACCAAGTCACATAGGCTAGATCTATGAATTCTCTCTCTCTCTCTCTCTCTCTCTCTCTCTCTCTCTCTCTCTCTCTCTCTCTCTCTCTCTCTCTCTCTCTCTCTCTCACATTTGAAAACAAGTCACATTGGTAAATTTTTCCAAATTGACATTTATACATCACAATAAATAAGATTTCCACTTATTTGAAAAATCGAAACATTGAGAAAATCAAGTTTTCCATTTCTGTGCCGCATTCACTCACAAAAATAAATGTTTTATATATTTACGGTAGGAAATTTACAAAATATCTTCATGGAACATGATCTTTACTTAATGTCCTAATGATTTTTGGCATAAAAGATAAATACGATAATTTTGACCCATACAATGTATTGTTGGCTATTGCCACAAATATACCCGTGTGGGATCCAGGGTCACATTTATCTTTTTTTTTTTCTATTTTTCTTTTTTCTATCCGAAGCTATAGCAGCAACATTGAAAGCGTCGGTCTCCGTGTTTAGCGCGAAATATGTTTTGCAATTGCCTCCCGAGTGTCTGAACTCACACAGTGAACGCCCGCCTTTACTGGCCTTGCTCTTAGATTACGGGTGTCCAATCCTGCTCCTGGAGGGCCAACGTCTTGCAAAGTTTAGCTCCAACCCTCCCTAACACACCTGCCTGGAAGTTTATAGTAAGTACCTGAGGGCCTTGATTATTTGTTTCAGGTGTGTTTAATTGGGGTTGCAGCTAAACTCTGCAGGAAGGTGGCCCTCCAGGAACAGGATTGGACACCCCCGTCTTAGATCATACAAAAACACTCACACCCCTCCCTTAATTAGCAGAATATGAGAACCAAAACACTGGAAAGGATGCATTCCTTAAATGGGAAAAACATTCTTGAGTTCAGGTTAAAAGCAGGAAGGAGAATAACAGGTTTTTGCCAATTGATTCCAAAGGTGTAATGGACATTAAATGAAGGAATTTTCAGTAAACAATGTGTTTTTATCAGTTAATACATCCAAGGTGCACAGCTCTTTGTGGACACTGAATCAGTACCAGATAAAATGATATGGTTCAACAATGTGTTTGATAATAATGGATATAACTCACCCCTGGAGTGTCAGTGAGATCCGCAGATTGGACACTCTTAGATGTGTCTGAGTCACTTGTTTTGGGTTCCTCTTGAGTCTCACTGTTCCCTGTCCTTGCTTGACTCTTTCCACTGAACTCAGATTCCTCTTGACTCCTCCCAATGCAATCTGACTCCTCAGCTTCCTCTTGACACCTCCCGGTATCCTCTACTTGGTTCTCCCCTGGTGAACTGAATCCTTGGTTATCCCAACCGTCCGCTGACTTGGAAGACGGTCCTTGTCTCAAAAGTTTTAAGGCCTCTGTTCTAACACTACAGTCTGATTTTTGGCACCTCCCAGAACTCTCTGTTTGTCCTCTGCTGTTTTGTAGCTCAGTTCCTTGACATCCAGCCTCTTCTTTATCCGGACTCCTGCACTTTTCCTTGTTTGAGGCTGAGGTGCTCCCACTGGCCTCTGACTCTGTGAAGAAGCTGTCACTGCTTGCTGGCCGGTCTAAACTATTGGAAAATAATAAACAAAAGTCACTAGTGGGAATATGACCTATTCAATCCAGAACAACACAACATAATAATATACTACTCATGAATGAAAATGTGAGTGGTATCTGCCCATACCAAACCCAGGTGTTTGCAGGACGTTGCCAGGGTGTTGCTATGCAGTTGTTTTGGGGTACTGTGAGATGCTTATTAACTAGGATGTTTAGTGGTTACTAGGGTGTCCTATTGGTTGCTTGTTAGTTATTATGTTGTCCTGAGAGGTTGCTTGGTGGTGTTTTAGAGTCTGCAAAATGAGCATTGAGGTGTTCTGGTGACAATGCTGGGTAGTAACTAATTATATGTATATTATTTTAATAATTATATTATTTGGATTACATAATCAGATTTCAAAATTTAAATACTTTTAATTATATTAAATTACATTTTAAAATACTCAAAATCAGACTAGTTACATTTTTATTGATTCATATTCACAAAATGACTTTTTTTTCCCTTCTTTTTTTCTTCTTTTAAATTTTCCTTTCTAAAACTAAAACTTTCTATTGCTCATGTAAGTTCATAAAGGATATAATTGCATGGAAAAGTGAGAGGCCACAAAACATTAACAAATAAAATATTTAATCATATATTTAAAATATTTAATTAATTAAAGTTTTATTTTCTTATAAAATAAATAAAAAGAAAGTTTTTTTTTTAAATAAATAAATACAAAATGATTTATTGTAGTTCCTCCACCAAAACCCTGACATAATGTAATGTTTAATGCACTTCATGTTGTTGACCTAATTTTTTCCACATATTTTTTTCTTCTTTTTCTTTGTAGTTTTATACCAACATGGTGCAAGATTAAATTATTCATATACATTTATTCTGGTCCCTAAATATTTGTACATATACAGCAAAATAATAATGGATGGAGACATTTCCTATTGCATTACCCAAGAAGAGTGTGTCCTTGGGGTTTTTGGTCAACGCTAAAAGTTGGGAGTCCAAGTAATTTATTGGGGCCACGGTGGGTGACAGTATAAACTCTGGTTCCTGCACAGTCTCACCTCACGCTGGATCATCTTGGTGTGAGGATTTTACATAAACACACACAAGCCTTGTCCTGTAAGAGGTAGAGGAATGTAAACACTGACCCAGCTACATTCTCCTGTCTGTTGTGTGGCGTGGGCTCTTCACAAGCTGACGGTTCCGGCAAGGAGCTCTTAGTACAGAGTAAAGCAGGACTCTTCAGGCTTATCGCTCCCACAGACGGAAGACCTGACGGAGAGGAACCAGTAATGTTAAGCAGACAGAGATGTCTCAAATACCTCAATTACCCCCATTACACTTATTTTTCCTAGAGAGCAATCAAATTGAATTGAGACTCTTGCAATCTTCTCTACTGTGAAGAAGATATGTGTTGCCTCTAGAATTTACAAGAAATATCCGCTACGTCTCAAACTGTGGTAAAATTTGAAAAGACACCAAATTCTGCAATCAAAAGTCAGAGATTTCAATATGAACTCAAACATCAGATTCTTCCAGACCAAAGAGCTCTCTACTCTTACTGTATGCCAATAGTCACTTTATTATTTTAGATAAAACATCTGAGGCAAAGTTACTAACTGAGAACACCTGAGCTATGAAAGAGCAATCTCTGAGCAACACAGCCAAACACAGTTAGGACAGAACATTGTAATGGCTTTCAGATATTACCTGTAGACACGGGCTCAGAACAAACACTGACAGTGTGTTTCAGCCAAAGCTCAGATGGTGAACCAGAGTCCTGAACTAGTCCTGGGTTTTTGCTGATCTTAACGGAAAAAAAAACACACAATATACACATATTCAATGATGATTTTATGCCAGATGAAGTTCAAGAATCTTTCCTCTGTTCTGCTGTACTCTGCATGTGTTTTATTATCTTATCAGAAAAGGCCATTCAAAATATCACTGACATTTAAAAGTGATGAAATCAAAAAGGATTTCCTTAACACTTTGACTAAAATTAGAGAATGTTCCTTAGTTCTGAGAGGAAGAGATAGCGGTTTTAAATGTACAATATAAGAACAATCATTTCCACAATCTACACAGAACTGATGATTTATATTGGCTTGATTTTTATGGGAATGAATCATGTTTTGCGATGAAGCATACTTGACAAGAGAGTTTCACAGTTTCAAAAGCACATAGTCATCTTTTCCTATTCACAGGAAAAGAGAAATCCCAAATGTGGTCTCAAATGTTTCTTTAAGATAGCAATGAGATTGAATGGAGACTTTTTCTTAAATTCTGGCTCTTGAGTTTTTTCTCCTGAAAAAAGATCCCAGTAAATCTTACATGTGTCTCCTGTAGCGTTTCAGCAAAGATCTCAATAATGCCTCAAACGTGCTCAGATTTGCCAATATTTCTAAGTCTGCAACAAAAACTCAATGATTTAAATGTAAACTGAAACATTTCCAATAAATTCCTGTGCCATTCACAATCATTTTATAACTCTATACTCTTACTGCAAAAATGTACGAATTACCCGTACTGCTAACATATAAGAAAATAAAAAAACTACATTATGTCTCCTTCTATGAAATAGCAAACTCTGAGCAATAAAATCAGACCCAGACAGCAACATAGTGATCTGGTGATCTGGGCCGACACTATGTTGCTGTCTGGGGCATCTTGTACATCATTCTCCAGACATGTTGAGCTCTGGTGGTCATGTGGATTATGAAGGTTCAAGTCCAGCCTGCAACATCAGTCACTACTTTTCACTCTCCACTATCTATTTTTACCCAACCATTCAAAAGTTTGGGGTCAGTATGATGATTGAAAGAAAGAAATTAATACTTTTATTCAGCAAAGATGCATTACATTGATCAAAAGTTAGATATGCATTGTTACAAAAAAAAAAAAATTGCTGCTCCTCTTAACTTCTCTATCCATCAATGAATCCTGAAAAATATTTATCACGGTTTCCACAAAATTTTGCAGCACCACAACATTGATAATAAGAAATGTGTATGAAGGATCATGTGACACTAATGGCGGCTGCAAATTCAGCTTTGCATCACAGGAATAAAATGTATTTAAAAACAGTTTAAATTGTAATAATATTTCACAATATTACTGTTTGATCAAATATATGCAGCCTTGGTGAGCATTAGAGGCTTCTTTCAAAAACACCCCAAACTTTTGTATGGTAAGGTCCAGAGAGGGTCAGGTTCAATGTCAGCCTTGCTTTCACCTCTTTAACAATATCAAAATAACCAAGACTATGACAAGAATATGGTAAATCTGAGATGGTAGGGCACTCTAAATGATTTCAGTGATCATCAGTCGTACAGGGAGGCCAGAGACAGCAGGAGGCCAGGAGCCGTTCCCCTGCCGAGCATGACATGCAGATTAATATTGCAGTGTAATCGAATCACCCTGATTATTTCCTGCTGGCCATGAGTCTATTTGTGAGCTTTCTCTCTCTCTCTGTGGTCAGTGAAGGCTCTCTTCTCACTGACCGGTTCTATTTTTAATTGACCTTTGACTGTCACCGCTAAGAGCTCAACTCTTATAAATTTTGGGGAGGATGGAAGGCCATCTCGGTGGCAAGTCTCTCCGGGGCCCTGACGACCTCGGCGTTACCTCATGGCAAAAGCTCTGACGCGGCTGCATGAGAAAAGTGCATGTTCTGCCCCGCTCCCTTCACCGGTTATGTAACACAGAGACAGTGAGCCAGATTTGCTGAAAGTTTGGTTGCGTGAAAGAGGAAGTGGTTGCTATACAGTCACTGTAAAAGATTTGAGAAAGAGGCGATTCTGGTGAGCATCACCAAAAACCTGCCAAGAGCAGCAACGAACTGGGGAAACTGGATTTCTTAATTATTTTGGTGCACAAAAGAAAAGCGTGGACTGATAAAGGCCATTTTCTGAATTTCACCTTTGCAACATCTTTTGAGAGAGATGGTGAAGAGTACAATGGGGTGAAAAGTATGGGACCACTAGTGGAAATGCATTTTGGATTTAGTTTTTTAATTGAATATACACTTTCGGCATAATTTAAGTAAAAAGTTGAATCAGAAAATTGTCACGAATTCTAGAATATTGCACACTGACGAGAATATTGAATAAAAAACTATATTTTACATCAAAGAATGAACCTAAGGGGGGACATGACACTATTTTCAACTAAAAAAGTTAAACTTTTTAAGCGTTTTAGCCATTCATTTACATGACAACGGCTTTTTGGGGGCATGAAAATGCAAACTTTTGAAAATGCGATTCAAAGCGTAAGTTTTTTGAAAACTATACCGTTATCGTCTCCGTGTAAACTACAAAAACGAATTTGTAAAAACGGTGACGTCATGCGCATGTGTATTATGCGTTAAGTCTATAGGTGTGTGGGGTTTCTTTACACTACGACAATAGTGTCGTCAGTATGAACGAAGGAAATACTTATACATTTTTAGTACATTGTTGTCGTGTAAACGTACCCTAAATACACCGAGTTAAATCAACAAAACTAAATGTAATGATTAGATCAGGAATAAATTAAGGTTACCACTTTTTTCAGTGTACTACTTGGTTTATTTTTTTAGCTTTAATGACAGCAGCATGCAATCTGACATAACGTTTGTGTAAAATCTGATGATCATGTTGTCCTGCATGATTTAAGCATCAGTAGCTTGAGCTTCAGTGGAAACAAGAACATCTGACCGTCTGGAGTCACATGATCAATGTCACAAATACACAAATATGCATATTTAATCAGTGACCTAGAAATAGTGCAGAATCTAAAACTTTGTTTATGTCCATGTTTAAATTAGATGATGATTGAATGGCAGATTTTAAATGTGGTCTCAGACTTTTTGTATGCATGACAAAAATGTGTCAATTTGTACATCATAAAAGTGCATTTCAGGCCATCAGATTCCACATTTTAATACACTAACTATTATCACACCTCCCAGGAAACCATGTTGTGTACTTTAAAGTGCTTCTCTCTGGAAGTGTCCGCCGCAAGCTCTTGTCTCAAGAGAACAAATCAATCCATGCAAAGAAAAACTTGCTGAAACTCTACCTGACTGGCCAACAGTGGTGAAAGATGCTCTCTCAACAGCACACTATTTCCTTCAAAGCCCTCTTTGTATTTGTGCTGTTGATATTTTTCCTCAAAGCTCCACAATCGTCAGCGTC